>CM026386.1:15583070-15675570 GCA_014843695.1 Archivesica marissinica | reverse complement strand
CGGCTTAACGTCCCATCTGAAAGACTGTTAATTTTATTAGGGTCAGACGGTGGATCGAACCTGCGATCCCTGAATTACCAGTCCAGTGTGTTACCACTGGACTACAGATCCGCCTGATTCTAGTAGTAGTGGAGGTAGAGAATATCAAACTAAAAGTCTACTAAAGTACAACTTCCGGAAAGTTAAATCCAAGATGGCCGCCGAAATGGCTGTCGATACTTAGAAGTTCTGCACGTTACGCAGTTTAATGTAAAACGCATGTCATTGATCGCGGAGCAATATATCGGTGTGCCATTCATGCATGAAGGCAGGGATTTTCTTAGCTAGAAAATATTGGAAGATCAAATCTAGGCCGGACATCGCAGAGTGAACATCGATTTATCTATCTATCTTCCTTTAACGTCGAACCCCTCGCGGGCATTTAACAGCCATTCAAATTCGCATGTATGTTCAATGTATTTTTCGATGTAATTAATGTTGTTTTTTCATTGGAGACTATTTCGTAAAGGGCAAACGCGTGAAAAAAGATACATCTACATAAGATAGAGAATACCCTTTGTTCCGGGATACAATTTTCCAGAATTTTTTTACATACATTTTTTGAATATTTAGCTCGGGTTTTTACACGGGCCCAGTACAAACATATTTGACAATACAAGCTTAAACGAATGGGGAAGTCATAGCATCAATTGGATGTGTATATTTATGCACACTTTATATGTATTACTGTATATGAAAATATGCTTATTATATATTAAACATGCCTGTAAATAAACTCCAGAGCGCATTTCTATTTCACTAGCGCTAGTCTCTCTCACTGCAAACGTGTGTTTGGTTTTTTGTGAGGCGGTACATTAAGATCATTCTTGATACAGCATTGAACTTTTTGATTTTTTTATTTCAATTCTTTTTCGTTAATTATCCATATATTTTATATTAGTTAACACATATTTATCACGAAGTTTAATTCTATATACCTGGTATGTTTCTACATCAGATCAACATAACAGAAATTGTTCATCCAACATTGTTAATTTAGTTTGAAGTGAATGTAAGGGCTGTAAATAATGTTGCCATAACTTGTAACAACCCATTTGCTTTTTCCCGCAGATTAAATCGTATACAGCAATACTAATAAATCCTAATATAATTATTGCATATTGTTTTCTACGTATTTCATTGTGTGTAATATTATGATTTGTGTCCACATCCGGGTGTTTGGGGGCACACGACTCCATAATACAGTTAAATAACCACTAAACAACCAGAACATCATGGTATCAAAGATAAGGTCCAAAGCAAATGTAGGCCTACTAATATAATATTTACATTTAAGTACTAGTACTAATCAAGTGCATACACATTACGCAGATTCCGCATCCGCTTACACTGTGAATGTAGTCATGTTGTTCGGATTGTTACAGGTTTCTAGCTTAAAATATCCACAAGATAACGTGCATGGCAGTCCATACACGCTGCCGCTACAGCGTGCTTTAGCACAAGCCAACGTGCATGGGGCAGCCCATACACCCTGCAGGCTACAGCATGGTGTTGTACAAGCTAACGTGCATGGGCAGCCCGAACATCCTGCAGCTACAGCGTGGTGTTGCACAATATAACGTAAATGGACAGTCCATACATCCTGCAACTACAGCGTGGTGTTGCACAATATAACGTGCATGGACAGTCCATACATCCTGCAGCTACAGCGTGGTGTTGCACAATATAACGTGCATGGACAGTCCATACATCCTGCAACTACAGCGTGGTGTTGCACAATATAACGTATGGACAGTCCATACATCTGCACTACAGCGTGGTGTTGACAAGCTAACGTACATGGACAGTCCATAACTGCAGTACAGCGGGTGATACAAGCTAACGTACATGGACAGTCCATACACCCTGCAGCTACAGCGTGTGTTGCAAAGCTAACGTATGGACAGTCATACACTGCAGCTACAGCGTGGTGTTGCACAAGCTAACGTGCATGCAGTCCATACACCTGCAGCTACAGGTGGTGTTGAAAGCTAACGTGCATGGAAGTCCATACATCCTGCACTACAGCGTGGTGTTGACAAGCTAACTGCATGGACAGTCCATACATCCTGCACTACAGCGTGGTGTTGTACAAGCTAACTGCATGGACAGTCCATACATCCTGCACTACAGCGTGGTGTTGCACAAGCTAACTGCATGGACAGTCCATACATCCTGCAACTACAGCGTGGTGTTGTACAAGCTAACGTACATGGACAGTCCATACACCCTGCAGCTACAGCGTCGTGTTGCAGAAGCTAACGTATATGGACAGTTCATACACCATGCAGCTACAGCGTGGTGTTGCACAAGCTAACGTGCATGCGCAGTCCATACACCTGGCAGCTACAGTGTGGTGTTGTATAAGCTAACGTGCATGGACAGTCCATACATCCTGCAGCTACAGCGTGGTGTTACACAAGCTAACGTACATGGACAGTCCATACATCATGCAGCTACAGCATGGTGTTGCACAAGCTAACGTGCATGGACATCCCGTACATCCTGCAGCTACAGCTTGGTGTTGTACAAGCTAACGTGCATGGACAGTCCCTACACCCTGCAGCTACAGCGTGTTGTACAAGCTAACGTACATGGGCAGCCCGTACACCCTGCAGCTACTGTGTGGTGTTACACAAGCGAACGTGCATGGACAGTCCATACACCCTGCAGCTACAGCGTGATGGTGCACAAGCTAACGTACAAGGACAGCCAGTACACCCTGCAGCTACAGCGTGGTGTTACACAAGCTAACCTGCATGGCAGCACATACATCCTGCAGCTACAGCTTGGTGTTACACAAGCTAACGTGCATGGACAGTCCATACACCCTGCAGCTACAGCATGGTGTTGTAAAAGATAACGTGCATGGACAGTCCATACATCCTGCAGCTACAGCGTGGTGTTGCACAAAATAACGTACATGGACAGCCCATAGATCCTGCAGCTACAGCGTGGTGTTGCACAAGCTAACGTACATGGACAGTCCATACATCATGCAGCTACAGCGTGGTGTTACAGAAGCTAACCTGCATGGCAGCCCATACATCATGCAGCTACAGCGTGGTGTTGCACAAGCTAACGTACATGGACAGTCCATACATCATGCAGCTACAGCGTGGTGTTGCACAAGCTAACGTACATGGGCAGCCCGTACACCCTGCAGCTACAGTGTGGTGTTACACAAGCTAACGTGCATGGACAGTCCATACACCCTGCAGCTACAGCGTGGTGTTGTACAAGCTAACGTGCATGGACAGTCCATACATCCTGCAGCTACAGCGTGGTGTTACAGAAGCTAACCTGCATGGCAGCCCATGCATCCTGCAGCTACAGCATGGTGTTGCACAAGCTAACATGCATGGACAGTCCGTACACCCTGCAGCTACAGCGTGGTGATGCACAAGCTAACGTGCATGGACAGTCCGTACACCCTACAGCTACAGCGTGGTGTTGTACAAGCTAACGTGCATGGACATTCCATATACCCTGCAGTTAATGCATGGTGTGGCACAAGCTAACGTGCACGGACAGCCCATACATCCTGCAGCTACAGCGTGGTACAAGCTATCGTACATGGACATTCCATACACCCTGCAGCTACAGCATGGTGTGGCACAAGCTATCGTGGATGGATAGTCCATACATCGTGTGGTGTTGTACAAGCTAACATGCATGGACAGCCCATACATCCTGCAGCTACAGCGTGGTGTTGCACAAGCTAACGTACATGGACAGTCCATACATCCTGCAGCTGCAGCGTTGTGTTGCAGAAGCTAACGAATATGGACAGTTCATGCACCATGCAGCTACAGCGTGGTGTTGCACAAGCTAACGTGCATGCGCAGTCCATACACCTTGCAGCTACAACGTGGTGTTGTACAAGCTAACGTGCATGGACTGTCCATACATCCTGCAGCTACAGCGTGGTGTTGCACAAGCTAACGTACATGGACAGTCCGTACATCATGCAGCTACAGCGTGGTGTTGCACAAGCTAACGTACATGGACAGTCCATACATCATGCAGCTACAGCATGGTGTTGTACACGCTAACGTACATGGACAGTCCATACATCATGCAGCTACAGCGTGGTGTTGCACAAGCTAACGTGCATGGACATCCCGTAATTCCTTCAGCTACAGCGTGGTGTTGTACAAGCTAACGTGCATGGACACTCCCTACACCCTGCAGCTACAGCGTGTTGTACAAGCTAACGTACATGGGCAGCCCGTACACCCTGCAGCTAATGTGTGGTGTTACACAAGCTAACGTATATGGACAGTCCATACACCCTGCAGCTACAGCATGGTGTTGTACAAGCTAACGTGCATGGACAGTCCATACATCCTGCAGCTACAGCCATATGTTGCACAAGCTAACGTACAAGGACAGCCCGTACACCCTGCAGATACAGCGTGGTGTTGCACAAGCTAACCTGCATGGCAGCACATACATCCTGCAGCTACAGCATGGTGTTGCACAAGCTAACGTGGATGGACAGCCCATACACCCTGCAGCTACAGCGTGATGTTACACAAGCTAATGTGCATGGACAGTCCATACATCCTGCAGCTACAGTGTGGTGTTACACAAGCTAACGTACATGGACAACCCATACAACCTGCAGCTACAGCGTGGTGTTGCACAAGCTAACGTGCATGGACAGGCCGTACACACTGCAGCTACAGCGTGGTGTTTTACAAGCTAACGTGCATGGACAGTCCATACATCCTGCAGCTAGAGCGTGGTGTTGCACAAGCTAACGTACATGGACAGTCCATACATCATGCAGCTACAGCGTGGTGTTACACAAGCTAACGTACATGGACAGTTCATACAGCATGCAGCTACAGCGTGGTGTTGCACAAGCTAACGTGCATGGACATCCCGTACATCCTGCAGCTACAGCCTGGTTTTGTACAACCTAACGTGCATGGACAGTCTCTACACCCTGCAGCTACAGCGCGTTGTACAAGCTAACGTACATGGGCAGCCCGTACACCCTGCAGCTACTGTGTGGTGTTACACAATCTAACGTGCATGGACAGTCCATACATCATGCAGCTACAGCGTGGTGTTGCACAAGCTAACGTGCATGGACATCCCGTACATCCTGCAGCTACAGCCTGGTGTTGTACAAGCTAACGTGCATGGACAGTCCCTACACCCTGCAGCTACAGCGTGTTGTACAAGCTAACGTACATGGGCAGCCCGTACACCCTGCAGCTACTGTGTGGTGTTACGCAAGCTAACGTGCATGGCCAGTTCATACATGCTGCAGCTACAGCGTGGTGTTGCACAAGCTAACGTGCATGGACAGCCCATACACCCTGCAGCTACAGCATGGTGTTACACAAGCTAATGTGCATGGACAGTCCATACATCATGCAGTTACAGCGTGGTGTTGCACAAGCTAACGTACATGGACAGTCCTTACATCATGCAGCTACAGCGTGGTGTTGTACAAGCTAACGTACATGGGCAGCCCGTACACCCTGCAGCTACAGTGTGGTGTTACACAAGCTAACGTGCATGGACAGTCCATATATCATGCAGCTACAGCGTGGTGTTGCACAAGCTAACGTACATGGACAGTCCTTACATCATGCAGCTACAGTGTGGTGTTGTACAAGCTAACGTACATGGACAGTCCATACATCCTGCAGCTACAGCGTGGTGTTACACAACCTAACGTGCATGGACAGTCCATACATCCTGCAGCTACAACGTGGTGTTGCACAAGATAACGTGCATGGACAGCCCATACACCATGAAGCTACAGCGTGGTGTTACACAAGCTAACGTACATGGACAACCCATACACCCTGCAGCTACAGTAAGGTGTTGCACAAGCTAACGCGCATGAACAGTCCGTAAACCCTGCAGGTACAGCGTGGTGTTGCACAAGCTAACGTGCATGGACAGTCCGTACACCATGCAGCTACATCGTGGTATTGCACAAGCTAACGGGCATGGACAGTCCATACACCCTGCAGCTACAGCATTGTGTGGCACAAGCGAACGTGCATGGACAGTCCATACACCCTGCAGCTACAGCATGGTGTGGCACAATCTAACGTGCATGGACAGCCCATACACCCTGCAGCTACAGCATGGTGTGGCACAAGCCAACGTGCATGGACAGCACATACACCCTGCAGCTACAGCGTGTTGTTGCATAAGCTAATGTACATGGACAGTCCGTACATCCTGCAGCTACAGCGTGGTGTTGTACAATCTAACGTACATGGACAGCCCATACATCCTGCAACTACAGCTTGGTATTGCACAAGATATCGTACATGGACAGTCCATACATCCTGCAGCTACAGCGTGGTGTTGTAAAAGCTAACGTACATGGACAGTCCATACACCCTGCAGCTACAGCGTCGTGTTGCACAAGCTAACGTACATGGACAGTCCATACACCATGCAGCTACAGCGTGGTGTTGCATAAGCTAACGTGCATGCGCAGTCCATACACCCTGCAGCTACAGCGTGGTGTTGTACAAGCTAACGTGCATGGACAGTCCATACATCCTGCATCTACAGCGTGGTGTTGCACAAGCTAACGTACATGGACAGTCCATACATCATGCAGCTACAGCGTGGTGTTGCACAAGCTAACGTACATGGACAGTCCATACATCATGCAGCTACAGTGTGGTGTTGCAAAAGCTAACGTACATGGACAGTCCTTACATCATGCAGCTACAGCGTGGTGTTGCACAAGCTAACCTGCATGGCCATCCCGTACATCCTGCACCTACAGCGTGGTGTTGTACAAGCTAACGTGCATGGACAGTCCATACACCCTGCAGCTACAGCGTGGTGTTGTACAAGCTAAAGTACATGGGCAGCCCGTACACCCTGCAGCTACAATGTGGTGTTACGCAAGCTAACGTGCATGAACAGTCCATATATCATGCAGCTACAGCGTGATGTTGCACAAGCTAACGTACAAGGACAGCCCGTACAACCTGCACATACAGCGTGGTGTTACACAAGCTAACCTGCATGGCAGCCCATATATCCTGCAGCTACAGCGTGGTGTTGCACAAGCTAACGTGCATGGACAGCCCATACACCCTGCAGCTACAGCTTGGTGTTACACAAGCTAATGTGCATGGACAGTCCATACATCCTGCAGCTACAGCGTGGTGTTGTAGAAACTAACGTATATGGACAGTCCATACATCCTGCAGCTACAGTATGGTGTTGCACAAGCTAACGTACATGGAAAACCCATACACCATGCAGCTACAGCGTGGTGTTGCACAAGCTAACGTGCATGAACAGCCCATACAGCATGCAACTACAGCGTGGTGTTGCACAAGCTAACGTGCATGGACAGACAATACATCCTGCAGCTACAGCGTGGTGTTGCACAAGCTAACGTACATGGACAGTCCATACATCATGCAGCTACAGCGTGGTGTTGCACAAGCTAACATGCATGGACAACCCATACATCCTGCAGCTACAGCGTGGTGTTGCACAAGCTAACGTACATGGACAGTCCATACATCCTGCAGCTGCAGCGTTGTGTTGCAGAAGCTAACGTATATGGACAGTTCATGCACCATGCAGCTACAGCGTGGTGTTGCACAAGCTAACGTGCATGCGCAGTCCATACACCTTGCAGCTACAGCGTGGTGTTGTACAAGCTAACGTGCATGGACTGTCCATACATCCTGCGGCTACAGCGTGGTGTTGCACAAGCTAACGTACATGGACAGTCCATACATCATGCAGCTACAGCGTGGTGTTGCACAAGCTAACGTACATGGACAGTCCATACATCATGCAGCTACAGCGTGGTGTTGCACACGCTACCGTACATGGACAGTCCACACATCATGCAGCTACAGCGTGGTGTTGCACAAGCTAACGTGCATGGTCATCCCGTAATTCCTGCAGCTACAGCGTGCTGTTGTACAAGCTAACGTGCATGGACAGTCCCTACACCCTGCAGCTACAGCGTGTTGTACAAGCTAACGTACATGGGCAGCCCGTACACCCTGCAGCTACTGTGTGGTGTTACACAAGCTAACGTATATGGACAGTCCATACACCCTGCAGCTACAGCATGGTGTTGTACAAGCTAACGTGCATGGACAGTCCATACATCCTGCAGCTACAGCCAGATGTTGCACAAGCTAACGTACAAGGACAGCCCGTACACCCTGCAGATACAGCGTGGTGTTGCACAAGCTAACGTGCATGGACAGGCCGTACACACTGCCTTTACAGCGTGGTGTTTTACAAGCTAACGTGCATGGACAGTCCATACATCCTGCAGCTACAGCGTGGTGTTGCCCAAGCTAACGTACATGGACAGGCCATACATCATGCAGCTACAGCGTGGTCTTACACAAGCTAACGTACATGGACTGTCCATACATCATGCAGCTACAGCGTGGTGTTGCACAAGCTAACGTGCATGGACATCACGTACATCCTGCAGCTACAGCCTTTTTTTGTACAAGCTAACGTGCATGGACAGTCCCTACACCCTGCAGCTACAGCGCCTTGTACAAGCTAACGTAAATGGGCAGCCCGTACACCCTGCATCTACTGTGTGGTGTTACACAAGCTAACGTACATGGACAGTCCATACATCATGCAGCTACAGCGTGGTGTTGCACAAGCTAACGTGCATGGACATCCCGTACATCCTGCAGCTACAGCCTGGTGTTGTACAAGCTAACGTGCATGGACAGTCCCTACACCCTGCAGCTACAGCGTGTTGTACAAGCTAACGTACATGGGAAGCCCGTACACCCTGCAGCTACTGTGTGGTGTTACGCAAGCTAACGTGCATGGCCAGTTCATACACCATGCAGCTACAGCGTGGTATTGCACAAGCTAACGTGCATGGACAGCCCATACACACTGCAGCTACAGCGTGGTGTTGCACAAGCTAACGTGCATGGACAGTACATACACCCGGCAGCTACAGCGTGGTGTTGCATAAGCTAACGTACATGGGGCAGCCCATACACCCTGCAGCTACAGCGTGGTGTTGTACAAGCTAACGTGCTTGGACAGCCCGTACACCCTGCAGCTACAGCATCGTGTTGTACAAGCTAACGTGCATGGACAGCCCATACAGCATGCAGCTACAGCGTTGTGTTGCAGAAGCTAATGTACATGGACAGCCCATTCATCCTGCAGCTACAGCATGGTGTTACACAAGCTAACGTATAAGGGGCAACCCATACATCCTGCAGCTACAGCATGGTGTTGCACAAGCTAACTTGCATGGACAGTCCATACATCATGCAACTACAGCGTGGTGTTGCACAAGCTAACGTACATGGGCAGTCCATACACCCTGCAGCTACAGCGTGGTGTTGCACAAGCAAACGTGTATGGACAGCCCATACATCATGCAGCTACAGCGTGGTGTTGCACAAGCTACCGTGCATGTACAGTCCATACACCCTGCAGCTACAGCGTGGTGTTGTACAAGCTAACGTTCATGGACAGTCCATACATCATGCTGCTACAGCCTGGTGTTGTACAAGCTAACGTGCATGGACAGTCCCTAAACCCTGCAGCTACAGCGCGTTGTACAAGCTAACGTACATGGGCAGCCCGTACACCCTGCAGCTACTGTGTGGAGTTACACAAGCTAACGTGCATGGACATTCCATACATCATGCAGCTACAGCGTTGTGTTGCACAAGCTAACGTGCATGGACATCCCGTACATCCTGCAGCTACAGCCTGGTGTTGTACAAGCTAACGTGCATGGACAGTGTCTACACCCTGCAGCTACAGCGTGTTGTACAAGCTAACGTACATGGGCAGCCCGTACACCCTGCAGCTACAGCATGGTGTTGTACAAGCTAACGTGCATGGACAGTCCATACATCCTGCAGCTACAGCCAGATGTTGCACAAGCTAACGTACAAGGACAGCCCGTACACCCTGCAGATACAGCGTGGTGTTGCACAAGCTAACGTGCATGGACAGGCCGTACACACTGCCTTTACAGCGTGGTGTTTTACAAGCTAACGTGCATGGACAGTCCATACATCCTGCAGCTACAGCGTGGTGTTGCCCAAGCTAACGTACATGGACAGTCCATACATCATGCAGCTACAGCGTGGTCTTACACAAGCTAACGTACATGGACTGTCCATACATCATGCAGCTACAGCGTGGTGTTGCACAAGCTAACGTGCATGGACATCACGTACATCCTGCAGCTACAGCCTTTTTTTGTACAAGCTAACGTGCATGGACAGTTCCTACACCCTGCAGCTACAGCGCCTTGTACAAGCTAACGTAAATGGGCAGCCCGTACACCCTGCAGCTACTGTGTGGTGTTACACAAGCTAACGTACATGGACAGTCCATACATCATGCAGCTACAGCGTGGTGTTGCACAAGCTAACGTGCATGTACATCCCGTACATCCTGCAGCTACAGCCTGGTGTTGTACAAGCTAACGTGCATGGACAGTCCCTACACCCTGCAGCTACAGCGTGTTGTACAAGCTAACGTACATGGGAAGCCCGTACACCCTGCAGCTACTGTGTGGTGTTACGCAAGCTAACGTGCATGGCCAGTTCAAACACCATGCAGCTACAGCGTGGTATTGCACAAGCTAACGTGCATGGACAGCCCATACACACTGCAGCTACAGCGTGGTGTTGCACAAGCTAACGTGCATGGACAGTACATACACCCGGCAGCTACAGCGTGGTGTTGCATAAGCTAACGTACATGGGGCAGCCCATACACCCTGCAGCTACAGCGTGGTGTTGTACAAGCTAACGTGCTTGGACAGCCCGTACACCCTGCAGCTACAGCATCGTGTTGTACAAGCTAACGTGCATGGACAGCCCATACAGCATGCAGCTACAGCGTGGTGTTGCAGAAGCTAATGTACATGGACAGCCCATTCATCCTGCAGCTACAGCATGGTGTTACACAAGCTAACGTATAAGGGGCAACCCATACATCCTGCAGCTACAGCATGGTGTTGCACAAGCTAACTTGCATGGACAGTCCATACATCATGCAACTACAGCGTGGTGTTGCACAAGCTAACGTACATGGGCAGTCCATACACCCTGCAGCTACAGCGTGGTGTTGCACAAGCAAACGTGTATGGACAGTCCATACATCATGCAGCTACAGCGTGGTGTTGCACAAGCTACCGTGCATGTACAGTCCATACACCCTGCAGCTACAGCGTGGTGTTGTACAAGCTAACGTTCATGGACAGTCCATACATCATGCTGCTACAGCCTGGTGTTGTACAAGCTAACGTGCATGGACAGTCCCTAAACCCTGCAGCTACAGCGCGTTGTACAAGCTAACGTACATGGGCAGCCCGTACACCCTGCAGCTACTGTGTGGAGTTACACAAGCTAACGTGCATGGACAGTCCATACATCATGCAGCTACAGCGTTGTGTTGCACAAGCTAACGTGCATGGACATCCCGTACATCCTGCAGCTACAGCCTGGTGTTGTACAAGCTAACGTGCATGGACAGTCCCTACACCCTGCAGCTACAGCGTGTTGTACAAGCTAACGTACATGGGCAGCCTGTACACCCTGCAGCTACTGTGTGGTGTTACGCAAGCTAACGTGCATGGCCAGTTCATACACCATGCAGCTACAGCGTGGTGTTGCACAAGCTAACGTACATGGACAGTCCATACATCATGCAGCTACAGCGTGGTGTTGCACAAGCTAACGTACATGGACAGTCCTTACATCATGCAGCTACAGCTTGGTGTTGCACAAGCTAACGTGCATGGACAGCCCATACAGCATGCAACTACAGCGTGGTGTTGCACAAGCTAACGTGCATGGAAAGTACATACACCCTGCAGCTACAGCGTGGTGTTGCATAAGCTAACGTACATGGGGCAGCCCATACACCCTGCAGCTACAGCGTGGTGTTGTACAAGCTAACGTGCTTGGACAGCCCATACACCCTGCAGCTACAGCATCGTGTTGTACAAGCTAATGTGCATGGACAGCCCATACAGCATGCAGCTACAGCGTGGTGTTGCAGAAGCTAACGTACATGGACAGCCCATTCATCCTGCAGCTACAGCGTGGTGTTACACAAGCTAACGTATAAGGGGCAACCCATACATCCTGCAGCTACAGCATGGTGTTGCACAAGCTAACTTGCATGGACAGCCCATACATCATGCAACTACAGCGTGGTGTTGCACAAGCTAACGTACATGGGCAGTCCATACACCCTGCAGCTACAGCGTGGTGTTGCACAAGCAAACGTGTATGGACAGTCCATACATCATGCAGCTACAGCGTGGTGTTGCACAAGCTAACGTGCATGGACAGTCCATACACCCTGCAGCTACAGCGTGGTGTTGTATAAGCTAACGTTCATGGACAGTCCATACATCATGCAGCTACAGCGTGGTGTTGCACAAGCTAACGTACATGGACAGTTCATCAACCATGCAGCTACAGCCTGGTTTTGCACAAACTAACGTACATTGGGCAGCCCATACATCATGCAGTTACAGCGTGGTGTTGTACAAGCTAACGTACATGGGCAGAACATACATCCTGCAGCTACAGCGTGGTATTGTACAAGCTAACGTACATGTGCCGAACATACATCCTGCAGCTACAGCGTGGTGTTGTACAAGCTATCGTACATGGGCAGTCCATACATCCTGCAGCTACAGCGTGGTGTTGCACAAGCTAACGTGCATGGACAGTCCATACATCCTGCAGCTACAGCGTGGTGTTACACAAGCTAACGTGCATGGACAGCCCATACACCATGCAGCTACAGCGTGGTGTTGTACAAGCTAACGTGCATGGGCAGTCCATACATCCTGCAGCTACAGCGTGGTGTTGCACAAGCTAACGTGCATGGACATCCCGTGCATCCTGCAGCTACAGCCTGGTGTTGTACAAGCTAACGTGCATGGACAGTCCCTACACCCTGCAGCTACAGTGTGTTTTACAAGCTAACGTACATGGGCAGCCCGTACACCCTGCAGCTACTGTGTGGTGTTACGCAAGCTAACGTGCATGGCCAGTTCATACACCATGCAGCTACAGCGTGGTGTTGCACAAGATAACGTACATGGAAAGTCCATACATCATGCAACTACAGCGTGGTGTTGCACAAGCTAACGTGCATGGAAAGTACATACACCCTGCAGCTACAGCGTGGTGTTGCATAAGCTAACGTACATGGGGCAGCCCATACACTCTGCAGCTACAGCGTGGTGTTGTACAAGCTAACGTGCTTGGACAGCCCATACACCCTGCAGCTACAGCATCGTGTTGTACAAGCTAACGTGCATGGACAGCCCATACAGCATGCAGCTACAGTGTGGTGTTGCAGAAGCTAACGTACATGGACAGCCCATTCATCCTGAAGCTACAGCGTGGTGTTACACAAGCTAACGTATAAGGGGCAACCCATACATCCTGCAGCTACAGCATGGTGTTGCACAAGCTAACTTGCATGGACAGCCCATACATCATGCAACTACAGCGTGGTGTTGCACAAGCTAACGTACATGGGCAGTCCATACACCCTGCAGCTACAGCGTGGTGTTGCACAAGCAAACGTGTATGGACAGTCCATACACCCTGCAGCTACAGCGTGGTGTTGTACAAGCTAACGTTCATGCACAGTCCAAACATTATGCAGCTACAGCGTGGTGTTGCACAAGCTAACGTACATGGACAGTTCATAAACCATGCAGCTACAGCCTGGTTTTGCACAAACTAACGTACATTGGGCAGCCCATACATCAGGCAGTTACAGCGTGGTGTTGTACAAGCTAACGTACATGGGCAGAACATACATCCTGCCGCTACAGCGTGGTATTGTACAAGCTAACGTACATGTGCAGAACATACATCCTGCAGCTACAGCGTGGTGTTGTACAAGCTAACGTACATGGGCAGTCCATACATCCTGCAGCTACAGCGTGGTGTTGCACACGCTAACGTGCATGGACAATCCATACATCCTGCAGCTACAGCGTGGTGTTACACAAGCTAACGTGCATGGACAGCCCATACACCATGCAGCTACAGCGTGGTGTTGTACAAGCTAACGTGCATGGGCAGTCCATACATCCTGCAGCTACAGCGTGGTGTTGCACAGGTCAACGTACATGGACAGCACATACATCCTGCAGCTACAGCGTGGTGTTGCACAAGCTAACGTGCATGGACTGTCCATACATCCTGCAGCTACAGCGTGGTGTTGCACAGGCTAACGTGCATGGACAGTCCATACATCCTGCAGCTACAGCGTGGTGTTGCACAAGCTAACGTGCATGGACAGTCCATACATCCTGCAGCTACAGCGTGGTGTTGTACAAGCTAACGTGCATGGACAATCCATACATCCTGCAGCTACAGCGTGGTGTTGCACAAGCTAGCTTGCATTGACAGTCCATACATCCTGCAGCTATAGCGTGGTGTTGTACAAGCTAACGTGCATGGACAGTCCATACATCCTGCAGCTACAGCGTCGTGTTGCACAAGCTAACGTACATGGGGCAGTCCATACATCCTGCAGATACAGCGTGGTGTTGTACAAGCTAACGTGCATGGGCAGTCCATACATCCTGCAGCTTCAGCGTGGTGTTGTACAAACTAACGTGCATGGACAGTCCATACATCCTGCAGCTACAGCGTCGTGTTGTACAAGCTAACGTACATGGACAGTCCATACATCCTGCAGCTACAGCGTGGTGTTACACAAGCTAACGTACATGGACAGTCAATACATCATGCAGCTACAGCGTGGTGTTGCACAAGCTATCGTGCATGGACATCCCGTACATCCTGCAGCTACAGCCTGGTGTTGTACAAGCTAACGTGCATGGACAGTCCCTACACCCTGCAGCTACAGTGCGTTGTACAAGCTAACGTACATGGGCAGCCCGTACACCCTGCAGCTACTCTGTGGTGTTACGCAAGCTAACGTGCATGGCCAGTTCATACACAATGCAGCTACAGCGTGGTGTTGCACAAGCTAACGTACATGGGGCAGTCCATACATCCTGCAGATACAGCGTGGTGTTGTACAAGCTAACGTGCATGGGCAGTCCATACATCCTGCAGCTTCAGCGTGGTGTTGTACAAACTAACGTGCATGGACAGTCCATACATCCTGCAGCTACAGCGTCGTGTTGTACAAGCTAACGTACATGGACAGTCCATACATCATGCAGCTACAGCGTGGTGTTGCACAAGCTAACGTACATGGACAGTCCTTACATCATGCAGCTACAGCGTGGTGTTGCACAAGCTAACGTGCATGGACAGCCCATACAGCATGCAACTACAGCGTGGTGTTGCACAAGCTAACGTGCATGGAAAGTACATACACCATGCAGCTACAGCGTGGTGTTGCATAAGCTAACGTACATGGGGCAGCCCATAAACCCTGCAGCTACAGCGTGGTGTTGTACAAGCTAACGTGCTTGGACAGCCCATACACCCTGCAGCTACAGCATCGTGTTGTACAAGCTAACGTGCATAGACAGCCCATACAGCATGCAGCTACAGAGTGGTGTTGCAGAAGCTAACGTACATGGACAGCCCATTCATCCTGCAGCTACAGCGTGGTGTTACACAAGCTAACGTATAAGGGGCAACCCATACATCCTGCAGCTACAGCATGGTGTTGCACAAGCTAACTTGCATGGACAGCCCATACATCATGCAACTACAGCGTGGTGTTGCACAAGCTAACGTACATGGGCAGTCCATACACCCTGCAGCTACAGCGTGGTGTTGCACAAGCAAACGTGTATGGACAGTCCATACATCATGCAGCTACAGCGTGGTGTTGCACAAGCTAACGTGCATGGACAGTCCATACATCATGCAGCTACAGCGTGGTGTTGCACAAGCTAACGTACATGGACAGTTCATAAACCCTGCAGCTACAGCCTGGTTTTGCACAAACTAACGTACATTGGGCAGCCCATACATCATGCAGTTACAGCGTGGTGTTGTACAAGCTAACGTACATGGGCAGAACATACATCCTGCAGCTACAGCGTGGTGTTGCACAAGCTAACGTGCATGGACATCCCGTGCATCCTGCAGCTACAGCCTGGTGTTGTACAAGCTAACGTGCATGGACAGTCCCTACACCCTGCAGCTACAGTGTGTTTTACAAGCTAACGTACATGGGCAGCCCGTACACCCTGCAGCTACTGTGTGGTGTTACGCAAGCTAACGTGCATGGCCAGTTCATACACCATGCAGCTACAGCGTGGTGTTGCACAAGCTAACGTACATGGAAAGTCCATACATCATGCAACTACAGCGTGGTGTTGCACAAGCTAACGTGCATGGAAAGTACATACACCCTGCAGCTACAGCGTGGTGTTGCATAAGCTAACGTACATGGGGCAGCCCATACACTCTGCAGCTACAGCGTGGTGTTGTACAAGCTAACGTGCTTGGACAGCCCATACACCCTGCAGCTACAGCATCGTGTTGTACAAGCTAACGTGCATGGACAGCCCATACAGCATGCAGCTACAGTGTGGTGTTGCAGAAGCTAACGTACATGGACAGCCCATTCATCCTGAAGCTACAGCGTGGTGTTACACAAGCTAACGTATAAGGGGCAACCCATACATCCTGCAGCTACAGCATGGTGTTGCACAAGCTAACTTGCATGGACAGCCCATACATCATGCAACTACAGCGTGGTGTTGCACAAGCTAACGTACATGGGCAGTCCATACACCCTGCAGCTACAGCGTGGTGTTGCACAAGCAAACGTGTATGGACAGTCCATACACCCTGCAGCTACAGCGTGGTGTTGTACAAGCTAACGTTCATGCACAGTCCAAACATTATGCAGCTACAGCTGGTGTTGCACAAGCTAACGTACATGGACAGTTCATAAACCATGCAGCTACAGCCTGGTTTTGCACAAACTAACGTACATTGGGCAGCCCATACATCAGGCAGTTACAGCGTGGTGTTGTACAAGCTAACGTACATGGGCAGAACATACATCCTGCCGCTACAGCGTGGTATTGTACAAGCTAACGTACATGTGAACATACATCCTGCAGCTACAGCGTGGTGTTGTACAAGCTAACGTACATGGGCAGTCCATACATCCTGCAGCTACAGCGTGGTGTTGCACACGCTAACGTGCATGGACAATCCATACATCCTGCAGCTACAGCGTGGTGTTACACAAGCTAACGTGCATGGACAGCCCATACACCATGCAGCTACAGCGTGGTGTTGTACAAGCTAACGTGCATGGGCAGTCCATACATCCTGCAGCTACAGCGTGGTGTTGCACAGGTCAACGTACATGGACAGCACATACATCCTGCAGCTACAGCGTGGTGTTGCACAAGCTAACGTGCATGGACTGTCCATACATCCTGCAGCTACAGCGTGGTGTTGCACAGGCTAACGTGCATGGACAGTCCATACATCCTGCAGCTACAGCGTGGTGTTGCACAAGCTAACGTGCATGGACAGTCCATACATCCTGCAGCTACAGCGTGGTGTTGTACAAGCTAACGTGCATGGACAATCCATACATCCTGGAGCTACAGCGTGGTGTTGCACAAGCTAGCTTGCATTGACAGTCCATACATCCTGCAGCTATAGCGTGGTGTTGTACAAGCTAACGTGCATGGACAGTCCATACATCCTGCAGCTACAGCGTCGTGTTGCACAAGCTAACGTACATGGGGCAGTCCATACATCCTGCAGATACAGCGTGGTGTTGTACAAGCTAACGTGCATGGGCAGTCCATACATCCTGCAGCTTCAGCGTGGTGTTGTACAAACTAACGTGCATGGACAGTCCATACATCCTGCAGCTACAGCGTCGTGTTGTACAAGCTAACGTACATGGACAGTCCATACATCCTGCAGCTACAGCGTGGTGTTACACAAGCTAACGTACATGGACAGTCAATACATCATGCAGCTACAGCGTGGTGTTGCACAAGCTATCGTGCATGGACATCCCGTACATCCTGCAGCTACAGCCTGGTGTTGTACAAGCTAACGTGCATGGACAGTCCCTACACCCTGCAGCTACAGTGCGTTGTACAAGCTAACGTACATGGGCAGCCCGTACACCCTGCAGCTACTCTGTGGTGTTACGCAAGCTAACGTGCATGGCCAGTTCATACACAATGCAGCTACAGCGTGGTGTTGCACAAGCTAACGTACATGGACAGTCCATACATCATGCAGCTACAGCGTGGTGTTGCACAAGCTAACGTACATGGACAGTCCTTACATCATGCAGCTACAGCGTGGTGTTGCACAAGCTAACGTGCATGGACAGCCCATACAGCATGCAACTACAGCGTGGTGTTGCACAAGCTAACGTGCATGGAAAGTACATACACCATGCAGCTACAGCGTGGTGTTGCATAAGCTAACGTACATGGGGCAGCCCATAAACCCTGCAGCTACAGCGTGGTGTTGTACAAGCTAACGTGCTTGGACAGCCCATACACCCTGCAGCTACAGCATCGTGTTGTACAAGCTAACGTGCATAGACAGCCCATACAGCATGCAGCTACAGAGTGGTGTTGCAGAAGCTAACGTACATGGACAGCCCATTCATCCTGCAGCTACAGCGTGGTGTTACACAAGCTAACGTATAAGGGCAACCCATACATCCTGCAGCTACAGCATGGTGTTGCACAAGCTAACTTGCATGGACAGCCCATACATCATGCAACTACAGCGTGGTGTTGCACAAGCTAACGTACATGGGCAGTCCATACACCCTGCAGCTACAGCGTGGTGTTGCACAAGCAAACGTGTATGGACAGTCCATACATCATGCAGCTACAGCGTGGTGTTGCACAAGCTAACGTGCATGGACAGTCCATACATCATGCAGCTACAGCGTGGTGTTGCACAAGCTAACGTACATGGACAGTTCATAAACCCTGCAGCTACAGCCTGGTTTGCACAAACTAACGTACATTGGCAGCCCATACATCATGCATTACAGCGTGGTGTTGTACAAGCTAACGTACATGGGCAGAACATACATCCTGCAGCTACAGCCTGGTATTGTACAAGCTAACGTACATGTGCAGAACATACATCCTGCAGCTACAGCGTGGTGTTGTACAAGCTAACGTACATGGGCAGTCCATACATCCTGCAGCTACAGCGTGGTGTTGCACAAGCTAACGTGCATGGACAGTCCATACATCCTGCAGCTACAGCGTGGTGTTGCACAAGCTAACGTGCATGGACAGTCCATACATCCTGCAGCTACAGCGTGGTGTTACACAAGCTAACGTGCATGGACAGCCCATACACCATGCAGCTACAGCGTGGTGTTGTACAAGCTAACGTGCATGGGCAGTCCATACATCCTGCAGCTACATCGTGGTGTTGCACAAGCTAACGTGCATGGACATCCCGTACATCCTGCAGCTACAGCCTGGTGTTGTACAAGCTAACGTGCATGGACAGTCCCTACACCCTGCAGCTACAGTGTGTTGTACAAGCTAACGTACATGGGCAGTCCGTACATCCTGCAGCTACTGTGTGGTGTTGCGCAAGCTAACGTGCATGGACAGCTCATACACCCTGCAGCTACAGCGTGGTGTTGCACAAGCTAACGTACATGGACAGTCCATACATCCTGCAGCTACAGCGTGGTGTTGCACAAGCTAACGTACATGGACAGTCCTTACATCATGCAGCTACAGCGTGGTGTTGCACAAGCTAACGTGCATGGACAGCCCATACAGCATGCAACTACAGCGTGGTGTTGCACAAGCTAACGTGCATGGAAACTACATACACCCTGCAGCTACAGCGTGGTGTTGCATAGGCTAACGTACATGGGGCCTCCATACACCCTGCAGCTACAGCGTGGTGTTGTACAAGCTAACGTGCTTGGACAGCCCATACACCCTGCAGCTACAGCATCGTGTTGTACAAGCTAACGTGCATGGACAGCCCGTACAGCATGCAGCTACAGGGTGGTGTTGCAGAAGCTAACGTACATGGACAGCCTATTCATCCTGAAGCTACAACGTGGTGTTACACAAGCTAGCGTATAAGGGGCAACCCATACATCCTGCAGCTACAGCATGGTGTTGCACAAGCTAACTTGCATGGACAGCCCATACATCATGCAACTACAGCGTGGTGTTGCACAAGCTAACGTACATGGGCAGTTCATGCACCCTGCAGCTACAGCGTGGTGTTGCACAAGCAAACGTGTATGGACAGTCCATACATCATGCAGCTACAGCGTGGTGTTGCACAAGCTAACGTGCATGGACAGTCCGTACACCCTGCAGCTACAGCGTGGTGTTGTACAAGCTAACGTTCATGGACAGTCCAAACATCATGCAGCTAAAGCGTGGTGTTGCACAAGCTAACGTACATGGACAGTTCATAAACCATGCAGCTACAGCCTGGTTTTGCACAAACTAACGTACATTGGGCAGCCCATACATCATGCAGTTACAGCGTGGTGTTGTATAAGCTAACGTACATGGGCAGAACATACATCCTGCCGCTACAGCTTGGTATTGTACAAGCTAACGTACATGTGCAGAACATACATCCTGCAGCTACAGCGTGGTGTTGTACAAGCTAACGTACATGGGCAGTCCATACATCCTGCAGCTACAGCGTGGTGTTGCACAAGCTAACGTGCATGGACAGTCCATAAATCCTGCAGCTACAGCGTGGTGTTACACAAGCTAACGTGCATGGACAGCCCATACACCATGCAGCTACAGCGTGGTGTTGTACAAGCTAACGTGCATGGGCAGTCCATACATCCTGCAGCTACAGCGTGGTGTTGCACAAGTCAACGTACATGGACAGCACATACATCCTGCAGCTACAGCGTGGTGTTGCACAAGCTAACGTGCATGGACTGTCCATACATCCTGCAGCTACAGCGTGGTGTTGCACAAGCTAGCTTGCATTGACAGTCCATACATCCTGCAGCTATAGCGTGGTGTTGTACAAGCTAACGTGCATGGACAGTCCATACATCCTGCAGCTACAGCGTCGTGTTGCACAAGCTAACGTACATGGGCAGTCGATACATCCTGCAGCTACAGCGTGGTGTTGTACAAGCTAACGTGCATGGGCAGTCCATACATCCTGCAGCTTCAGCCTGGTGTTGTACAAACTAACGTGCATGGACAGTCCAAACATCCTGCAGCTACAGCGTCGTGTTGTACAAGCTAACGTACATGGACAGTCCATACATCCTGCAGCTACAGTCTGGTGTTGTACAAGCTAACGTGCATGGACAGTCCCTACACCCTGCAGCTACAGCGCGTTGGTCAAGCTAACGTACATGGGCAGCCCGTACACCCTAAAGCTACTGTGTGGTGTTACACAAGCTAACGTGCATGGACAGTCCATACATCATGCAGCTACAGCGTGGTGTTGCACAAGCTAACGTGCATGGACAGTCCCTACAGCCTGCAGCTACAGCGTGTTGTACACGCTAACGTACATGGGCAGCCCGTACACCCTGCAGCTACTGTGTGGTGTTACGCAAGCTAACGTGCATGGCCAGTTCATACACCATGCAGCTACAGCGTGGTGTTGCACAAGCTAACGTGCATGCGCTGTCCATACACCTTGCAGCTACAGTGTGGTGTTGTACAAGCTAACGTGCATGGACAGTCTCTACACCCTGCAGCTACAGCGTGTTGTACAAGCTAACGTACATGGGCAGCCCGTACACCCTGCAGCTACTGTTTGGTGTTACACAAGCCAACGTGCACTGACAGTCCATACACCCTGCAGCTACAGCATGGTGTTGTACAAGCTAACGTGCATGGACAGTCCATACATCCTGCAGCTACAGCGTGGTGTTGCACAAGCTAACGTGCATGGACAGTCCGTACACCCTGCACCTACAGCGTGGTGTTGCACAAGCTAACGTGCATGGACATCCCATACACCCTGCAGCTACAGCGTGGTGTTACACAAGCTAATGTGCATGGACAGTCCATACATCCTGCAGCTACAGCGTGGTGTTACACAAGCTAACGTGCATGGACAGTCCGTACACCCTGCAGCTACAGCGTGGTGTTGTACAAGATAACGTGCATGGACAGTCCATGCACCCTGCATCTACAGCATGGTGTGTCACAAGCTAACGTGCATGGACAGCCCATACATCATGCAGCTACAGCGTCGTACAAGCTATCGTACATGGACAGTCCATACACCCTGCAGCTACAGCATGGTGTGGCACAAGATAACGTGCATGGATAGTCCATACAGTGCGTGGTGTTGTACAAGCTAACATGCATGGACAGCCCATACATCCTGCAGCTACAGCGTGGTGTTGCACAAGCTATCGTACATGGACATACATCCTGCAGCTACAGCGTGGTGTTGCACAAGCTAACTTACATGGACAGTCCATACATCATGCAGCTACAGCGTGGTGTTGCACAAGCTAATGTGATGAACATCCCGTACATCCTGCAGCTACAGCATGGTGTTGTACAAGCTAACGTGCATGTACACTCCCTACACCCTGCAGCTACAGCGTGTTGTACAAGCTAACGTACATGGACAGTCCATACACCCTGCAGCTACAGCATGGTGTTGTAAAAGCTAACGTGCATGGACAGTTCATACATCCTGCAGCTACAGCGTGATGTTGCACAAGCTAACGTACATGGATAGTCCATACATCGCGTGGTGTTGTACAAGCTAACGTGCATGGACATCCCATAAATCCTGCAGCTACAGCGTGGTGTTGCACAAGTTAACGTAAATGGATAGTCCATACATCCTGCAGCTACAGCGTGGTGTTGTACAAGCTAACGTGCATGGGCAGTCCATACATCCTGCATCTTCAGCGTGGTGTTGTACAAGCTAACGTGCATGGACAGTCCATACATCCTGCAGCTACAGCGTCGTGTTGAACAAGCTAGCGTACATGGACAGTCAATACATCCTGCAGCTACAGCGTGTTGTTACACAAGCTAACGTACATGGACAGTCCATACATCATGCAGCTACAGCGTGGTGTTGCACAAGCTAACGTGCATGGACATCCCGTACATCCTGCTGCTACAGCCTGGTGTTGTACAAGCTAACGTGCATGGACAGTCCCTACACCCTGCAGCTACAGCGCGTTGTACAAGCTAACGTACATGGGCAGACCGTACACCCTGCAGCTACTGTGTGGTGTTACACAAGCTAACGTGCATGGACAGTCCATACATCATGCAGCTACAGCGTGGTGTTGCACAAGCTAACGTACATTGACAGTCCATACATCATGCAGCTACAGCGTGGTGTTGCACAAGCTAACGTACATGGAAAGTCCTTACATCCTGCAGCTACAGCGTGGTGTTGCACAAGCTAACGTGCATGGACAGCCCATACAGCATGCAACTACAGCGTGGTGTTGCACAAGCTAACGTACATGGACAGCCCATACATCCTGCAGCTACAGCGTGGTGTTGCACAAGCTAACGTACATGGACAGCCCATACACCCTGCAGCTACAGCGTGGTGTTGCACAAGCTAACGTGCATGGACAGTCCATACATCATGCAGCTACAGCGTGGTGTTGCACAAGCTAACGTGCATGGACAGTCCATACATCCTGCAGCTACAGCGTGGTGTTGCACAAGCTAACGTGCATGGACAGCCCATACATCCTGCAGCTACAGCGTGGTGTTGCACAAGCTAACGTACATGGACAGTCCATACATCATGCAGCTACAGCGTGGTGTTGCACAAGCTAACGTGCATGGACAGCCCATACACCCTGCAGCTACAGCGTGGTGTTGCACAAGCTAACGTGCATGGACAGCCCATACACCCTGCAGCTACAGCGTGGTGTTGCACAAGCTAACGTGCATGGACAGCCCATACATCATGCAGCTACAGCGTGGTGTTGTACAAGATAACGTGCATGGGCAGCCCGTACATCTGCAGCTACAGGTGGTGTTGCACAAGCTAACGTACATGGACAGCCCATACATCCTGCAGCTACAGCGTGGTGTTGCACAAGCTAACGTACATGGACAGTCCATACACCCTGCAGCTACAGCGTGGTGTTGCACAAGCTAACGTGCATGGACAGTCCATACATCCTGCAGCTACAGCGTGGTGTTGCACAAGCTAACGTGCATGGACAGTCCATACATCCTGCAACTACAGCGTGGTGTTGCACAAGCTAACGTGCATGGACAGTCCATACATCCTGCAGCTACAGTGTGGTGTTGCACAAGCTAACGTGCATGGACAGTCCATACATCCTGCAGCTACAGCGTGGTGTTGCACAAGCTAACGTGCATGGACAGTCCATACATCCTGCAGCTACAGCGTGGTGTTGCACAAGCTAACGTGCATGGACAGTCCATACATCCTGCAGCTACAGCGTGGTGTTGTACAAGCTAACGTGAATGGGGAAGCCCATACACCCTGCAGCTACAGCGTGGTGTTGTACAAGCTAACATGCATGGGCAGCCCATACACCCTGCAGCAATAGCGTGGTGTTGAACAAGCTAACGTGCATTGACAGCCCATACATCCTGCAGCTACAGTGTGGTGTTGTACAAACTAACGTACATGGACAGCCCATAAATCCTGCAGCTACAGCGTGGTGTTGTACAAACTAACGTATATGGACAGCCCATACATCCTGCAGCTAGAGCGTGGTGTTGTACAAACTAACATACATGGACAGTACATACACCCTGCAGCTACAGCGTGGTGTTGTACAAACTAACGTGTATGGACAGCCCATTAATCCTGCAGCTATAGCGCGGTGTTGCACAAGTTAACGTGCATGGACAGTCCATACACCCTACAGCTACCGCGTTGTGTTGAACAAGCTAACGTGCATGGACAGCCCATACATCCTGCAGCTACAGCGTGGTGTTGCACAACCTAACGTGCATGGACAGCACATACACCCTGCAGCTACAGCATGGTGTTGTACAAGCTAACGTGCATGGACAGTCCATACACCCTGCAGCTACAGCATGGTGTTGCACAAGCTAACGTGCATGGACAGTCCATAAATCATGCAGCTACAGCGTGGTGTTGTACAAGCTAACGTGCATGGGTAGCCCGTACATCCTGCAGGTACAGCTTGGTGTTGCACAAGCTAACGTGCATGGACAGTCCATACATCCTGCAGCTACAGCGTGGTGTTGCACAAACTAACGTGCATGGACAGTCCATACATCCTGCAGCTACAGCGTGGTGGTGTACAAGCTAACGTGCATGGGCAGCCCATACACCCTGCAGCTACAGCGTGGTGTTGCACAAGCTAACGTGAATGGGGAAGCCCATACACCCTGCAGCTACAGCGTGGTGTTGTACAGCCTAACATGCATTGGCAGCCCATACACCCTGCGGCAACAGCGTGGTGTTGCACAAGCTAACGTGAATGGGGAAGCCCATACATCATGCAGCTACAGCGTGGTGTTGCATAAGCTAACGTGCATGGACAGCCCATACATCCAGCAGCTACAGCCTGGTGTTGTACAAACTAACGTACATGGACAGCCCATTCATCCTGCAGCTACAGCGTGGTGTTGTACAAACTAACGTGCATGGACAGCCCATACATCATGCAGCTACAGCGTGTTGTTGTACAAGCTAACGTGCATGGACAGTCCATACATCCTGCAGCTACAGCGTGGTGTTGCACAACCTAATGTGCATGGAGAGGACATACATCCTGCAGCTACAGTCTGGTGTTGCACAACCTAACGTGCATGGACAGCACATACACCCTGCAGCTACAGCCTTGTGTTGTACAAGCTAACGTGCATGGAAAGACTATATACCCTGCAGCTACAGCGTGGTGTTGTACAAGCTAACGTGCATGGACAGTCCGTACATCCTGCAGCTACAGCGTGGTGTTGTACAAGCTAACGTGCATGGACAGTCCATACACCCTGCAGCTACAGCGTGGTGTTGCACAAGCTAACGTGCATGGACAGCCCATACATCCTGCAGCTACAGGTGGTGTTGCACAAGCTAACGTGCATGGACAGCCATACACCTGCAGCTACAGCGTGGTGTTGTACAAGCTAACGTGCATGGACATCCTATACTGCAGCTACAGCGTGGTGTTGCACAAGCTAACGTGCATGGACAGTCCATACATCCTGCAGCTACAGCGTGGTGTTGCACAAGCTAACGTGCATGGACAGCCCATACATCCTGCAGCTACAGCGTGGTGTTGCACAAGCTAACGTGCATGGACAGCCCATACACCCTGCAGCTACAGCGTGGTGTTACACAAGCTAACGTACATGGACAGCCCATACACCCTGCAGCTACAGCAAGGTGTTGCACAAGCTAACGTGCATGGACAGTCCGTACACCCTGCAGCTACAGCGTGGTGTTGCACAAGCTAACGTGCATGGACATTCCGTACACCATGCAGCTACAGCGTGGTGTTGCACAAGCTAACGTGCATGGACAGTCCATACACCCTGCAGCTACAGCGTGGTGTTGCACAAGCTAACGTGCATGGACAGCCCATACACCCTGCAGCTACAGCATGGTGTTGCACAAGCTAACGTGCATGGACAGCCCATACACCCTGCAGCTACAGCGTGGTGTTGCACAAGCTAACGTGCATGGACAGCCCATACATCCTGCAGCTACAGCGTGGTGTTGCACAAGCTACGTACATGGACAGTCCATAATCCTGCAGCTACAGCGTGGTGTTGTAAGCTAACGTACATGGACAGTCCATACACCCTGCAGCTACAGCGTGGGTTGCACAAGCTAACGTCATGGACAGCCCTACACTGCAGCTACAGCGTGGTGTTGTACAAGTTAACGTCATGGGCATCCATACATCCTGCAGCTACAGCTGGTGTTGCACAAGCTAACGTACATGGACAGTCCATACATCCTGCAGCTACAGCGTGGTGTTGCACAAGCTAACGTACATGGACAGTCCATACATCCTGCAGCTACAGCGTGGTGTTGCACAACAACGTGCATGGACAGTCCATACACCCTGCAGCTACAGCGTGGTGTTGCACAAGCTAACGTGCATGGACAGCCCATACATCCTGCAGCTACAGCGTGGTGTTGCACAAGCTAACGTGCATGGACAGTCCATACATCCTGCAGCTACAGCGTGGTGTTGCACAAGCTAACGTGCATGGGCAGCCCATACATCCTGCAGCTACAGCATGGTGTTGCACAAGCTAACGTGCATGGACAGCCCATACATCATGCAGCTACAGCGTGGTGTTGCACAAGCTAACGTACCTGGCAGTCCATACACCCTGCAGCTACAGTGTGGTGTTGCACAAGAAACGTACATGGACAGCCCATACATCATGCAGCTACAGCTTGGTGTTGCACATGCTAACGTGCATGGACAGTCCATACACCCTGCAGCTACAGCGTGGTGTTTACAAGCTAACGTTCATGGACAGTCGATACATCATGCAGCTACAGCGTGGTTGTGTACAAGCTAACGTACATGGACAGCTCATAAACCATGCAGCTACAGCGTGGTTTGCACAAACTAACGTACATGGGGCAGCCCATACATCATGCAGTTACAGTGTGGTGTTGCACAAGCTAACATACATAGGCAGAACATACATCCTGCAGCTACAGCGTGGTATTGTACAAGCTAACGTACATGGGCAGAACATATATTATGCAGTTACAGCGTGGTGTTGTACAAGCTAACGTACATGGGCAGAACATACATCCTGCAGCTACAGCTTGGTATTGTACAAGCTAACGTACATGGGCAGAACATACATCCTGCAGCTACAGCGTCGTGTTGTACAAGCTAACGTACATGGACAGTCCATACATCCTGCAGCTACAGTGTGATGTTGCACAAGCTAACGTACAAGGACAGCCCGTACACAATGCAGCAACAGCGTGGTGTTGCATAAGCTAACCTGCATGGCAGCCCATACATCATGCAGCTACAGCGTGGTGTTGCACAAGCTAACGTGCATGGACAGCCCATACACCCTGCAGCTACAGCGTGGTGTTACACAAGCTAATCTGCATGGACAGTCCATACATCCTGCAGCTACAGTGTGGTGTTACACAAGCTAACGTACATGGACAGCCCATACACCCTGTAGCTACAGCAAGGTGTTGCACAAGCTAACGTTCATGGACAGTCCGTACACCCTGCAGCTACAGCGTGGTGTTGCACAAGCTAACGTGCATGGACAGTCCGTACACCATGCAGCTACAGCGTGGTGTTGCACAAGCTAACGTGCATGGACAGTCCATACACCCTGCAGCTACAGCATGGTGTGGCACAAGCGAACGTGCATGGACAGCGCAAACACCCAGCAGCTACAGCATGGTGTTGCATAAACTAACGTGCATGGACAGCCCATACACCCTGCAGCTACAGTGTGGTGTTGCACAAGCTAACGTGCATGGACAGCCCATACATCCTGCAGCTACAGCGTGGTGTTGCACACGCTATCGTACATGGAGAGTCCATACATCCTGCAGCTACAGCGTGGTGTTGTAAAAGCTAACGTACATGGACAGTCCATACACCCTGCAGCTACAGCGTCGTATTGCACAAGCTAACGTACATGGACAGTCCATACACCATACAGCTACAGCGTTGTGTTGCACAAGCTAACGTGCATGCGCAGTCCATACACCCTGCAGCTACAGCATGGTGTTGTACAAGCTAACGTGCATGGACAGTCCATACATCCTGCAGCTACAGTGTGGTGTTGCACAAGCTAACGTACATGGACAGTCCATACATCATGCAGCTACAGCGTGGTGTTGCACAAGCTAACGTACATGGACAGTCCATACATCATGCAGCTACAGCGTGGTGTTGCACAACCTAACGTACATGGACAGTCCTTACATCATGCAGCTACAGCGTGGTGTTGTACAAGCTAACGTTCATGGGCAGCCCGTACACCCTGCAGCTACAGTGTGGTGTTACACAAGCTAACGTGCATGGACTGTCCATACATCCAGCAGCTACAGTGTGGTGTTGCACAAGCTAACATGCATGGACAGTCCATACATACTGCAGCTACAGCGTGGTATTGTACAAGCTAACGTACATGGACAGTCCATACACCCTGCAGCTACAGCGTCGTGTTGCACAAGCTAACGTACATGGACAGTCCATATACGATGCAGCTACAGCGTGGTGTTGCACAAGCTAACGTGCATGGACAGTCCATACATCCTGCAGCTACAGCGTGGTGTTGCACAATCTAACGTGCATGGACAGCCCATGCATCCTGCAGCTACAACGTGGTGTTGCACAAGCTATCGTGCATGGACAGCCCATACACCATGCAGCTACAGGGTGGTGTTACACAAGCTAACGTACATGGACAGCCCATACACCCTGCAGCTACAGTAAGGTGTTGCTCAAGCTAACGTGCATGGAGAGTCCGTACACCCTGCAGCTACAGCGTGGTGTTGCACAAGCTAACGTGCATGGACATTCCGTACACCATGCAGCTACATCGTGGTATTGCATAAGCTAACGTGCATGGACAGTCCATACACCCTGCAGCTACAGCATGGTGTGGCACAAGCTAACGTGCATGGACAGCCCATACACCCTGCAGATACAGCATGGTGTGGCACAAGCTAACGTGCATGGACAGCACATACACCCTGCAGCTACAGCGTGTTGTTGCATAAGCTAACGTACATGGACAGTCCATACATCCTGCAGCTACAGCGTGGTGTTGTACAAGCTAACGTACATGGACAGCCCATACATCCTGCAGCTACAGCGTGGTGTTGCACAAGCTATCGTACATGGACAGTCCATACATCCTGCAGCTACAGCGTGGTGTTGTAAAAGTTAACGTACATGGACAGTCCATACACCCTGCAGCTACAGCGTCGTGTTGCACAAGCTAACGTACATGGACAGTCCATACACCATGCAGCTACAGCGTGGTGTTGCACAAGCTAACGTGCATGCCCAGTCCATACACCCTGCAGCTACAGCGTGGTGTTGTACTAGCTAACGTGCATGGACAGTCCATACATCCTGCAGCTACAGCGTGGTGTTGCACAAGCTAACGTACATGGACAGTCCATACATCATGCAGCTACAGCGTGGTGTTGCACAAGCTAACATGCATGGCCATCCCGTACATCCTGCACCTACAGCGTGGTGTTGTACAAGCTAACGTGCATGGACAGTCCATACACCCTGCAGCTACAGCGTGGTGTTGTACAAGCTAAAGTACATGGGCAGCCCGTACACCCTGCAGCTATAATGTGGTGTTACACAAGCTAACGTGCATGGACAGTCCATACACCCTGCAGCTACAGCGTGGTGTTGTACAAGCTAACGTGCATGGACAGTCCATACATCATGCAGCTACAGCGTGATGTTGCACAAGCTAACGTACATGGACAGCCCGTACACCCTGCACCTACAGCGTGGTGTTACACAAGCTAACCTGCATGGCAGCCCATACATCCTGCAGCTACAGCATGGTGTTGCACAAGCTAACGTGCATGGACAGCCCATACACCCTGCAGCTACAGCGTGGTGTTGCACAAGCTAACGTGCATGGACAGTCCATACATCCTGCAGCTACAGCGTGGTGTTGTACAAGCTAACGTACATGGACAACCCATACACCATGCAGCTACAGCGTGGTGTTGCGCAAGCTAACGTGCATGGACAGTCCATACATCCTGCAGCTACAACCTGGTGTTGCACAAGCTAACATACATGGACAGTCCATACATCATGCAGCTACAGCGTGGTGTTGCACAAGCTAACGTGCATGAACAGCCCATACAGCATGCAACTACAGCGTGGTGTTGCACAAGCTAACGTGCATGGACAGTACATACACCCTGCAGCTACAGCGTGGTGTTGCATAAGTTAACGTACATGGGGCAGCCCATACACCCTGCAGCTACACCCTGGTGTTGTACAAGCTAACGTGCTTGGACAGCCCATACACCCTGCAGCTACAGCATCGTGTTGTACAAGCTAACGTGCATGGACAGCCCATACAGCATGCAGCTACAGCGTGGTGTTGCACAAGCTAACGTACATGGACAGCCCATTCATCCTGCAGCTACAGCGTGGTGTTACACAAGCTAACGTATATGGGGCAACCCATACATCCTGCAGCTACAGCATGGTGTTGCACAAGCTAACGTGCATGGACAGCCCATACATCATGCAACTACAGCGTGGTGTTGCACAAGCTAACGTACCTGGGCAGTCCATACACCCTGCAGCTACAGTGTGGTGTTGCACAAGCAAACGTACATGGACAGCCCATACATCATGCAGCTACAGCTTGGTGTTGCACAAGCTAACGTGCATGGACAGTCCATACACCCTGCAGCTACAGCGTGGTGTTGTACAAGCTAACGTTCATGGACAGTCGATACATCATGCAGCTACAGCGTGGTTGTGTACAAGCTAACGTACATGGACAGCTCATAAACCATGCAGCTACAGCGTGGTTTTGCACAAACTAACGTACATGGGGCAGCCCATACATCATGCAGTTACAGTGTGGTGTTGCACAAGCTAACGTACATAGGCAGAACATACATCCTGCAGCTACAGCGTGGTATTGTACAAGCTAACGTACATGGGCAGAACATACATCATGCAGCTACAGCGTGGTGTTGTACAAGCTAACGTACATGGGCAGAACATACATCCTGCAGCTACAGCTTGGTATTGTACAAGCTAACGTACATGGGCAGAACATACATCCTGCAGCTACAGCGTGGTGTTGCACAAGCTAACGTGCATGGACAGTCCATACATCCTGCAGCTACAGCGTGGTGTTACACAAGCTAACGTGCATGGACAGACCATACACCATGCAGCTACAGCGTGGTGTTGTACAAGCTAACGTGCATGGGCAGTCCATACATCCTGCAGCTACAGCGTGGTGTTGCACAAGTCAACGTACATGGACAGCACATACATCCTGCAGCTACAGCGTGGTGTTGCACAAGCTAACGTGCATGGACTGTCCATACATCATGCAGCTACAGCGTGGTGTTGCACAAGCTAACGTGCATGGACAGTCCATACATCCTGCAGATACAGCGTGGTGTTACACAAGCTAACGTGCATGGACAGCCCATACACCATGCAGCTACAGCGTGGTGTTGTACAAGCTAACGTGCATGGGCAGTCCATACATCCTGCAGCTACAGCGTGGTGTTGCACAAGTCAACGTACATGGACAGCACATACATCTTGCAGCTACAGCGTGGTGTTGCACAAGCTAACGTGCATGGACTGTCCATACATCCTGCAGCTACAGCGTGTTGTTGCACAAGCTAACATACATGGACATTCCATACACCCTGCAGCTACAGCGTGGTGTTGTACAAGAAAACGTGCATGGGCAGCCCGTACATCCTCCGGCTACAGCGTGGTGTTGCACAAACTAAACTACATGGACAGCCCATACATCCTGCATCTACAGCGTGGTGTTGCACAAGCTAACGTACATGGACAGTCCATACACGCTGCCGCTACAGTGTGATGTTGCACAAGCTAACGTGCATGGACAGTCCATACATCATGCAGCTACAGCATGGTGTGGCACTAGCTAACGTGCATGGACAGTCCATACATCCTGCAGCTACAACGTGGTCTTACACAAGCTAACGTGCATGGACAGCCCATACATCCTGCAGCTACAGCGTGGTGTTGCACAAGCTAACGTACATGGACAGTCCATACATCATGCAGCTACAGCGTGGTGTTGCACAAGTTAACGTGCATGGACAGCCCATACACCCTGCAGCTACAGCGTGGTGTTGTACAAGCTAACGTGCATGGACATCCCATACACCCTGCAGCTACAGCATCGTGTTGTACAAGCTAACGTGCATGGACAGCCCATACAGCATGCAGCTACAGCGTGGTGTTGTACAAGAAAACGTACATGGGCAGCCCGTACATCTGCAGCTACAGCGTGGTGTTGCACAAACTAACCTACATGGACAGCCCATACATCCTGCAGCTACAGCTTGGTGTGGCACAAGCTAACGTACATGGACAGTCCATACACGCTGCCGCTACAGCGTGGTGTTGCACAAGCTAACGTGCATGGACAGTCCATACATCCTGCAGCTACAGCGTGGTGTCGCACAAGCTAACATGCATGGACAGTCCATACATCCTGCAACTACAGTGTGGTGTTGCACAAGCTAACGTACATGGACAGTCCAAAGATCCTGCAGCTACAGTATGGTGTTGCACAAGCTAAGGTACATGGACAGTCCATACATCATGCAGCTACAGCGTGGTGTTGCACAAGCTAACGTACATGGACAGTCCATACATCATGCAGCTACAGCGTGGTGTTGCACAAGCTAACGTACATGGACAGTCCTTACATCATGCAGCTACAGCGTGGTGTTGTACAAGCTAACGTTCATGGGCAGCCCGTACACCCTGCAGCTACAGTGTGGTGTTACACAAGCTAACGTGCATGGACTGTCCATACATCCAGCAGCTACAGTGTGGTGTTGCACAAGCTAACATGCATGGACAGTCCATACATCCTGCAGCTACAGCGTGGTATTGTACAAGCTAACGTACATGGACAGTCCATACACCCTGCAGCTACAGCGTCGTGTTGCACAAGCTAACGTACATGGACAGTCCATATACCATGCAGCTACAGCGTGGTGTTGCACAAGCTAACGTGCATGGACAGTCCATACATCCTGCAGCTACAACGTGGTGTTGCACAAGCTATCGTGCATGGACAGCCCATACACCATGCAGCTACAGGGTGGTGTTACACAAGCTAACGTACATGGACAGCCCATACACCCTGCAGCTACAGTAAGGTGTTGCACAAGCTAACGTGCATGGACAGTCCGTACACCCTGCAGCTACAGCGTGGTGTTGCACAAGCTAACGTGCATGGACATTCCGTACACCATGCAGCTACATCGTGGTATTGCACAAGCTAACGTGCATGGACAGTCCATACACCCTGCAGCTACAGCATGGTGTGGCACAAGCTAACGTGCATGGACAGCCCATACACCCTGCAGCTACAGCATGGTGTGGCATAAGCTAACGTGCATGGACAGCACATATACCCTGCAGCTACAGCGTGTTGTTGCATAAGCTAACGTACATGGACAGTCCATACATCCTGCAGCTACAGCGTGGTGTTGAACAAGCTAACGTACATGGACAGCCCATACATCCTGCAGCTACAGCGTGGTGTTGCACAAGCTATCGTACATGGACAGTCCATACATCCTGCAGCTACAGCGTGGTGTTGTAAAAGCTAACGTACATGGACAGTCCATACACCCTGCAGCTACAGCGTCGTGTTTCACAAGCTAACGTACATGGACAGTCCATACACCATACAGCTACAGCGTGGTGTTGCACAAGCTAACGTGCATGCCCATTCCATACACCCTGCAGCTACAGCGTGGTGTTGTACTAGCTAACGTGCATGGACAGTCCATACATCCTGCAGCTACAGCGTGGTGTTGCACAAGCTAACGTACATGGACAGTCCATACATCATGCAGCTACAGCGTGGTGTTGCACAAGCTAACATGCATGGCCATCCCGTACATCCTGCACCTACAGCGTGGTGTTGTATAAGCAAACGTGCATTGACAGTCCATACACCCTGCAGCTACAGCGTGGTGTTGTACAAGCTAAAGTACATGGGCAGCCCGTACACCCTGCAGCTATAATGTGGTGTTGCACAAGCTAACGTGCATGGACAGTCCATACACCCTGCAGCTACAGCGTGGTGTTGTACAAGCTAACGTGCATGGACAGTCCATACATCATGCAGCTACAGCGTGATGTTGCACAAGCTAACGTACAAGGACAGCCCGTACACCCTGCACCTACAGCGTGGTGTTACACAAGCTAACCTGCATGGCAGCCCATACATCCTGCAGCTACAGCATGGTGTTGCACAAGCTAACGTGCATGGACAGCCCATACACCCTGCAGCTACAGCGTGGTGTTGTAGAAACTAACGTACATGGACAGTCCATACATCCTGCAGCTACAGTATGGTGTTGCACAAGCTAACGTACATGGACAACCCATACACCATGCAGCTACAGCGTGGTGTTGCGCAAGCTAACGTGCATGGACAGTCCATACATCCTGCAGCTACAACCTGGTGTTGCACAAGCTAACATACATGGACAGTCCATACATCATGCAGCTACAGCGTGGTGTTGCACAAGCTAACGTGCATGAACAGCCCATACAGCATGCAACTACAGCGTGGTGTTGCACAAGCTAACGTGCATGGACAGTACATACACCCTGCAGCTACAGCGTGGTGTTGCATAAGTTAACGTACATATGGCAGCCCATACACCCTGCAACTACACCCTGGTATTGTACAAGCTAACGTGCTTGGACAGCCCATACACCCTGCAGCTACAGCATCGTGTTGTACAAGCTAACGTGCATGGACAGCCCATACAGCATGCAGCTACAGCGTGGTGTTGCACAAGCTAACGTACATGGACATCCCATTCATCCTGCAGCTACAGCGTGGTGTTACACAAGCTAACGTATATGGGGCAACCCATACATCCTGCAGCTACAGCATGGTGTTCCACAAGCTAACGTGCATGGACAGCCCATACATCATGCAACTACAGCGTGGTGTTGCACAAGCTAACGTACCTGGGCAGTCCATACACCCTGCAGCTACAGTGTGGTGTTGCACAAGCAAACGTACATGGACAGACCATACATCATGCAGCTACAGCTTGGTGTTGCACAAGCTAACGTGCATGGACAGTCCATACACCCTGCAGCTACAGCGTGGTGTTGTACAAGCTAACGTTCATGGACAGTCGATACATCATGCAGCTACAGCGTGGTTGTGTACAAGCTAACGTACATGGACAGCTCATAAACCATGCAGCTACAGCGTGGTTTTGCACAAACTAACGTACATGGGGCAGCCCATACATCATGCAGTTACAGTGTGGTGTTGCACAAGCTAACGGACATAGGCAGAACATACATCCTGCAGCTACAGCGTGGTATTGTACAAGCTAACGTACATGGGCAGAACATACATCATGCAGCTACAGCGTGGTGTTGTACAAGCTAACGTACATGGGCAGAACATACATCCTGCAGCTACAGCTTGGTATTGTACAAGCTAACGTACATGGGCAGAACATACATCCTGCAGCTACAGCGTGGTGTTGCACAAGCTAACGTGCATGGACAGTCCATACATCCTGCAGCTACAGCGTGGTGTTACACAAGCTAACGTGCATGGACAGCCCATACACCATGCAGCTACAGCGTGGTGTTGTACAAGCTAACGTGCATGGGCAGTCCATACATCATGCAGCTACAGCGTGGTGTTGCACAAGTCAACGTACATGGACAGCACATACATCCTGCAGCTACAGCGTGGTGTTGCACAAGCTAACGTGCATTGACTGTCCATACATCCTGCAGCTACAGCGTGGTGTTGCACAAGCTAACGTGCATGGACAGTCCATACATCCTGCAGATACAGCGTGGTGTTACACAAGCTAACGTGCATGGACAGCCCATACACCATGCAGCTACAGCGTGGTGTTGTACAAGCTAACGTGCATGGGCAGTCCATACATCCTGCAGCTACAGCATGGTGTTGCACAAGTCAACGTACATGGACAGCACATACATCCTGCAGCTACAGCGTGGTGTTGCACAAGCTAACGTGCATGGACTGTCCATACATCCTGCAGCTACAGCGTGTTGTTGCACAAGCTAACATACATGGACATTCCATACACCCTGCAGCTACAGCGTGGTGTTGTACAAGAAAACGTGCATGGGCAGCCCGTACATCCTCCGGCTACAGCGTGGTGTTGCACAAACTAAACTACATGGACAGCCCATACATCCTGCAGCTACAGCGTGGTGTGGCACAAGCTAACGTACATGGACAGTCCATACACGCTGCCGCTACAGTGTGATGTTGCACAAGCTAACGTGCATGGACAGTCCATACATCCTGCAGCTACAGCATGGTGTGGCACTAGCTAACGTGCATGGACAGTCCATACATCCTGCAGCTACAACGTGGTCTTACACAAGCTAACGTGCATGGACAGCCCATACATCCTGCAGCTACAGCGTGGTGTTGCACAAGTTAACGGGCATGGACAGCCCATACACCCTGCAGCTACAGCGTGGTGTTGCACAAGATAACGTACATGGACAGCCCATTCATCCTGCAGCTACAGCGTGGTGTTACACAAGCTAACGTATATGGGGCAACCCATACATCCTGCAGCTACAGCATGGTGTTCCACAAGCTAACGTGCATGGACAACCCATACATCATGCAACTACAGCGTGGTGTTGCACAAGCTACCGTACCTGGGCAGTCCATACACCCTGCAGCTACAGTGTGGTGTTGCACAAGCAAACGTACATGGACAGCCCATACATCATGCAGCTACAGCTTGGTGTTGCACAAGCTAACGTGCATGGACAGTCCATACACCCTGCAGCTACAGTGTGGTGTTGTACAAGCTAACGTTCATGGACAGTCGATACATCATGCAGCTACAGCGTGGTGTGTACAAGCTAACGTGCATGGACAGTCCATACACCATGCAGCTACAGTGTGGTGTTGCACAAGCTAACGTACATGGACAGCCCATACATCATGCAGCTACAGTGTGGTGTTGCACAAGCTAACGTACATAGACAGAACATACATCCTGCAGCTACAGCGTGGTATTGCACAAGCTAACGTACATGGGCAGACCATACATCATGCAGCTACAGCGTGGTGTTGTACAAGCTAACGTACATGGGCAGAACATACATCCTGCAGCTACAGCTTGGTATTGTACAAGCTAACGTACATGGGCAGAACATACATCCTGCAGCTACAGCGTGGTGTTCACAAGCTAACGTGCATGGACAGTCCATACATCCTGCAGCTACAGCGTGGTGTTACACAAGCTAACGTGCATGGACAGCCCATACACCATGCAGCTACAGCGTGGTGTTGTACAAGCTAACGTGCATGGGCAGTCCATACATCCTGCAGCTACAGCGTGGTGTTGCACAAGCTAACGTACATGGACAGCACATACATCCTGCAGCTACAGCGTGGTGTTGCACAAGCTAACTTGCATGGACTGTCCATACATCATGCAGCTACAGCGTGGTGTTGCACAAGCTAACGTGCATGGACAGTCCATACATCCTGCAGATACAGCGTGGTGTTACACAAGCTAACGTGCATGGACAGCCCATACACCATGCAGCTACAGCGTGGTGTTGTACAAGCTAACGTGCATGGGCAGTCCATACATCCTGCAGCTACAGCGTGGTGTTGCACAAGTCAACGTACATGGACAGCACATACATCCTGCAGCTACAGCGTGGTGTTGCACAAGCTAACGTGCATGGACTGTCCATACATCCTGCAGCTACAGCGTGTTGTTGCACAAGCTAACATACATGGACATTCCATACACCCTGCAGCTACAGCGTGGTGTTGTACAAGAAAACGTGCATGGGCAGCCCGTACATCCTCCGGCTACAGCGTGGTGTTGCACAAACTAAACTACATGGACAGCCCATACATCCTGCAGCTACAGCGTGGTGTGGCACAAGCTAACGTACATGGACAGTCCATACACGCTGCCGCTACAGTGTGATGTTGCACAAGCTAACGTGCATGGACAGTCCATACATCCTGCAGCTACAGCATGGTGTGGCACTAGCTAACGTGCATGGACAGTCCATACATCATGCAGCTACAACGTGGTCTTACACAAGCTAACGTGCATGGACAGCCCATACACCCTGCAGCTACAGCATCGTGTTGTACAAGCTAACGTGCATGGACAGCCCATACAGCATGCAGCTACAGCGTGGTGTTGTACAAGAAAACGTACATGGGCAGCCCGTACATCCTGCAGCTACAGCGTGGTGTTGCACAAACTAACCTACATGGACAGCCCATACATCCTGCAGCTACAGCTTGGTGTGGCACAAGCTAACGTACATGAACAGTCCATACACGCTGCCGCTACAGCGTGGTGTTGCACAAGCTAACGTGCATGGACAGTCCATACATCCTGCAGCTACAGCGTGGTGTCGCACAAGCTAACATGCATGGACAGTCCATACATCCTGCAACTACAGTGTGGTGTTGCACAAGCTAACGTACATGGACAGTCCAAAGATCCTGCAGCTACAGTATGGTGTTGCACAAGCTAACGTACATAGACAGCCCATACACCATGGAGCTACAGCGTGGTGTTGCACAAGCTAACGTGCATGGACAGTCCATACATCCTGCAGTTACAGCGTGGTGTTGCACAAGATAACGTGCATAGACAGCCCATACATCCTGCAGCTACAGCATGGTGTTGTACAAGCTAACGTGCATGGACATTACATACACCCTGCAGCTACAGCATGGTTGTTCACAAGCAAACGTACATGGACAGTCCATACATCCTGCAGCTACAGTATGGTGTTGTACAAGATAACGTGCATGGACAGCCCATACATCCTGCAGCTACGGCCTGGTGTTACACAAGCTAACGTACATGGACAGTCCATACATCCTGCAGCTACAGCGTGGTGTTGCACAAGCTAACGTACACGGACAGACCATACATCATGCAGCTACAGCTGTGTCTTCTTACGTTATATAAACGTGACGGCCAAGGCTGTCTTCTTACGTTATATAAACGTGACGGCCAAGGCTGTGTCTTCTTACGCTATATAAACGTGACGGCCAAGGCTGTGTCTTCTTACGTTATATAAACGTGACGGCCATGGCCTCTTATGTTATATAACATGACAGCCAAGGCCGAGTCTATTTGTGTTATATATAAACGTGACAGCCAAGGCCGAGTCTTCATGTGTTATATAAACAGGACGACCAAGGCTGTGTCTTCTTTTTGCCAGTAATATTACAATTTTTAGACAAAATAAATGAACTGGTCAATATGTAAATTTCTTATTCATTCATTGGTCTAAAAATATCATGCACCAGTCCGTCCATCCATCCATCCGTCCGTCCGTCCGTGGCAGTTACTTGGCTAAATAAAGTTTCCATTATTGGGAAGTGTTGGGATTTTATGCTGGTGACTCATTGCTTACATATGCAATAAAATATCACTCAATTAACATTTTATCTTGAAGACTGTTGTTAACAGTTGATAACTTTAAAGCAGCATTACATGGTATGAAATAAAAGGTATTTGATAAATTCAATGTTTAAGTATGGGTAGCAATGCTGCTACACATTCTAACATTATACTTTATATGCTTATGTTCATTTGGTAAACAGTGTTTTTGTGAACTCGAAATCGAAAGTAGGACTTTCCGAGTCGATCGATCACGCACTTGTTTACAACCGGAACGCATCGTCCGTACTTGTAGACATTCGGAATGCATGGTCTCCATTTGCCCCACGTTGTCTTTTTTAATTAAATTACTTGATAATTATGTTGATTCATACTTCTGTTAGCTATCAAGATGATTCATACCTCTGTTAGCTAAGTCTTTTAGGGACATTTCTACATCCCCACGAGGGGTTCGACATTAGAGGAAGATAGATAGATAGTCTTTCATGTTCAAAATATATATGTTGTTTTCTACATCCTCTGTTGTTTCACGCATGCGCGTGTTTACATTTCGTGTGTTGATAAACAAATTCGCGTATACGACGGTTTAAATTTACATTACTCTACAAGTATGTATGTTATTAGCTGGGTCGTGTTAAAATACTGTATAGGTAGTGAATAGTTAAGAATTGAATTAAATTTAGAGGCATGTATACGCTAGTTAAGCCCCCTCCCCCATTGCTCGCTTCCGATGTCTCGTTCTTGTTTCCCCTCCGGTAGATTGTACCCCCCGGTATATTCAATATTTATAGCATGCCTATAAAACGATTTCTGGTCATAAATTACACGTAGACCAAACACCCGAACTCCTTGGTTACACGTAGACCAAACATCCGTACTCCTTGGTTACACGTAGACCAAACAACCGAACTCCTTGATTATACGTAGACCAAACATCCGTACTCCTTGGTTACACGTAGACCAAACACAGGAACTCCTCGGTTACACGTAGACCAAACACACGAACTCCTCGGTTACATGTAGACCAAACACCCGTACTCCTTAGTTACCACCCTTCTTATTGACTGAAACAAACGCAGGTGGAAGAATCTTATTAAATATCCTGAATCGGGATCCAGATCAGGGCCCAGTACCGTAGCCAGAGGCAAATTTTAACCGAGGCAATCAAGGTGGTCCGGGGCATTAACATTGTTGGGGTATAGAAGCGACTCCCTGCGTTTTCTGATTTCATGAGTTTAGACGTATAATTATGTACTGACCGTTCAGCTCTCTAGAAGTCAACATTTTATACAGCAAAGGGATATTGTTTTCATTTTATTTATATATTTTTTCATTCATTTTTTTGCTTTGGAAATTTTAAGTGAGGCACCTGCATCGGTGTGTGGTGTGCCTCAGTGTGGCTACGGGCCTGGGGTCACCCTTATAATCTAATGGGTTCATTCTTCACCGAGCCAGTCCATATCATCAAAGGTACGTAAAGCCACCCGTAACAGTGTGCGCAATCGGCTAACAGATAAACAAACTGTTATGTTTTGTTATATTTCGGGTTTTACGCCTGCATCAGCACCATTTTGGGCTATATCGCCGGCGGGCAGTTTACCTAACAACACCATTCCTGGGCAGGCTCCAGCGGTTAACCAGTACTTGGGTGCACCAACCTCCGTAAGAAACTGCCAACTTTTTCATATAAATGAGACACGGTCTGAGCGGGGCTCGAACCCGTGACCATAAGTAATGATAGGTTACAGTGGTATACAAGTCAGTATAAACAAACTGAGACAACAAAAAACATATGCGTCTTGGGGAGATAAGGAGTAAGCGGAGAAAATGAGCACGGCGAGAATGAGTTCCGGAGGTTATGAGTTGATGGAGGTAACGAGTTGACGGAGGTAATGCGCATTGAGCGAACACAGGCGGATGCGACAGCAACAGAAGAAACCAAGAACACATACGGTTTCATAAAACTGTCATGTGGGTGTCACAATAAAAGGACGATCAAACTAAGCTACATACGTAATGCAAATACAATACGAAATAAACACACATACCTGGATTTGTATGCCCTAACACAATGTGCGTTCGTGTGTTAGTCTCTGTGTAGATTTATATAACTTCAATGTTTTGCCATGGCGTATTTCATAAAGCTGGCCTACACTGATAAATCTGAATGGATTGTATTCAGGGGGAATAACTCTAAGCTGTTCAAGATATTGATATCGAGCATTTCTAAGAGCAATATCCCCTTAGTTTGTTATAATTTTCAGTGTTCTAACCTTAGTCAGACGAAAGAATCATATGTAAGCTTGTCACTGAGTTTGTGTATTTATTTCTGCTTTACGGGTTTAAAGTCGCACAGACAACTAAGGTCACATGTTAACTCTCGAGTTGTTATTGGTCGAAACAGATCCAAGATGTCCTTCCGAGCAGTATTTCAGACATGAGCGTACATCCGGACAGAACCATTTACATTCCACAAACACGCTGGATAGCCTCTTCAAACACGCTGGGTAGCTTCGTCAAACACGCTGGGTAGCTTCGTCAAACACGCTGGGTAGCTTCGTCAAACACGCTGGGTAGCTTCGTCAAACACGCTGGGTAGCCTCTTCAAACACGCTGGGTAGCTTCGTCAAACACGCTGGGTAGCCTCTTCAAACACGCTGGGTAGCTTCGTCAAACACGCTGGGTAGCTTCGTCAAACACGCTGGGTAGCCTCTTCAAACACGCTGGGTAGCTTCGTCAAACACGCTGGGTAGCTTCGTCAAACACGCTGGGTAGCTTCGTCAAACACGCTGGGTAGCCTCTTCAAACACGCTGGGTAGCTTCGTCAAACACGCTGGGTAGCTTCGTCAAACACGCTGGGTAGCTTCGTCAAACACGCTGGGTAGCTTCGTCAAACACGCTGGGTAGCCTCTTCAAACACGCTGGATAGCCTCTTCAAACACGCTGGATAGCCTCGTCAAACACGCTGGGTAGCTTCGTCAAACACGCTGGGTAGCTTCGTCAAACACGCTGGGTAGTTTCGTCAAACACGCTGGATAGCTTCGTCAAACACGCTGGGTAGCTTCGTCAAACACGCTGGATAGCTTCGTCAAACACGCTGGATAGCTTCGTCAAACACGCTGGGTAGCTTAGTCAAACACGCTGGATAGCTTCGTCAAACACGCTGGATAGCTTCGTCAAACACGCTGGGTAGCTTCGTCAAACACGCTGGGTAGCTTCGTCAAACACGCTGGGTAGCTTCCTCAAACGAAAGTGGTAGTTGTGTTTACAACAATCACAATGAGCAAGCTATTTGACGTTATCTTATATCTTTAAAATTCGATAGGAATGGAATAAACAACAGAAACATAGGACTCTGGTATATATATATATACCTATTCCTATGTTATATATATATAATAGATGAGCTTCCATGTATTGCTGAATACTGTACTTAACATGTAGTGTTTCTTTAATTAATGTGTTTTCTATGTCATTGTATATATGTTGAGGGCCTTATTTGTATTAGCCATGTGTTATGTAAGCTCCCTCGTTAACTAAAGTCTTTATTATTATTATTATTACTATTATTATCGCTTTCAACCACTCGGACCCTTTTCTGAATAAATACTATAGTGTCAGGCCTCATTCGGATAGCTTCATTTATTGTCCCCGTAAAATGTGTTATACATTTCGGAGAAGCATCACATGCCAGTCAACCTGATAAATAAACATAGAAAATGAACAATGAATTCTCATAGGAGCATGCACATACATGAGAGCCTCCTGGCCGAGTGGTCTAAAACGCTGTCGTTATATCTCGCCTTTCACAGCTATCGCCAGGATTGTGAGTTCGCTCCTTGCCAGGGACAAGTGATAAATGGTGATGTGCGAGAAAGTTGTCAGTCGCTTACGGAGGTTGGAGTGTTGAGTACTGGTTCTTACCCAGGGAATGGGGGTGGGGTGGTCTACACTCCGTCACAACAGACTGACCTGCCAGTAACACTCGCAGGAAGAGGTGTCAGTATTCAGAGATAGATAAATAGCACATACATATTATAATATAAGACGTATTATTCTTCATATGGCCATATATTATAGTGGGATTTATATAGAACATAGCAAGTAGGTATAAATGTACCTTATATTACATGCTTTGAATTCTCAACAATAAAAAATAAAATATGTGCTACCTTACCCCACCTATCTACCGATACAGTAGTGTGTTTTTACGTTTATGTATCGTCGCGACCGGTTGTCCATATGAGCGACGCCTCCTGAAGAGATTATATTTAGATTTTTGAAGGATAGTGCAATGATACAGACAGAGACCCATTCCAGAGTCTCCTCTGGTTCTGTTACGTGCACGGTGTACAACACCGACACGAGACATCGGTTTAACGTCCCATCTGAAAGACTGTTAATTTTATTAGGCCCAGCCGGGGGTCGAACCTGCGATCCCTGGATTACCAGTCCAGCGTGTTACCAATGTACTACAGTAGAGTGTTTATATTTGTTTATATAAAGTGCGGCACTGCAAATAATTTGTTTAATGACGTAGTCTTTACTATTGATGACGTGTTGAACACTTGCATTTACACATGCAATTATTGGCAACATAATTGCTACGACATAGGTGTGTATGTGTGTGTATTAAGTAAGAAATACTTAGTCGACATGATTAACTTTTATTTAATATGCCTGCTAATGAATTATAGAAATCGACAAACGAATGTGTAAATTGTTTATTTACGTATCATCATTATCTAATCAATGCACATACATTTTAATTCTATACATATTTAATAATATATAAGAGTGAAGTCCAGCTTTAACGATTTGGCTAAGTCAGACAGATCACCGAGTCAGTATGTTCACGTGCATATCCTTTCTAAGGTTTATTGATGCACGGCATAGACATACATGAATAAGTTAGTGGGGTATGTAAACTAACACACACACACGCACGCACGCACGCACGCACGCACGCTCGCACGCACGCACGCACGTGCATTATTTGACACAATGGCTTTGATATTAAAACACTGTCGTGACGCCATACCTTTGTACTTGCAGTCCATTATTATTGATATTGGACTGCTTTCAAAAGGTCAGAGTATTATATTAAATCCTATGCTTAAATGTACGAAATTAACAAGTTTAATTAGTAAGATATTGTTATATAAATGTGTGTTTTAAGTAAGATATAAGTCTCGAGAGCGATAAATCTAATGTTGTAAAATATAGTTCGCAATCAAACTAAACTAAATGTGTATACCAATGATTAGAAGGAAAGCATGTTGTGAGACATAGTGAATGCGCATGCGTGCAAGAACTCACAGACAGTGGGGAAGAGCATGACCTCGACATATGTAACAGACATATTGGGTTGATGAGGCAATCAGACGCTACACTCCACGAGACACATCATGGGGCGTTGACGAGGCCATCAGATATTTCCCTCCACGAGACACATCATGGGGGCGATGGTGAGGCAATCAGATGATACACTCCACCATACACAGCATGGGGGCGTTGACGAGGCCACCATACATTGCACTCAACCAAACACTTCATGGGGGCTTTGACGAGGCCACCATACATTGCAATCAACCAAACACTTCATGGGGCGTTGACGAGGCCACCATACATTGCAATCAACCAAACACTTCATGGGGGCGTTGACGAGGCCACCATACATTGCAATCAACCAAACACTTCGTGGGGGCATTGACGAGGCCATCATACATTGCAATCAACCACACACTTCATGGGGCGTTGACGAGGCCACCATACATTGCAATCAACCAAACACTTCATGGGGGCGTTGACGAGGCCACCATACATTATCAACACACTCATGGGCGTTGACGAGGCCACCATACATTCAATCAACCAAACACTTCATGGGACGTTGACGAGGCCACCATACATTGCAATCAACCAAACACTTCATGGGGGCGTTGACGAGGCCACCATACATTGCAATCAACCAAACACTTCATGGGGCGTTGAGAGGCACCAATTAATCACACACTCTGGGGTTGACGAGGCCACCATACATTACAATCAACCAAACACTTCATGGGGGCGCTGACGAGGCCACCATACATTGCAATCAACCAAACACTTCATGGGGCGTTGACGAGGCCACCATACATTGCAATCAACCAAACACTTCATGGGGGCGTTGACGAGGCCACCATACATTGCAATCAACCAAACACTTCATGGGGGCGCTGACGAGGCCACCATACATTGCAATCAACCAAACACTTCATGGGGGCGTTGACGAGGCCACCATACATTGCAATCAACCAAACACTTCATGGGGCGTTGACGAGGCCACCATACATTGCAATCAACCAAACACTTCATGGGGGCGTTGACGAGGCCACCATACATTGCAATCAACCAAACACTTCATGGGGGCGTTGACGAGGCCACCATACATTGCAATCAACCAAACACTTCATGGGGGCGTTGACGAGGCCACCATACATTGCAATCAACCAAACACTTCATGGGGGCGTTGACGAGGCCACCATACATTGCAATCAACAAAACACTTCATGGGACGTTGACGAGGCCACCATACATTGCAATCAACCAAACACTTCATGGGGGCGTTGACGAGGCCACCATACATTGCAATCAACCAAACACTTCATGGGGGCGTTGACGAGGCCACCATACATTGCAATCAACCAAACACTTCATGGGGGCGTTGACGAGGCCACCATACATTGCAATCAACCAAACACTTCATGGGGCGTTGACGAGGCCACCATACAGTGCAATCAACCAACACTTCATGGGGGGTTGACGAGGCCACCATACATTGCAATCAACCACACACTTCATGGGGGCGTTGACGAGGCCACCATACAGTGCAATCAACCAAACACTTCATGGGGGTGTTGACGAAGCCACCATACATTGCAATCAACCAAATACTTCATGGGGGCGTTCACGAGGCCACCAGACAGTGCAATCAACCAAATACTTCATGGGGGCGTTCACGAGGCCACCATACATTGCAATCAACCAAATACTTCATGGGGGCGTTCACGAGGCCACCATACATTACAATCAACCAAACACTTCAGGGGGGCGCTGACGAGGCCATCATACATTACAATCAACCAAACACTTCATGGGGGTGTTGACGAAGCCACCAGACAGTGCAATCAACCAAATACTTCATGGGGGCGTTCACGAGGCCACCATACATTGCAATCAACCAAATACTTCATGGGGGCGTTGACGAGGCCACCATACATTACAATCAACCAAATACTTCATGGGGGCGTTCACGAGGCCACCATACATTGCAATCAACCAAATACGTCATGGGGGCGTTCAAGAGGCCACCAGACAGTGCAATCAACCAAATACTGCATGGGGGCGTTCACGAGGCCACCATACATTGCAATCAACCACATACTTCATGGGGGCGTTCACGAGGCCACCATACATTGCAATCAACCAAACACTGCATGGAGACGTTGACAATCTGAGACAGACCACACAGTTAGCATCGTAGTGCAAATACGGAGGAAAAGAACATGAAGATCCACCGACTGCTGTCTTATCCCAAGCCGCTGACACTAATCATCGTGTATCCGATAAACAAAGCGGAATCTAGGGACCTCAACCCCTCAATGCTTTATATATCAGGTGGTGCAACGAACAGACCAATAACCTAATAAACTGATACTATACAATTATACATGAATGTAAGTATTAGTTCTTACAGCTTATATCTTATTTCCTATGAAAGATTTACTGGTTACTGTTTACATGTTTCATTATGCTATTTCATGTTTTAATTTGTTGAGGGCCTCGTGGTAGATTGACTTAATTGTTCAAATGAGTTCTCTCGTTAAATAAAGTCTTTATTATTATAATATTTTGGAATAATCGTACGATCATGTATGCATTGCTCCATGCTTATGACTACTGGTATTATTTACGACTTATAACTGGCTATCGAGTGCTATACTATCAAGTTGCACGTATTAGTATTGTATAACACATGTGTCTCAGATAGGGCCATTTTACTGATCGATGCGAAATCTGACATCCCACAGAGTAGAATCCCTGTACTTAAATATATATACTAGTACCCCCAAACGTGCCGAATCCCTGTGGTTGGAACTATTTAGTGCTATGATATCAAGTTGCACGTATTAGTATTGTATAACGCATGTGTCTACTTTAAGTATCTAGTAAATACTCATGCATGTTCAACCTCATGTATTTGTTGTTCCAGGCTGTAGGTTGTCTATGTAGCATATTACTTATATGTACAATCGATGTCATGTTATACTGTATATGTAGCATATTACTTATATGTACAATCAATGTCATGCTATATTGTATATGTAGCATATTACTTATATGTACAATCGATGTCATGCTATATTGTATATGTAGCATATTACTTATATGTACAATCGATGTCATGTTATATTGTATATGTAGCATATTACTTATATGTACAATCGATGTCATGTTATATTGTATATATAGCATATTACTTATATGTACAATCCATGTCATGTTATATTGTATATGTAGCATATTACTTATATGTACAATCGATGTCATGTTATATTGTATATGTAGCATATTACTTATATGTACAATCCATGTCATGTTATATTGTATATGTAGCATATTACTTATATGTACAATCCATGTCATGTTATATTGTATATGTAGCATATTACTTATATGTACAATGCATGTCATGTTATATTGTATATGTAGCATATTACTTATATGTACAATCCATGTCATGTTATATTGTATATGTAGCATATTACTTATATGTACAATCCATGTCATGTTATATTGTATATGTAGCATATTACTTATATGTACAATCCATGTCATGTTATATTGTATATGTAGCATATTACTTATATGTACAATCCATGTCATGTTATATTGTATATGTAGCATATTACTTATATGTACAATCGATGTCATGTTATATTGTATATGTAGCATATTACTTATATGTACAATCGATGTCATGTTATATTGTATATGTAGCATATTACTTATATGTACAATCGATGTCATGTTATATTGTATATGTAGCATATTACTTATATGTACAATCGATGTCATGTTATATTGTATATGTAGCATATTACTTATATGTACAATCGATGTCATGTTATATTGTATATGTAGCATATTACTTATATGTACAATCGATGTCATGTTATATTGTATATGTAGCATATTACTTATATGTACAATCAATGTCATGTTATATTGTATATGTAGCATATTACTTATATGTACAATCCATGTCATGTTATATTGTATATGTATGTAGCATATTACTTATATGTACAATCGATGTCATGTTATATTGTCTATGTATCATACCCCCCCCCCAACTGTTATGTTGATAACTTATATGTTAACATATTTGAGCATGTAACTAGACACAGTGTATGTTTACGATACTTAATAAAATATTGAAATATAAACCTCTTGTCCAGACTAACATTTTGAAACTCGTTTTCGATTCCCGCACATGGAAGTATGTTAGTTTATACAAATTTATTTTGGCTCGATTGCGAAACAAGTTATTGCAACTTATATTAATCACACTCGAGACCTCATTCCTGATGGAATCCATCGCCACGAGAGGGAGAGAGAAGAGGCAATGTGTAATTTAGTTTATACAAATATATTTTAGCTCGATTGCGAAACAAGTTATTTCAACTTATATTAATCACTCTCGAGACCTCATTCCTGATGGAATCCATCGCCACGAGGGAGAGAGAAGAGGCAACGTGGACTTTAAATGCCTTGCTTAAGAGCACAATCGTAACGGCTCCGGAGAGGCTCGAACGTGATGGAGGTATGTTAGATGGCGAGGTGCACTGGTTTTCACCAACTCGGACAGGTGGTTTGTATCCGGGTACTCATATTTCCTCCAACATGAAATATCATATCAAATTCACTGTAGTGATTTTTAAAACGTCATTCGAAATATAGAAAACTTTCACTTCCTTGTTTGGAAAATATGGTTTACTAGTTAATAGTCGAGGAGTGCCTTGCTTTGACGGATCGAAGACAAAACGAGTAAGTCAGTGTTCTTTATATTGTGTTAAATATAATAGCGAGGTATGTCCCATGTCGAGGTAGCTACTGATGGTTAATGTAACACATATCGCATATAGTGATTATTAACGAGGATTATTTTTAAACGCAGTGCTAAAGAACATACACGTGCGAGAGAGAGGTAGGAAGGGAGGGAGGGAGAGAGAGGGAGGGAGCGAGGGAGGGTGGGAGAGAGAGATGGAGAGATATAGTGTGAGAGAGATGTAGGAAGGGAGGCAGGGAGAGAGGTAGGAAGGGAGGGAGAGAGAGGGGGACAGAGGGGAGAGAGGGGGGAGAGAGGGGGAGAGAGGGGGAGAGAGGGGGAGAGAGGGAGATAAATAGTTTGAGAGCGAGGGAAGGATGGGAGAGCGAGATGGTGCGAGAGAGGGAGAAAGACAGTGAGATAGAGGTAGGGAGGGAGAGAGGGGAGAGAGGGGAGAGAGGGGAGAGAGGGGGAGAGAGATAGTGAGAGTGAGAGATGTAGGAAGGGAGGGAGGGGGAGAGAGGCAGAGAGAGGGAGAGAGAGGGAGAGAGAGGGAGAGAGAGGGAGAGAGAGGGGGAGATAGTGTGTTTGAGAGAGGTATAAAGGTAGGGAGGATGGAGGGAGGGGGTAAGGGAGGGAGGAAGCATGACACGTGAACATGTAATGATAGAGCGTTAACATTGTTATCAATTTCAAGGTGATATTTTAGAATACAAGTTTTCAATTACAAACTTATACGATTCAATAATTCACGCCCATCACGAATGAGGTCGCGATTAATCTAACGTTGCTACAACTTGTTTCACCATCGAGCTAATATATATTAGCATAAACTCATTCAATATAAATACTGTACGTCGTCGTGCACATATTCGACATCGCTACCGGTTGCCTACATGAGCGACGCCTCCTGAAGCGACTAGTCATTTTAGATTGTTGGAGGATAGTGCAATGAAACAGACATAGACCCATTCCAGAGTCTCCTCTGGTTTATAGTTCTATCTGCCCGGTGTATAGCACTTATACACACACGATGCTTCGGTTTATAGTTCTATCTGCCCGGTGTATAGCACCGATACATGATACCTCGGTTTATAGTCCCATCTGCCCGGTGTATAGCACCGATACATGATACCTCGGTTTATAGTCCCATCTGCCCGGTGTATAGCACCGATACATGAGACCTCGATTTATAGTTCTATCTGGCCGGTGTATAACACCGATTCATGATACCTTGATTTATAGTCCCATCTGCCCGGTGTACAGCACCTATGTATGATACCTCGGTTTATAGTCCTATATGCCCGGTGTACAGCACCGATGCATGATACCTCGGTTTATAGTCCTATATGCCCGGTGTACAGCACCGATGCATGATACCTCGGTTTATAGTCCTATCTACCCGGTGTATAGCATCGATACATGATACCTCGGTTTATAGTCCTATATGCCCGGTGTATAGCATCGATACATGATACCTCGGTTTATAGTCCTATCTGCCCGGTGTATAACACCGATACATGAGACCTCGGTTTATTGTCCCATCTGCCCGGTATATAGCACCGATTCATGCTACCTCGGTTTATAGTCCCATCTGCCCGGTGTACAGCACCTATGTATGATACCTCGGTTTATAGTCCCATCTGCCCGGTGTATAGCACCGATACATGATACCTCGGTTTATAGTCCCATCTGCCCGGTGTATAGCACCGATACATGATACCTCGGTTTATAGTCCCATCTGTCCGGTGTATAGCACCGATACATGATACCTCGGTTTATAGTCCCATCTGCCCGGTGTACAGCACCGATACATGATACCTCGGTTTATAGTCATATCTGCCCGGTGTATAGCACCGATACATGCTACTTAGGTTAATAGTCCCATCTGCCAGGTGTTTAGCACCTATGTATGATACCTCGGTTTATAGTCCCATCTGCCCGGTGTACAGCACCGATACATGATACCTCGGTGTATAGTCCCATCTGCCCGGTGTATAGCACCGATACATGATACCTCGGTTTATAGTCCCATCTGCCCGGTGTACAGCACCGATACATGATACCTCGGTTTATATCTGCCCGGTGTACAGCACCTATGTATGATACCTCGGTTAATAGTCCCATCTGCCCGGTGTACAGCATCGATACATGATACCTCGGTTTATAGTCCCATCTGCCCGGTGTATAACACCGATACACGAGACCTCGGTTTATAGTTCTATTTGCCCGGTGTACAGCACCGATACACGATACCTCGGTTTATAGTTCCATCTGCCCGGTGTACAGCACCGATACACGAGACCTCGGTTTATAGTTATATCTGCCCGGTGTATAGCTCCGATACATGATACCTCGGTTTATAGTCCTATCTGCCCGGTGTATAGCAACTATGTATGATACCTCGGTTTATAGTTCCATCTGCCCGGTGTATAGCAACTATGTATGATACCTCGGTTTATAGTTCCATCTGCCCAGTGCACAGCACCTATGTATGATACCTCGGTTTATAGTCATATCTGCCCGGTGTATAGCACCTATGTATGATACCTCGGTTTATAGTCCCATCTGCCCGGTGTTCAACACCGATACATGATACCTCGGTTTATAGTCCCATCTGCCCGGTGTACAGCACCGATACATGATACCTCGGTTTATAGTCCCATCTGCCCGGTGTACAGCACATAACTATGATACCTCGGTTTATAGTCCCATCTGCCCGGTGTACATCACCGATACATGATACCTCGGTTTATAGCCCCATCTGCCCGGTGTATAGCACCGATACATGATACCTAGGTTAATAGTCCCATCTGCCAGGTGTTTAGCAACTATGTATGATACCTCGGTTTATAGTCCCATCTGCCCGGTGTATAACACCGATACATGATACCTCGGTTTATAGTCCCATCTGCCCGGTGTATAGCACCGATACATGATACCTCGGTTGATAGTCACATCTGCCCGGTGTACAGCACCGATACATGATACCTCGGTTTATAGTCCCATCTGCCCGGTGTACATCACCTATGTATGATACCTCGGTTAATAGTCCCATCTGCCCGGTGTACAGCACCGATACACGATACCTCGGTTTATAGTTCCATCTGCCCGGTGTACAGCACCGATACACGAGACCTCGGTTTATAGTTATATCTGCCCGGTGTATAGCACCGATACATGATACCTCGGTTTATAGTCCTATCTGCCCGGTGTATAATAGCAACTATGTATGATACCTCGGTTTATAGTTCCATCTGCCCAGTGTACAGCACCTATGTATGATACCTCGGTTTATAGTCCTATCTGCCCGGTGTATAGCACCTATGTATGATACGTCGGTTTATAGTCCCATCTGCCCGGTGTACAACACCGATACATGATACCTCGGTTTATAGTCCCATCTGCCCGGTGTACAGCACCGATACATGATACCTCGGTTTATAGTCCCATCTGCCCGGTGTACAGCACCTATGTATGATACCTCGGTTTATAGTCCCATCTGCCCGGTGTACAGCACCGATACATGATACCTCGGTTTATAGTCCCATCTGCCCGGTGTATAGCACCGATACATGCTACTTAGGTTAATAGTCCCATCTGCCAGGTGTATAGCACCTAGGTATGATACCTCGGTTTATAGTCCCATCTGCCCGGTGTATAGCACTGATACACGAGACGTATAGCACGGTTTATAGTTATATCTGCCCGGTGTATAGCACCGATACACGAGACGCATAGCACAGTTTATTGTTCCTTCTGAAAGAATGTTAATATTATTAGAATGAGTTGATGGCTCCTTGTATTCACAGTCCAACGAGTTAAATACTCGACCATTAACCCGTCTATCTAAGAATGTTATAGCATGGAAGTCGTGATAGCGCGTTCGCTTCAGGTGCGAAATTCCTGGAGTTCGAGCCCAAATGGAGCCGTTACGATCGTGCCCTTATGCAAGGCATTTAAATTCCACATGCATCTTCTTTCTCCCCAGTGGCGATGGATTCAAACACGAATGAGGTGTCGAGAGTGATTAATATAATTTATTATTATTAACACCTATGTATTTTCAAATGTCTAATAATACTATTTCTTAATATTAACAAATGTCTCGATACCAGAACCGTAGCCAGAGGCAAATGTCTACCGAAGCAATTTATAAGGGGGGTCCGGGGGGTCCGGGGGGTCCGGGGGGTCCGGGGGGTCCGGGGGGTCCGGGGGCATGCTCCCTCTTAAAAGTGCTGGATTCCCTGCGTTTTCTGATTTAATGAGTTTAAGGGATATTTTTTGCATTTTATTTATTTATAATTTTTAATTTTGTTTGGCTTTGGAAATTTTAAGCGAAGCAGCTGCCTCGGTGTGCCTCAAGTGTGGCTACGGACCTGGATACAACACTCTTTCGGTTTAGAATTGTTGCTTATAATATAAACTTAAATTTTTAAAAGAAAACGGTATAACATAATAGTTATTTAAATGTATCGATATACAAGCATTGAATATTTTTTTACCCACACGCAATGCAAGGCTGTAATACTCGTTAGTTCATGAAAGCCGCATACTTATGGTTGCTATTGATTGCCCTTGTTCGAAACCTTATTTGTAAAACCTTACATTGACATAATATAGCGATTTATTAAGGTCCAGTGAGCCATGTAATTCTATTCAACATTTCTTCTTCTGTGTTTGAGTAGCAAACAATCATGATCATTTGCAATGTCAGTATTCAATATAAAAATTTCAATAAGCTATTATATATATTCAATCCACTAGTCATTGTAATTATATTTGTGTAACTTATGTATATGTATAGTGTGCATATTATGACGAATAAATATGTTTAAACCAATGTCAGTAATATATATATATATACAAATAGTGCACCATTTTGAATAAACTGGGGTAATGTATTATATTAAGCATTATTTATTTAAGTATTTTACGTATAATCAAGAAATGAACATTTTACATATAAAGCAACAGCAGTAGATAGAAAGGGATTTGTGGAAGTCGTGATAGCGCAGTGGTAGCGCATTCGCTTCATGTGCGAACTGTCGGGAGTTCCCCACTGGAGCCGTTGTGATTGTGCCCTTAGGGAAGGCATTTAAATTCCACGATGCTTCTTCTCTCTCCCTCGTGGCGATGGATTCCTGGATTCCATCAGGAATGAGGTATTGAGAGCGATTAATATACGTTGTAAGAATGTGTTTCGCAATCGAGCTAAGATAAATGTGTGTACACTTAAAGGGATTAGAAAGAAAGAAAACTCTACGTTCTTCTCCCTATCAATTGGTTGATATACAATAGGCAAGAGAATAATATTGCATATTGCCTCTTCTCTCTCCCTCGTGGCGATGGATTCCATCAGGAATGAGGTCTCGAAAGTTATTAGGAGTTGTAGGAACTTGTTTCGCAATCGAGGTAACAGAAATGTGTATAAACAAGGGAATCACCGAAAGTGGCTGCTTAATACAAGTTGGCTGCTAATGGAGGTGACCACTAACACAGGTTTGACTGTATATATAATACACGTTGGCTGCTTATGGAGGTGACCACTAACACAAGATTGACTGTATATATGTGCTTTCTTGAGTTTTCTAAATACTAACTGATCACATGAAATATAATTGAGCTTTCTAGCCACTCTTTCTACACATCTGTTTCCAGGGCAATGTTCCGTCGTGATTTGTTCTTCTGTGTACTTGTTACAGTACTATCGTCGGGTAAGTGAAAGATAATTCCATCCGTCCCTCCATTGTGTGCATATAATAATAATAATAATAATAATAATAATATTAATAATAATAATATTAATAATAATAATAATAATAAATAATAATATTAATAATAATGATGGTGATAATAATAATAATAATAATAATAAAGACTTTATTTTACGAGATAACTCATTTATCTACCAATCAAAAGATAGGACTATAAGTGAAAACTGCACATTGGAATTATATAGTAATGTCAATGCAACCCGAGTTCGATCCTCGGAAGTATGTGAGATGGTACGGTGGTCGCCAGATTGGACATGTGGGTTTTCTCCGGGTACTCCTGTTTCCTCAAACTCAGAAATATATATTTACTTGCAGCTTTCGCTAACTCTTCTATGACTAAAATTCCAATAATATCATGTAGTGTGTTTAATTGTATGCATTTAAATGTGCTGTATATTAGTCTACATCCGTTATGTCAAGGTCGGTTATGTCGAATTATCCTGTTATCAAGTCGGATCAAGTCCCGTTTCAGACACTATCATTTTACATATACCTGGATCTGTTAATATCGAATTTCGTTAAGTCAAATTTCGGTTATGTCGAAGTATTTTGTTCGGTCCGACGGAATTCGACATAACGGATGTAGACTGTAATTGATTTGTTTTGTGTGCCTATGGAAGATTGACCTTGTCAAACAATTTTTTTTTTATTTATACAAATTTATTTTAGCTCGATTGCGAAACAAGTTATTTCAACTTATATAAATCACTCTCGAGACATCATTCCGGATGGAATCCATCGCCACGAGGGAGAGAGAAGAGGCAATGTGGAATTTAAATGCCTAAGGGCACAATCGTAACGGCTCCAGTGGGGCTCGAACTCCGAACCTTCCGCACCTGAAACAAATGATCTAGTTAAATAAAGTCGTTATTACATGAATTATTATTATTTGCGTTCGGTTGCCCATATGACATGGGCGACGTCACTAGAATAGATCTGTCATTTTATGAGTTGGAGACATGATAGTGCAATGATAAGGAACAGACAGAGCCCCGCATTCCAAATGTTCCTCTGGTTTTTATAAAGTGTACTGTGTACAGCACCCATACGAAATATCTGTTTCATTATCAGTAATAACTATATTCAATTTGTTAACTCGAATCAGGAAGTTGGCCCTAAATATGTCTGTCTATATAAATTATGTGAATGCATTGTAGTAACACTACGAGCATGACTAGATCCAATGGTGATTTCCAATACTTCATTGTTTGGATTTAACTCGAAGAAATATATCACAACCTATGCGATTAGTGTAACTTGGGTGGTGACAGAGAGTGTGTTTTACGTTTATTTATCGTCGCTACCGGTTGCCCATATGAGCGACGCTTCCTGAAGAGATTAGTCATTTTAGATTTTTGGAGGATAGTACAATGATACAGACAGAGACCCATTCCAGAGTATCCTCTGGTTCTTTTACGTAAAGCACCGATACGAGACCTCGGTTTAAAGGCCCATCTGAAAGAATGTTAATTTATTAGACCCAGACGGAGGATCGAACCTAGTCTATGTTATGTACTGTTTATTTGACTTAAACACTGGCGTGACGTCATACCTATGTACTGCAGTCCATTATTATTAATATTGGACTGCCGTCAAAAGGCCTGCGAATTATATTAAATCCTATGCATAGATGTACGAAATTAACGATTTTAATTAGTAAGATCTTGTTATATAATTGTGTGTTTTAAATAAGATATAAACCTCAAACAGATCCAATATGGAATCTATTGGCTCAGCGTTCGGTGCTACGCCCCTCACACAGTCCATTATGTTACATATTGGATCGTTTTCTGCTTATATCCTATACATAATGGAAGACATATATTACACATAATGCGATTATTGCAATTTGCATGGTGACAGAGTCTACATTATATACTATTTCTATGGCCTAGTACGACGGTTCGATCCTATTGATTTCAATCGATGTCAATCACGGACCTGTGCTCTCACTGTTATTTCTCCGTAACATGTCATGCAGCACATTGTTTCTCCGTAACATGTCATGCAGCACATTATACCTCAATGGCTTTGTATTACATTTATTTATCGTCGCTACCGGTAGCTCATATGTTCGAGGGCAGTTTACCTGGGCAGGCTCCCACGGTTAACCAGTACTTGGTGCACGAACCTCCGTAGGGAAACTGCCTACTTTTTTTATCTAAAGAGACACGGTCTGAGAGGGGCTCGAAGCCGTGGCCATCAGTGATGATAAGGTTACAGTGGTATGCAAGTCAGCGACCGTAACCACTCGACCACGGAGGCAGTCTTACTGGGTGGACTTTTTTAAAAGTGATTTATCGTCGCAACCGGTTGCCCATTTGAGCGACGGGCAATTTACCTAACAACACCTTTCCTGGACAGGCTCCGGCGGTTAACCAGTACTTGGTGCACCAACCTCAGTAAGAAACTGCCAACTGTTTCATATACAGACACGGCCTGAGCGGGGCTCGAACACGTGACCATCAATGGTGATAGGCTACAGTGGTATACAAGTCAGAGACCTTAACCACTCGACCACGGAGGATGACCATTGTTTGCGTGAGCATTGCTGTGTTCTAAATACAAGTGCATTGCTTTGTTCCAAGTACAAGAGCATTGCTGTGTTCTAAATACAAGAGCATTGCTGTGTTCTAGGTACAAGAGCATTACTGTGTTCCAAATACAAGAGCATTGCTCTGTTCTAAATACAAGAGCATTGCTCTGTTCTAAATACAAGAGTATTGCTGTATTCTAAATACAAGAGCATTGCTCTGTTCTAAATACAAGAGCATTGCTGTGTTCTAGGTACAAGAGCATTACTGTATTCTAAATACAAGAGCATTGCTGTGTTCCAAATACAAGAGCATTGCTCTGTTCTAAATACAAGAGCATTACTGTATTCTAAATACAAGAGCATTGCTCTGTTCTTAACATAATTCCACACTGAGCGACATAGCTGGTTATTCTATTACCTCCCTTGGCAGATAAAGTCCGATATATCCCGAACTGTATGTTTGTCGTTTTCCGTTTAGTTTGAATCCTTTGTTTTTACCGTTGTTCTCTAACCAGATGTTGCGGTATGATAAAATGTGATTTTGATCAAAATCTTGTTAACTGCACTGTAAAAATTTTCTACAGTAAATTACCCATTGGATATAGATATTATGATCTACATTTTTGCAATCATTTTATATCGCATAAAATGTATAGCAGACAATTTCATTATTTGCATAATTATGCATAATTATATATAAAGCTGCAAGCTACTTTTAACAATTTTCAAAATAATCATAACATGTTTTATATCAAAAGTTTTGTTATTTGATATAGATCTCAGATTCAATATTACTATTTTGGTATCTTGAAAATATTCCCCATACTTAGATAGTTTAAACATTTCAGTTAATTTTCTAAAGAAATTCATTCCTTGTTACAATTGGTGACATGTTGAAAACAGCTGTGACATGTTGTTCAAACTTCCTTTGAGAAACACCCAAACAACATGTCAGTTATCAATTATTAATCTGCTATCAAGGCGATTAAGACTACCAAAGGTAAATTCTGTAGTTACAACAAGCTTGTCTTCTATTATTCCAGGTATGTTGTTTTACTTATTATATTTACTTGTTAAATTTCTCTTAACTTTAAAGATGAAAGTTGTAAAGTTGAAAATAACAAACCTAAGAATATTGTAATTTCTGTTTGTATATAACCATTGATACTTTGAGGGTGGTTATATTTAACTATAAAACTAATTGTTTTTAATTAATATTGTAAAGATGTTAAAAATAGAATTGTATGCTATGTACCAATATTATCAACAATGGTTGATTATTAATGGTGTTAAGATGTAGATTGAATATATTCCTAATACAAATGTACATGTGTAACATCATACAAGTTTAATGAAAAGTACTTATGCTGTACAAACAACAGTAACATAAAACTGTGTTCAAAATTATAATGTACCCACAAGTTGAAGTTATTGCGTACATTATATTACAATACACATCATTGTGTATGGTTTCGTTTTCCATGTTAATAAATATTCAAATGTCCAATCTAGATAGTTTTCTAAAGAGATATGCTTTAATTATTGTTGTGTTATTCGAGTACCTTCAAAAGTTATATACCAATTTGTACCTTTCATTGCCAAGCGTAATTCCCCACCTTACTGTTATATTATTATCATCTTAAATTGTACTCGTATAATCTTTATTAATGTGAACTTCTGGCATATCTTTATTATCTTATTCATGTTATCATTCTCATACTGGACATTGGAAAGTGACGTAAATAAATTCTGTAGTTACAACAAGCTTGTCTTCTATTATTCCAGAGTCCGACATATAGGTCCGTTCTGCTGGTGCGAGCGCGACGCGAAACAACAACGCGCGCCCCTCATAATATTGATAGATTGTAGAATATCTATAGAGATTTAATAATTTACTAATCATAAGTTGAGAAAACGGAAGCTATTTGATAACACGTGGTGCAAAGGAAACAACGATACAAACAGAGGAAACCAATTAAGAGGACATATCTATTTTTAGGAGTATTCAGGGGGAATAACTGATTACTCATTACAACCTGCTTAATATATATAATTATACATATAGAAACAGTGAACGGTATAGCTACAGACGTTAGACTCGTAAACAATATAACCGAGTTGGACTATTTGGACTTGAAGCCGTACGAGGGGGCAATCCAAGTGTTCGAGGATGGTGAATGGGGGCTACTACCGCGACACGCTGTGAATGAAGTCACAGCAAAAACGATCTGCAAAATACTGGGATATGGGTGAGAGCTTCATATTTAACGAGGTCTGAACCCTCGAGCTGCAGCATAGATACAGTAACTATGGAATGTGCAAAGTTAAGCTATAACAGTTCATCCAACATGGCCTTGGAATCCTACTTTTAGTTTAAACTGTATTTATTTTTTGAATAAACAAAGGTTGCCCATTTGAGCGACGTCTCACACAGACCCATTCGACAGACAGAGACCCATTCCAGAGTTTACTATTGTTCTTTTACGTGCATGTTGTAAAGCTACGACATGAGACCACGGTCTAAAGTTCCATCTGAAAGACTGTTAATTTTATTAGGGTCAGACGAGGCATCGAACCTGCGATCGATCGACACTGGATTACCAGTCCAACGTGTTAACCACTGGACTAGAGTCCAAGAGTAGGCCTACTTATATATGCGTGTAAAAAGTGATGCACTTTCCTAATACGACTTATTCCTGTTTTCATCTATTTATTTCTGTATGAAAACATTGTCATAAGTTTCCAGTTTTTAGCCTACTGTAGATTGCTGTTGTAGTATATTGTAAACTAACATTTGCAAAAACTATATTTTTATACGAAGCCCAACAAACACGTGCTTGTAACACGCCAGCAACATTCTGTTTTCAAATCTACTAATCATTTTGCTTATTTGGTTTTAAGTTTGACATTATATTTTTATCAAATATATTCAATCGAGCGCTGTTAAAAAATCAATGAATTTTCACGGATATTTGAGACAAATCTTATTCCCTAGTTCTGTGTTCAATTACAATGATTCTATCTCTCTCTCACATACGTTTCTGCAGTCATAAGTTTGTATATTTTGCTATTACAGATTTGTCGGATTTCTAGTAGAAAGATTTTCCTACACCGGTGTGTACAAGTTTAGCCGTCTGACATGTAGTGGTAACGAAACCTTCATATCGGAATGTGTGCAAGAACCAGGGTCATTTGGGAATGGGATAGATTCTTCAGGCGTACATTGCTTTGGTAACTGTTCACTTTATTGTTTGCTTGTCTTTTGGAGTTAATGTGGGCCCAACAGCTAACGGCGTCTCCCCATTGGTGGAGGAAGACCCGGGTGTCCGTCCAAACAGTATTTCTGCAGTTCAGCATTCAAGGTTCAAATGTCAACTGTGGTTCAGCAATAACTCGATATGAAAGTAATAAGAGTGAAGTTAAAGGAAATAACAAGTTATCAGTACCATATAACTGGGTGCAATACTCGGGTGTATGCTTCATAGGTCAACGTCATACGTAGAGAGGTCAAATCCTCAAATGCAAATGCCCAATAATAATCTATGTACTAGACAGGTGTTTTATTTATGTTCAAATCAGTATATATGTTGTTATGTGCGATAGTCGGTAAATGTTGTTATGTACGATAGTCGGATTTGTACGCCATATGTGAGAGTCATAAGGGGAAATGGACTTTCATAGAATTGCATAAGTAGGACTGAAATATATGATGTGTGTTAAAATAATGTCACTGTATCCACTTCGGGATTGGATTGCCTTTGTCACTTTATTAATTTATTACTTAATCACGTGTATGCCATATGTAAAAGTTATAAAGGAAAATGGACTTGCGTGGAATTAGTTTATACAAATTTATTTTAGCTCGATTGCGAAACAAGTTCTTATAATTTATATTAATCATTCTCGAGACCTCATTCCTGATGGAATCCATCGCCACGAGGGAGAGAGAAGAGGCAATGTGGAATTTAAATGCCTAGCATATAAGGGCACAATCGTAACGGCTCCAGCGGGGCTTGAACTTTATTTGCAGATGACTGTTCAATGGCAGTGTCCTCCACATATAAAACACAGATCAATTCAGATCTCCAAAAAGTTTCTGATTGGTCAAAGCAATGGTTGGTTAAATGTAACTCTTTCTTTCCTTCAGAAATAGAACTTCCGAAATTACTGTTTGAAAATACAGAAGTCTGTTTTGTTGATAATCAAAAACAGGTTCAGGTTCTTGGCATGTACATATAACACTGATGAATAATTTCGTCTGCATCTAAAGTGCTTGAATCCATGCAAATACTAAATATATATGCATATATTAGTTTACATCAACGGTGCAATATGATATTGATAGAAAATAAACTACAAGATGTCATCTGCATTTGTCTCAATATGGACATATTATTGAAGTACAAACAGCTTGCATTTGAATGATTTCAATTTTGTTTAAACATATTTATTCCACTATATACATTCACAAAACAATACATGCACACACAATCAAAGAATAGGAAAGGATCAAAACGGAAGCAGAGCTTAGATAGTTTCTCTCCTTGCAGTTCAAAATACACAGTACTATTTTGGACGGTGTGGAGCTAATACATGTATACCAAATGTGCATATTGCTTAGAAATGACAGAAATATAATACCGGTAAGAAAGCAGAAGAGAAGATATTTGAGAATGTAGCGCAGGCAGACAGGGGTAAAGTCATCAAGTGCACGTCTTATATACATGGGGTCTTATATGCATGATTTCAATTTACACAACCGTAATTTTCACAGAACAACTTAACACATGCAACACTAATAACGAAACATGTAATTTATTCGACAGATCACGTGTTCATAGATGTTCGTCTCTCTGGTGGTGCAACGCCTAACAAAGGGGTTGTCCAAGTTAAGATGGATGGAAGATGGGGGCTTGTGTGTAGTTATGATCAGGCAGTTATGATGCCACCTGCAGGCGTATCCACAGCCATTTGCAGATCTTTGGGATATAAGTAAGTACTATGCTACACATACTTGTTTATTTATCGTCTCCCCCGGTTATAATTCGGAATGACGTCCGAAGAAATGTCCATGTGTGCTATGCTTTCCAATGAAAGCGGTGGAATAACACATTTTATTTCCACTGGCTTGCAGGCGTAGTACCTAGTCCGTGCATGTTGAAATGATGTCAAAGCCTAGGCTTTCGTACTGAAGCTGTCAGTGAGCTAAGAAATGCAATGATGTCGATTTCGCTGGGCATTCGATTTTACTTTTGGCGTTATGTTTTCTAGTGTGTTTACCCCGTGTATAGCGCATAACATCTAGAACTGCCACCTACTTCGTTAAAGGCAATCTTTCCCTCAGCATGCATATCCCACTGAACAATACAGAAAACAAGTCCAAAATAACAGGAAATGATCCGCGGTGAATATACAGTGGTCTTTCATTGGCTGCCGGTTTCATGTGGATTTCACCACCAATGAGGCAACAGCTTACATTCACAGCTGATGTTGTCAAAAATCGAACGCCCAGCGAAATCGACAACATGGCATTTCCTGCTGTTCACGATGAAACAATGTGCACATCTGGTGTTATTTGACCGATCTCCATCACATAAAAAGTATTTGTTGATAGCATAACGTCTTCCTGTTGGGACCACAAGGACAAATCAGTGATCTGGTCGATTTTACCTAGTTTCTCGTCGATGTTTCTGCATGCACGTTTTATTTCCGTTGGTTGCCTTCAGTAAACATTACTTACTATATGACCATAGGGCAAAACAAGTTGTGTATTGTGCCTGTGCCGTCGCCTATGTAACTATGCTATACGCCAACTTCTAAAATACGGTTCTCTCTCTCTCTCTCGCGTGCGCGCTTCAGGTGCGAAATGCCCGGAATTGGAGCCCCACTGGAGCCGTTACGATTGTGCCAGTAGGCAATGCATTTAAATTCCACGTTCCCCCTTCTCTCTCCTTCATGGTTATGTATTTCATCAGGAATGAGGCATCGAGAGTGATTAATATAAGTTGTACGAACTTGTTAAGCAATCGAGTTAAATACACTAAAGTCCGTAACAAGCCAACTAAATTGGAATGAATGTGGAAACAACATCGATACAGATCAGATCCTCTTATAAGAATTTTGTTTATTGATGTTTATTTAACGTCGCTACCGGTTGCCATTTTGAGCGACGGGTACCTAACATCACCTGTTATGGGCAGGCTCAAGCGGTTAACAAGTACAAGTACTGCCAACAGTTTCATATAAAGAGACACGGTCTGAGCGGGGCTTGAACCCGTGACCATCAGTGATGATAGGTTACAGTTGTATTACAAGTCAGCGACCGTAACCACTCGACCACGGAGGCGGTCTACATAAGAATTGTAAGAATTATTGTTCATTTTATCCTATACACATTTTTCTTTATATTAACCCATAACCGGGTCTGATCAAGATCTATGTTATTTGCTGTTAAGCAAAGTGTTTTAGCTCCACTATACGATAGCAGATAGCAGAGAGCCTGATTAGATTGCCGCTGTATGAAACCTACTATAATAAAGAAAACGTGTTCTGCATCACTTCCAGGACGTATAACATATCGCAAAGTTTAGGCGGATATACGGATGACGGAGTAATACTAAGCTGGCTGGATATTAATAAATTCTCCTGCACTGGGTCAGAGACACAGTTCAACCAGTGCACGTTCCAAGATGTAACGCAGTATCAACCTAGATGTTACTCAAAACTAGTTTTAGATTGCAGCAGTAAGTACGCACTCATATATACATGTATATATATAATATGTTATGAAATCATCACGCGTGTAAGATCCATTTTATCACATTACCATAACCTTGCCATAACGCCCAGCGACATCAACAACATTGCATTTCCTGCTGTTCACGATGAAACAATGTGTCATTCTGGTGTTATTTGACCGATCTCCTTCAAATAAAAAGTATTTGTTGATAGGATACGGTCTTCATGTCGGGACCACAAGGACATGCCAGTGATCTGGTCGATTTTACTTAGTTTCTCGTCGATGTTTCTGCATGCTTGTTTTATATCCGTTGGTTGCCTTCAGTAAACATTACTTACTATATGACCAAACACAAGTGTGTCTTGTGTCTGTGGTCCGAAGTATCCACAATTTAAGCACATGTATCACACTCCTGCAAATAGGGTACACATATGGGTTGGACTACAACATTAAATACATCCCCCTTTGGTTGTACATCAAATCTGACAGTCTCTGATTCTCATAATGAGGGGTAAACATCCACGGAGTGCCGAAACATATCTATCAACTACCTTTTATATTTCACTTTGATCTATGCCTGATACAACGTTAACGAATATAGAACTCAATCTTCAAGATTTCATAAAACTATTATATAATATATACCCTATGGTAAATTCCACCGTGTAATCTACGTTACATATATAGACATCGTAAGTTCAACAGTCTGAATACAGACGGATCTGTAGTCCAGTGGTAACACGCTGGACTTGTACTCCATGGATCGCAGGTTCGATCCCCCGTCTGACCATAATAAATTAACAGTCATTCAGATGGGACTTTAAACCGAGGTCTCGTGTCGGTGCTTTACACCGTGCATGTAAAAGAACCAGAGGAGACTCTGGAATGGGTCTCTGTCGGTATCATTGCACTATCCTCCAAAAATCTAAAATGACTAATCTCTTCAGGAGGCGTCGCTCATATGGGTAACCGGTAGCGACGATAAATAAACGTAAAACACACAACCGTCCCATTCAAATAGATAACTAAGATTATGCAATGAACAACTTTTAAAACTTGACGTCGTGGAAGTGGAAGTAGTGATAGCGCAGTTGATAGGCGTTCGCTCCAGGTGCGAAAGGTCCGGAGTTCGAGCCCACTGGAGCCGTTACGAGTGTGCCCTTAGGCAAGGCATTAAATTCCACATTGCCTCTCCTCTCTCCCTCGTGGCGATGGATTCCATCAGGAATGAGGTCTCGAGAGTGATTTATATAAGTTGAAATAACTTGTTTCGTAATCGAGCTAAAATAAATTTGTATAAAAAAACTTGACGTGTAAGCATTACTATGCTTCAATTAACTTTATGTTTACATTTGTCATTCTACAATATTTAGATGTTCTTGCTTGAATATAGTATATATACTAGAGGACATAGAAAACGCACACCTACATTATATACTAGAGGACATAGAAAACGTACACATACAGTATATGATTATTATTACATGAAAACGAAATACGAAGGATTCCATCAAAGATATATCACATCTTTATTACAAAATACAAACTGAACAACTAAACATATTTCAAAATGATTAAAACTATGTATTTATATAGTTATTGTTTTTCATGTAAAACACACTTATTCGAAGTGTGCGTTTTCTATGTCCTCTAGTATACATCGCGAGTTTTATTATGTGCATTCGTTTAACTATGAAACGATTTTGCATCCAAATATTAGTGTGTTTTATTGTTCTTGTTTAGCACCATTATCAGAATACTGCTCGTCCGATGATATCTGTGCAAGCGTCCCCAACGCGATCTGCAAAGACAACATATGTGTATGTAAAAGAGGTTATGGGCCCATTGGAGAATTCACCTGTTCAGGTAAGGTAGCACAGGAAAATAGTCGTGATTGTGCAGTGGTAGCTCGTTTGCTTCTGGTGCGAAAGGCGTGGAGTTCAAGCCCCGATGGAGCCGTTACGAGTGTGCCCTTAGGCAAGGCATTTAAATTCCACATTGCCTCCTCTCTCTCCCTCGTGGCGATGGATTCCATCAGGAATGAGGTCTCGAGAGTGATTAATATAGATATAAGAACTTGTTTCACAATCGAGCTAAACTAAATGTGTATAAACAGGAACATAGGCCCGGATAATCTGGCAGAATTGACCCCCGGTCCGACTTGACTCATATTATTTTGAACAGCTTTGGAGAGCATAATTAGCTGTTCTTATTTTGCATTCCTATCTTTACTTGCTGAAGTAACTTCGTGCCAGCTGGGTAGCTTCCTCGAATGGGATTCGAACCAACAGCGGTGAGCGGCAAGTGATTTGAAATCAACGACACCAACCACTCGACCTACTCCGTCTCCGCCATGTTTATATGTTATTAAACTGCACACATTATTACAGTGTAATTTGTATGCATGTATACACACATTATTACAGTGTAATTTGTATGTTATTAAACTGCACACATTATTACAGTGTAATTTATATGCATGTATGCACACATTATTACAGTGTAATTTGTATGTTATTAAACTGCACACATTATTACAGTGTAATTTGTATGCATGTATGCACACATTATTACAGTGTAATTTGTATGTTATTAAACTGCACACATTATTACAGTGTAATTTGTATGTTATTAAACTGCACACATTATTACAGTGTAATTTGTATGCATGTATACACACATTATTACAGTGTAATTTGTATGTTATTAAACTGCACACATTATTACAGTGTAATTTGTATGTTATTAAACTGCACACATTATTACAGTGTAATTTGTATGCATGTATACACACATTATTACAGTGTAATTTGTATGTTATTAAACTGCACACATTATTACAGTGTAATTTGTATGTTATTAAACTGCACACATTATTACAGTGTAATTTGTATGCATGTATACACACATTATTACAGTGTAATTTGTATGTTATTAAACTGCACACATTATTACAGTGTAATTTGTATGCATGTATACAAACATTATTACAGTGTAATTTGTATGCATGTATACACACATTATTACAGTGTAATTTGTATGCATTAAACTCACACATTATTACAGTGTAATTTGTATGCATTTATACAAACATTATTACAGTGTAATTTGTATGCATGTATACACACATTATTACAGTGTAATTTGTATGCATGTATACAAACATTATTACAGTGTAATTTGTATGCATGTATGCAAACAGTATTACAGTGTAATTTGTATGCATGTATGCACACATTATTACAGTGTAATTTGTATGCATGTATACACACATTATTACAGTGTAATTTGTATGCATGTATACAAACATTATTACAGTGTAATTTGTATGCATGTATACAAACATTATTACAGTGTAATTTGTATGCATGTATACAAACATTAGTGTAATTTGTATGCATGTATGCAAACATTATTACAGTGTAATTTGTATGCATGTATGCAAACATTATTACAGTGTAATTTGTATACATGTATGCACACATTATTACAGTGTAATTTGTATGCATGTATGCACACATTATTACAGTGTAATTTGTATGCATGTATACATACATTATTACAGTGTAATTTGTATGCATGTATGCAAACATTATTACAGTGTAATTTGTATGCATGTATGCACACATTATTACAGTGTAATTTGTATGCATGTATACACACATTATTACAGTGTAATTTGTATGCATGTATACAAACATTATTACAGTGTAATTTGTATGCATGTATGCACACATTAACATTGTTATATTTACTAGATTATGTGAATGGCTGTATTTAAGCAGATTTCAAGTGGAAGTCGTGACGGATCTGTAGCCCAGTGGTAAAACGCTGGACTGGTAATCCAGGGATCGCAGGTTCGATCCCCCGTCTGACCCTAATAACATTAACAGTCTTTCAGATGGGGCGTTAAACCGAGGTCTCGTGTCGGTGCTTTACACCGTGCACGTAAAAGAACCAGAGGAGACTCTGTAATGGGTCTCTGTCTGTATCATTGCACTATCCTCCAAAATCTAAAATTACTAATATCTTCAGGATGGGCAACCGGTAGCGACGATAAATAAACGTAAAGCACACAAGTCGTGATAGCACAGTGGATGCGCGTTCGCTTCAGGTGCGAAAGGTCCGGAGTTCGCGCCCCACTGGAGCAGTTACGATTGTGCCCTTAGGCAAGGCATTTAAATTCCACGTTGCCTCTTCTCCCTCCCTCATGGCGATGGATTCCATCAGGAATGAGGTCTCGAGAGTGATCAATATTAGTTATAAGAACTTGTTTCGCAATCGAGCTAAACTAAATTTGTATAAACTAATATGAGTTCATATTTAAGTCATATCGGCACATTGTTATATAGATTTATTGTCATCAATTGTCTCATTCCCATTTTCTACTCTACCAGCCAATTCCATATATCATCATATTCTATTACATATTATATATAGTTTCTCTACTTTTCAGCTTTAACATTACTATATAATTCCAACGTGCAGTTTTCACTTATAGTCCAATCTTTTGATTTGTATATATATTGAGAGCCTCATGGTAGATTAACTTGTGCTTAAATGAGTTTTCTCGTAATATAAAATCTTTATTATTATTGTTATTATTATTCTACTTTTCGTTGCATGTCCGATTAGCGCAGTGGTTAGCGCGGTCGCTTCTCACCAATGCAACCCGGGTTCGATCCTCGGACCGGGAAGTATGTGATATGGTACTGTGGTCGCCAGATCGGACAGGTAGGTTTTCTCCAGGTACTCCGGTTTCCTCCCACACGAATGCCCACATTTACGCTTTCATCCGCGCCAACGAGAGTGTTTAATATAAGTTGTTAAAACTTGTTTCGCAATCGTTGTAAAATAAAGAACGATTAAACTGAGTATACTTTTGAATCTCCAACAGAGTACACATTCCGGCTATACCCTATTTCTGAGAATCTGAATGAGGGATTTGTTGAAGTGTCCAATAACGGTAACTGGAAGATGATAGGCGAACCGTGGAGCACTTTCAGTGAGACGACGTCCAAGGTACTCTGCAACACACTTGGATTTGGGTATGTATATAATAATATATTCAAGAATACAACACGCGTATACATACACACAAGTGTTATTAGCGCACGGCGACGTCAATTCCAAATGAAGCATTTTCGAATAAATTCTCATTCAAGCTGCTATCTTGATTTCATACGTATATATTTGTTCGGTGAGAGAATTAACATAACAACGAAATAAACGCCATTAATCGCTTATAAAGAATCGGTGTACAAGCTTCGTCAGAACACACTGTACTTAATCGACCACGGGGGCGGACTATTGTACTGACCTGGAGAAGAATTGTATTTGACTGCTGACATTGAGCCTTTGGTTACCTGCCGAGGTCATGTGTCTTTGTGTTGTGAACTATGTGTGATATTACCTATCTTTTATTTATCTATGAAAGTGACTTTATGTTTGTTGTGTTGGAAGGTCTTATGTTATTCCAGACCGTTGTGACTTTGTGCTTATTGTATTGAACAGTACGTATTATTTGCCTAATGGCATACCTTTCTCCAATGTGTGTTAATTAAAATATGTTCTTTGCCTACCAACGTGACTTGGTGCTTGTTGTGTCGTACGATACGTCTTCTTTGCCTTTCAAATTGGCGTGTGCTTATAGTCTTTGCACATTCTTTGTCTACTGATCTGATAGTGTGTTTGTTGTGTTGTGCAAATACGTCTTCGTTGCCTTTCTCTTGGAATTTACCTATTGACGTGACTTTGTTCTTGTGGTGTTGACGGTATGTGCCCTGTACCTACTGACGTGACTTTGTTCTTGTTGTGTTGACAATATGTGCCCTGTACCTACCGACGTGACTTTGTTCTTGTGGTGTTGACGGTATGTGCCCTGTACCTACTGACGTGACTTTGTTCGTCTGGTGTTGATGGAATGTGCTCTGTACCTACTGACGTGACTTTGTTCTTGTGGTGTTGATGGTATGTGCTCTGTACCTACCGACGTGACTTTGTTGTTGTGGTGTTGACAATATGTGCCCTGTACCTACCGAGGTGACTTTGTTGTTGTTGTGTTGACAATATGTGCTCTGTACCTACCGACGTGACTTTGTTGTTGTGGTGTTGACAATATGTGCTCTGTACCTACCGACGTGACTTTGTTGTTGTGGTGTTGTTGTTATGTGCTCTGTACCTACCGACGTGACTTTGATGTTGTGGTGTTGACGATATGTGCTCTGTACCTACCGACGTGACTTTGTTGTTGTGGTGTTGACGGTAGGTGCTCTGTACCTACCGACGTGACTTTGTTGTTGTGGTGTTGATGGGATGTGCTCTGTACCTACCGATGTGACTTTGTTGTTGTGGTGTTGACGGTATGTGCTCTGTACCAACCGACGTGACATTGTTGTTGTAGTGTTGACGGTATGTGTTCTGTACCTACCGACGTGACTTTGTTGTTGAGGTGTTGATGGTATGTGCTCTGTACCTACCGATGTGACTTTGTTGTTGTGTTGACAATATGTGCTCTGTACCTACCAACGTGACTTTGTTGTTGTGGTGTTGACAATATGTGCCCTCTACCTACCGACGTGACTTTGTTGTTGTGGTGTTGATGGTATGTGCTCTGTACCTACCGACGTGACTTTGTTGTTGTGGTGTTGACGATATGTGCTCTGTACCTACCGACGTGACTTTGTTGTTGTGGTGTTGACGGTAGGTGCACTGTACCTACCGACGTGACTTTGTTCTTGTGGTGTTGACGGTATGTGCTCTGTACCTACCGACGTGACTTTGATATTGTGGTGTTGACGGGATGTGCTCTGTACCTACCGACGTGACTTTGTTGTTGTTGTGTTGACAATATGTGCCCTGATCCTACCGACGTGACTTTGTTGTTGTGGTGTTGATGGGATGTGCTCTGTACCTACCGACGTGACTTTGTTGTTGTGGTGTTGACGGTATGTGCTCTGTACGTACCGACGTGACTTTGTTGTTGTGGTATTGACGGTATGTGCTCTGTACGTACCGACGTGACTTTGTTGTTGTGGTATTGACGGTGTGTGCTCTGTACCAACCGACGTGACTTTGTTGTTGTGGTGTTGACGGTATGTGCTCTGTACCTACCGACGTGACTTTGTTATTGTGGTGTTGACAATATGTGCCCTGTACCTACACGCCGTGACTTTGTTGTTGTGGTGTTGACGGTATGTGTTCTGTACCTACCGACGTGACTTTGTTATTGTGGTGTTGACGGTATGTGCTCTGTACCAACCGACGTGACTTTGTTGTTGTGGTGTTGACGGTATGTGCTCTGTACCTACCGACGTGACTTTGTTATTGTGGTGTTGACGATACGTGGCCTGTACCTACCGACGTGACTTTGTTGTTGTGGTGTTGACAATATGTGCCCTGTACCTACACGCCGTGAGTTTGTTGTTGTGGTGTTGACAATATGTGCCCTGTACCTATCGACGTGACTTTGTTGTTGTGGTGTTGACAATATGTACCCTGTACCTACCGACGTGACTTTGTTGTTGTTGTGTTGACAATATGTGCTCTGTACCTACCGACGTGACTTTGTTGTTGTGGTGTTGACAATATGTGCCCTGTACCTACCAACGTGACTTTGTTGTTGTGGTGTTGATGGTATGGGCTCTGTACCTACCGTCGTGACTTTGTTGTTGTGGCGTTGACAATATGTGCGCTGTACCTACCGACGTGACTTTGTTGTTGTGGTGTTGACGATATGTGCTCTGTACCTACCGACGTGACTTTGTTGTTGTGGTGTTGACGGTAGGTGCTCTGTACCTACCGACGTGACTTTGTTGTTGTGGTGTTGACGGTAGGTGCTCTGTACCTACCGACGTGACTTTGTTCTTGTGGTGTTGACGGTATGTGCTCTGTACCTACCGACGTGACTTTGATATTGTGGTGTTGACGGGATGTGCTCTGTACCTACCGACGTGACTTTGTTGTTGTTGTGTTGACAATATGTGCCCTGATCCTACCGACGTGACTTTGTTGTTGTGGTGTTGATGGGATGTGCTCTGTACCTACCGACGTGACTTTGGTGTTGTGGTGTTGACGGTATGTGCTTTGTACATACCGACGTGACTTTGTTGTTGTGGTGTTGACGGTATGTGCTCTGTACGTACCGACGTGACTTTGTTGTTGTGGTGTTGATGGGATGTGCTCTGTACCTACCGACGTGACTTTGTTGTTGTAGTGTTGACGGTATGTGCTCTGTACCTTCCGACGTGACTTTGTTATTGTGGTGTTGACAATATGTACCCTGTACCTACCGACGTGACTTTGTTGTTGTTGTGTTGACAATATGTGCTCTGTACCTACCGACGTGACTTTGTTGTTGTGGTGTTGACAATATGTGCCCTGTACCTACCAACGTGACTTTGTTGTTGTGGTGTTGATGGTATGGGCTCTGTACCTACCGTCGTGACTTTGTTGTTGTGGCGTTGACGATATGTGCCCTGTACCTATCGACGTGACTTTGTTGTTGTGGTGTTGACAATATGTGCGCTGTACCTACCGACGTGACTTTGTTGTTGTGGTGTTGACGATATGTGCTCTGTACCTACCGACGTAACTTTGTTGTTGTGGTGTTGACGGTAGGTGCTCTGTACCTACCGCCGTGACTTTGTTGTTGTGGTGTTGATGGGATGTGCTCCGTACCTACCGACGTGACTTTGTTGTTGTAGTGTTGACGGTATGTGCTCTGTACCTACCGACGTGACTTTGTTATTGTGGTGTTGACAATATGTACCCTGTACCTACCGACGTGACTTTGTTGTTGTTGTGTTGACAATATGTGCTCTGTACCTACCGACGTGACTTTGTTGTTGTGGTGTTGACAATATGTGCCCTGTACCTACCAACGTGACTTTGTTGTTGTGGTGTTGATGGTATGGGCTCTGTACCTACCGTCGTGACTTTGTTGTTGTGGCGTTGACGATATGTGCCCTGTACCTATCGACGTGACTTTGTTGTTGTGGTGTTGACAATATGTGCGCTGTACCTACCGACGTGACTTTGTTGTTGTGGTGTTGACGATATGTGCTCTGTACCTACCGACGTGACTTTGTTGTTGTGGTGTTGACGGTAGGTGCTCTGTACCTACCGCCGTGACTTTGTTGTTGTGGTGTTGATGGGATGTGCTCTGTACCTACCGACGTGACTTTGTTGTTGTGGTGTTGACGGTAGGTGCACTGTACCTACCGACGTGACTTTGTTCTTGTGGTGTTGACGGTATGTGCTCTGTACCTACCGACGTGACTTTGATATTGTGGTGTTGACGGGATGTGCTCTGTACCTACCGACGTGACTTTGTTGTTGTGGTGTTGACGGTGTGTGCTCTGTACCAACCGACGTAACTTTGTTGTTGTGGTGTTGACGGTATGTGCTCTGTACCTACCGACGTGACTTTGTTATTGTGGTGTTGACAATATGTGCCCTGTACCTACACGCCGTGACTTTGTTGTTGTGGTGTTGACGGTATGTGTTCTGTACCTACCGACGTGACTTTGTTGTTGTGGTGTTGACGGTATGTGCTCTGTACCAACCGACGTGACTTTGTTGTTGTGGTGTTGACGGTATGTGCTCTGTACCTACCGACGTGACTTTGTTATTGTGGTGTTGACGATACGTGGCCTGTACCTACCGACGTGACTTTGTTGTTGTGGTGTTGACAATATGTGCCCTGTACCTACACGCCGTGAGTTTGTTGTTGTGGTGTTGACAATATGTGCCCTGTACCTATCGATGTGACTTTGTTGTTGTGGTGTTGACAATATGTACCCTGTACCTACCGACGTGACTTTGTTGTTGTTGTGTTGACAATATGTGCTCTGTACCTACCGACGTGACTTTGTTGTTGTTGTGGTGTTGACAATATGTGCCCTGTACCTACCAACGTGACTTTGTTGTTGTGGTGTTGATGGTATGGGCTCTGTACCTACCGTCGTGACTTTGTTGTTGTGGCGTTGACGATATGTGCCCTGTACCTATCGACGTGACTTTGTTGTTGTGGTGTTGACAATATGTGCGCTGTACCTACCGACGTGACTTTGTTGTTGTGGTGTTGACGATATGTGCTCTGTACCTACCGACGTGACTTTGTTGTTGTGGTGTTGACGGTAGGTGCTCTGTACCTACCGCCGTGACTTTGTTGTTGTGGTGTTGATGGGATGTGCTCTGTACCTACCGACGTGACTTTGTTGTTGTAGTGTTGACGGTATGTGTTCTGTACCTACCGACGTGACTTTGTTGTTGAGGTGTTGATGGTATGTGCTCTGTACCTACCGATGTGACTTTGTTGTTGTGTTGACAATATGTGCTCTGTACCTACCAACGTGACTTTGTTGTTGTGGTGTTGACAATATGTGCCCTCTACCTACCGACGTGACTTTGTTGTTGTGGTGTTGATGGTATGTGCTCTGTACCTACCGACGTGACTTTGTTGTTGTGGTGTTGACGATATGTGCTCTGTACCTACCGACGTGACTTTGTTGTTGTGGTGTTGACGGTAGGTGCTCTGTACCTACCGACGTGACTTTGTTCTTGTGGTGTTGACGGTATGTGCTCTGTACCTACCGACGTGACTTTGATATTGTGGTGTTGACGGGATGTGCTCTGTACCTACCGACGTGACTTTGTTGTTGTTGTGTTGACAATATGTGCCCTGATCCTACCGACGTGACTTTGTTGTTGTGGTGTTGATGGGATGTGCTCTGTACCTACCGACGTGACTTTGGTGTTGTGGTGTTGACGGTATGTGCTCTGTACATACCGACGTGACTTTGTTGTTGTGGTGTTGACGGTATGTGCTCTGTACGTACCGACGTGACTTTGTTGTTGTGGTGTTGACGGTGTGTGCTCTGTACCAACCGACGTGACTTTGTTGTTGTGGTGTTGACGGTATGTGCTCTGTACCTACCGACGTGACTTTGTTATTGTGGTGTTGACAATATGTGCCCTGTACCTACACGCCGTGACTTTGTTGTTGTGGTGTTGACGGTATGTGTTCTGTACCTACCGACGTGACTTTGTTGTTGTGGTGTTGACGGTATGTGCTCTGTACCAACCGACGTGACTTTGTTGTTGTGGTGTTGACGTATGTGCTCTGTACCTACCGACGTGACTTTGTTATTGTGGTGTTGACGATACGTGGCCTGTACCTACCGACGTGACTTTGTTGTTGTGGTGTTGACAATATGTGCCCTGTACCTACACGCCGTGAGTTTGTTGTTGTGGTGTTGACAATATGTGCCCTGTACCTATCGATGTGACTTTGTTGTTGTGGTGTTGACAATATGTACCCTGTACCTACCGACGTGACTTTGTTGTTGTTGTGTTGACAATATGTGCTCTGTACCTACCGACGTGACTTTGTTGTTGTTGTGGTGTTGACAATATGTGCCCTGTACCTACCAACGTGACTTTGTTGTTGTGGTGTTGATGGTATGGGCTCTGTACCTACCGTCGTGACTTTGTTGTTGTGGCGTTGACGATATGTGCCCTGTACCTATCGACGTGACTTTGTTGTTGTGGTGTTGACAATATGTGCGCTGTACCTACCGACGTGACTTTGTTGTTGTGGTGTTGACGATATGTGCTCTGTACCTACCGACGTGACTTTGTTGTTGTGGTGTTGAAGGTAGGTGCTCTGTACCTACCGCCGTGACTTTGTTGTTGTGGTGTTGATGGGATGTGCTCTGTACCTACCGACGTGACTTTGTTGTTGTAGTGTTGACGGTATGTGTTCTGTACCTACCGACGTGACTTTGTTGTTGTGGTGTTGATGGTATGTGCTCTGTACCTACCGATGTGACTTTGTTGTTGTGGTGTTGACAGTATGTGCTCTGTACCTACCGACGTGACTTTGTTGTTGTGGTGTTGACAGTATGTGCCCTGTACCTACCGACGTGACTTTGTTGTTGTGGTGTTGATGGTATGTGCTCTGTACCTACCGACGTGACTTTGTTGTTGTGGTGTTGACGATATGTGCTGTACCTACCGACGTGACTTTGTTGTTGTGGTGTTGACGGTATGTGCTCTGTACCTACCGACGTGACTTTGTTCTTGTGGTGTTGACGGTATGTGCTCTGTACCTACCGACGTGACTTTGTTGTTGTGGTGTTGACGGGATGTGCTCTGTACCTACCGACGTGACTTTGTTGTTGTTGTGTTGACAGTATGTGCTCTGTACCTACCGACGTGACTTTGTTGTTGTGGTGTTGACGGGATGTGCTCTGTACCTACCGACGTGACTTTGTTGTTGTGGTGTTGACGGTATGTGCTCTGTACCTACCGACGTGACTTTGTTGTTGTGGTGTTGACGGTATGTGCTCTGTACCTACCGACGTGACTTTGTTGTTGTGGTGTTGACGGTATGTGCTCTGTACCTACCGACGTGACTTTGTTGTTGTGGTGTTGACGGTATGTGCTCTGTACCTACCGACGTGACTTTGTTGTTGTGGTGTTGACGATATGTGCTCTGTACCTACCGACGTGACTTTGTTGTTGTGGTGTTGACGGTATGTGCTCTGTACCTACCGACGTGACTTTGTTGTTGTGGTGTTGACGGTATGTGCTCTGTACCTACCGACGTGACTTTGTTGTTGTGGTGTTGACGTATGTGCTCTGTACCTACCGACGTGACTTTGTTGTTGTGGTGTTGACGATATGTGGTCTGTACCTACCGACGTGACTTTGTTGTTGTGGTGTTGACAATATGTGCCCTGTACCTACCGCCGTGACTTTGTTGTTGTGGTGTTGACAATATGTGCCCTGTACCTATCGACGTGACTTTGTTGTTGTGGTGTTGACAATATGTGCCCTGTACCTACCGACGTGACTTTGTTGTTGTTGTGTTGACAATATGTGCTCTGTACCTACCGACGTGACTTTGTTGTTGTGGTGTTGACAATATGTGCCCTGTACCTACCGACGTGACTTTGTTGTTGTGGTGTTGATGGTATGGGCTCTGTACCTACCGTCGTGACTTTGTTGTTGTGGTGTTGACGATATGTGCCCTGTACCTATCGACGTGACTTTGTTGTTGTGGTGTTGACAATATGTGCGCTGTACCTACCGACGTGACTTTGTTGTTGTGGTGTTGACGATATGTGCTCTGTACCTACCGACGTGACTTTGTTGTTGTGGTGTTGACGGTAGGTGCTCTGTACCTACCGCCGTGACTTTGTTGTTGTGGTGTTGATGGGATGTGCTCTGTACCTACCGACGTGACTTTGTTGTTGTAGTGTTGACGGTATGTGTTCTGTACCTACCGACGTGACTTTGTTGTTGTGGTGTTGATGGTATGTGCTCTGTACCTACCGATGTGACTTTGTTGTTGTGTTGTTTGTGTTACGTGACTTTGTTGTTGTGGTGTTGACGTATGCCCTTACTACCGACGTGACTTTGTTGTTGTGGTGTTGAGGTATGTGTGTACCTACCGACGTGACTTTGTTTTGTGGTGTTGACGTATGTGCTCTGTACCTACCGACGTGACTTTGTTGTTGTGGTGTTGACGGTATGTGCTCTGTACCTACCGACGTGACTTTGTTCTTGTGGTGTTGACGGTATGTGCTCTGTACCTACCGACGTGACTTTGTTGTTGTGGTGTTGACAATATGTGCCCTGTACCTACCGACGTGACTTTGTTGTTGTGGTGTTGACAGTATGTGCCCTGTACCTACCGACGTGACTTTGTTCTTGTGCTGTTGACGGTATGTGCCCTGTACCTACCGACCTGACTTTGTTCTTTTGCTGTTGACGGGATGTGCTCTGTACCTACTTACGTGACTTTGTTGTTGTGGTTTTGACACTATGTGCCCTGTACCTACCGACGTGACTTTGTTGTTGTGGTGTTGACAATATGAGCCCTTTACCTACGGACGTGACTTTGTTGTTGTGGTGTTGACGATATGTGCTCTGTACCTACCGACGTGACTTTGTTCTTGTGGTGTTGAAGGTATGTGCTCTGTACCTACCGACGTGACTTTGTTGTTGTCGTGTTGACGGTATGTGCCATTTACCTACCGACGTGACTATATTGTTGTTGTGTTGACAATATGTGCCCTGTACCTACCGATGTGACTTTGTTGTTGTGGTGTTGACAATATATGCTCTGTACCTACGGAAGTGACTTTGTTGTTGTGGTGTTCACAATATGTGCCCTGTACCTACCGACGTGACTTTGTTGTTGTGGTGTTGACAATATGTGCCCTGTACCTACCGACGTGACTTTGTTGTTGTGGTGTTGACGGTATGTGCCCTGTACCTACCGACCTGACATTGTTCTTGTGCTGTTGACGGTATGTGCCCTGTATATACCGAGGTGAATTTGTTATTGTGCTGTTGACGGTATGCGCCCTGTACCTACTGACGTGACTTTGTTGTTGTCGTGTTGACGGTATGTGCTCTGTACCTACCGACAAGACTCTGTTCTTGTCGTGTTGACGGTATGTGCCATGTACCTATCGACGTGATTATATTGGTGTGGTGTTGACAATATGTGCCCTGTACCTACCGACGCGACTTTGTTGTTGTGGTGTTGACGGTATGTGCCCTGTACCTACCGACGTGACTTTGTTCTTGTGCTGTTGACGGTATGTGCCGTGTACCTACCGACGTGACATTGTTATTGTGCTGTTGATGGTATGTGCCCTGTACCTACTGACGTGACTTTGTTCTTTTGCTGTTGACAATATGTGTCCTGTACCAACCGACGTGACTCTGTTCTTGTTCTGTTGACAGTATGTGCCCTGTACCTACCGACCTGACTTTGTTCTTGTGCTGTTGACGATATGTGCTCTATACCTACCGACGTGACTTTGTTCTTGTGCTGTTGACGGTATGTGTCATGTACCTACCTACGTGACTTTGTTCTTGTGGTGTTGATGGTATTTGCTCTGTACCTACCGACGTGACTCTATTGTTGTGGTGTTGACAATATGTGCCTTGTACCTACCGACGTGACTTTGTTCTTGTGCTGTTGACGGTATGTGCCCTGTACCTACCGACGTGACTTTGTTGTTGTGGTGTTGACGATATGTGCTCTGTACCTACCGACGTGACTTTGTTCTTGTGCTGTTGACGGTATGTGCCCTGTATCTACCGATGTGACTTTGTTGTTGTGGTGTTTTCCGGTATGTGCACTGTACCTACCGACGTGACTATATTGTTGTGGTGTTGACAATATGTACCCTGTACCAATCGACGTGACTTTGTTGTTGTGGTGTTGACAATATGTGCTCTGTACCTACGGACGTGACTTTATTGTTGTGGTGTTGACGATATGTGCTCTGTACCTACCGAAGTGACTTTGTTTTTGTGGTGTTGACGGTATGTGACATGTACCTACCTACGTGACTTTGTTCTTGTGGTGTTGATGGTATTTGCTCTGTAACTATCGAGGTGACTATATTGTTGTGGTGTTGACAATATATGCCTTGTACCTACCGACGTGACTTTGTTCTTGTGCTGTTGATGGTATGTGCCCTGTACCTACCGACGTGACTTTCTTGTTGTGGTGTTGATGATATGTGCTCTGTACCTACCGACGTGACTTTGTTCTTGTGCTGTTGACGGTATGTGCCCTGTACCTACCGACGTGACTTTGTTCTAGTGGTGTTGACGGTATGTGCCCTGTACCTACCGATGTGACTTTGTTCTTGTTGTATTGACGGTATGTGCTCTGTACCTACCGACGGGACTTTGTTTTTGTGGTGTTGATGGTATGTGCTCTGTACATACCAACGTGACTTTGTTCTTGTGGTGTTGAAGGTATGTGCCCTGTACCGACCGACGTGACTTTGTTGTTGTGGTGTTGATGATATGTGCTCTGTACCTTCCGACGTGACTTTGTTGTTGTGGTGTTTTCCGGTATGTGCACTGTACCTACCGACGTGACTATATTGTTGTGGTGTTGACAATATGTGCCCTGTACCTACCGACGTGACTTTGTTGTTGTGGTGTTGACGGTATGTGCCCTGTACCTACCGACGTGACTTTGTTCTTGTGCTGTTGACGGTATGTGCCCTGTACCTACCGACCTGACTTTGTTCTTTTGCTGTTGACAATATGTGCCTTGTACCTACCGACGTGACTTTGTTGTTGTGGTGTTGATGGTATGTGCCATGTACCTACCGACGTGACTTTGTTGTTATGGTGTTGTCGGTGTGTGCTCTGTACCTACCGACGTGACTTTGTTCTTGTGGTGTTGACGTTATGTGCCCTGTACCTACCGATGTGACTTTGTTCTTGTGGTCTTGACGGTATGTGCTCTGTACCTACCGACGTGACTTTGTTTTTGTGGTGTTGATGGTATGTGCTCTGTACATACCAATGTGACTTTGTTCTTTTGGTGTTGACGGTATGTACCCTGTACCTACCGACGTGACTTTGTTGTTGTGGTGTTGACGGGATGTACTCTGTACCTACCGACGTGACTTTGTTGTTGTGGTGTTGATGATATGTGCTCTGTACCTACCGACGTGACTTTGTTCTTGTGCTGTTGACGGTATGTACACTGTACCTACCGATGTGACTTTGTTCTTGTGGTCTTGATGGTATGTGCTCTGTACCTACCGACGTGACTTTGTTTTTGTGGTGTTGATGGTATGTGCTCTCTACCTACCGACGTGACTTTGTTGTTGTGGTGTTGACGGTTTGTGCCATTTACCTACCGACGTGACTATATTGTTGTGGTGTTGACAATATGTGCCCTGTACCTACCGATGTGACTTTGTTTTTGTGGTGTTGACAATATATGCTCTGTACCTACGGACGTGACTTTGTTGTTGTGGTGTTCACAATATGTGCCCTGTACCTACCGACGTGACTTTGTTGTTGTGGTGTTGACAATATGTGCCCTGTACCTACAGACGTGACTTTGTTGTTGTGGTGTTGACGGTATGTGCCCTGTACCTACCGACCTGACATTGTTCTTGTGCTGTTGACGGTATGTGCCCTGTACATACCGAGGTGAATTTGTTATTGTGCTGTTGACGGTATGTGCCCTGTACCTACTGACGTGACTTTGTTGTTGTCGTGTTGACGGTATGTGCTCTGTACCTACCGACATGACTCTGTTCTTGTCCTGTTGACGGTATGTGCCATGTACCTACCGACGTGACTATATTGTTGTGGTGTTGACAATATGTGCCCTGTACCTACCGACGTGACTTTGTTGTTGTGGTGTTGACGGTATGTGCCCTGTACCTACCGACGTGACTTTGTTCTTGTGCTGTTGACGGTATGTGCCTTGTACCTACCGACGTGACATTGTTATTGTGCTGTTGATGGTATGTGCCCTGTACCTACTGACGTGACTTTGTTCTTGTGCGGTTGACAATATGTGTCCTGTACCAACCGACGTGACTCTGTTCTTGTTCTGTTGACGGTATGTGCCCTGTACCTACCGACCTGACTTTGTTCTTGTGCTGTTGACGATATGTGCTCGGTACCTACCGAGGTGACTTTGTTCTTGTGGTGTTGACGGTATGTGTCATGTACCTACCTACGTGATTTTGTTCTTGTGGTGTTGATGGTATTTGCTCTGTACCTACCGACGTGACTCTATTGTTGTGGTGTTAACAATATGTGCCTTGTACCTACCGACGTGACTTTGTTCTTGTACTGTTGACGGTATGTGCCCTGTACCTACCGACGTGACTTTGTTGTTGTGGTGTTGATGATATGTGCTCTGTACCTACCGACGTGACTTTGTTCTTGTGCTGTTGACGGTATGTGCCCTGTACCTACCGACGTGACTTTGTTGTTGTGGTGTTGACAATATATGCTCTGTACCTACGGACGTGACTTTATTGTTGTGGTGTTGACGATATGTGCTCTGTACCTACCGAAGTGACTTTGTTTTTGTGGTGTTGACGGTATGTGTCATGTACCTACCTACATGACTTTGTTCTTGTGGTGTTGATGGTATTTGCTCTGTAACTATAGACGTGACTATATTGTTGTGGTGTTGACAATATATGCCTTGTACCTACCGACGTGACTTTGTTCTTGTGCTGTTGATGGTATGTGCCATGTACCTACCGACGTGACGTTGTTGTTGTGGTGTTGTCGGTATGTGCTCTGTAACTACCGACGTGACTATATTGTTGTGGTATTAAGAATATGTGCGCTGTACCTACCTACGTGACTTTGTTGTTGTGGTGTTGACAATATGTACTCTGTACCTACGGACGTGACTCTGTTGTTGTGGTGTTGACAATATGTGCCCTGTACCTACCGACGTGACTTTGTTGTTGTGGTGTTGACGATATGTGCCATGTACCTACCGACGTGACTTTGTTGTTGTGGTGTTGTCAGTATGTGCTCTGTGCCTACCGACGTGACTTTGTTCTTGTGGTGTTGACGTTATGTGCCCTGTACCTACCGATGTGAATTTGTTCTTGTGGTCTTGACGGTATGTGCTCTGTACCTACCGACGTGACTTTGTTTTTGTGGTGGTTGACAATATGTGCCCTGTACCTACCGACGTGACTTTGTTGTTGTGGTGTTGACAATATGTGCCCTGTACGTACCGACGTGACTTTGTTGTTGTGGTGTTGATAGTATGTGATCTGTACCTACCGACGTGACTTTGTTCTTGTGGTATTGACGGTATGTGCCCTGTACCTGTCGACGTGACTTTGTTCTTGTGGTGCTGAAGGTAGGTGCCCTGTACCTACCGACGTGACTTTGTTGTTGTGGTGTTTACGGTATGTGCCATGTACCTACCGACGTGACTTTGTTGTTGTGGTGTTGACAATATGTGCTCTGTATCTACCGACGTGACTTTGTTCTTGTGGTGTTGAGAGTATGTGCTCTGTACCTACCGACCTGACTTTGTTGTTGTGGTTTTAACGGTATGTGCCCTGTACCTACCTACGTGACTTTGTTCTTGTGCTGTTGACGGTATGTGCCCTGTACCTACCGACGTGACATTGTTATTGTGCTGTTGACGGTATGTGCCCTGTACCTACTGACGTGACTTTGTTCTTGTGCTGTTGACAATGTGTCCTGTACCTACCGACGTGACTCTGTTCTTGTCTGATGACGGTATGTGCCCTGTACCTACCGACCTGACTTTGTTCTTGTGCTGTTGACAATATGTGCCTTGTTCCTACCGACGTGCCTTTGTTGTTGTGGTGTTGATGGTATGTGCCATGTAGCTACCGACGTGACTTTGTTGTTGTGCTGTTGTCGGTATGTGCTCTGTACCTACCGACCTGACTTTGTTCTTGTGCTGTTGACAATATGTGCCTTGTACCTACCGACGTGACTTTGTTGTTGTGGTGATGACGGTATGTGCCATGTACCTACCGACGTGACTTTGTTGTTGTGGTGTTGACGGTAGGTGCTCTGTACCTACCGACGTGACTTTGTTCTTGTGGTATTGACGATATGTGCCCTGTACCTACCGACGTGACTTTGTTATTGTGCTGTTGACGGTATGTGTCCTGTACCTACTGAAGTGACTTTGTTCTTGTGCTGTTGACAATATGTGTCCTGGACCTACCGACGTGACTCTGTTCTTGTTCTGTTGACGGTATGTGCCCTGTAGCTACCGACCTGACTCTGTTCTTGTGCTGTTGACAATATGACAATATGTGCCTTGTACCTACCGACGTGACTTTGTTGTTGTGGTGTTGACGGTATTTACCATGTACCTACCGACGTGACTTTGTTGTTGTGCTGTTGTCGGTATGTGCTCTGTACCTACCGACGTGACTTTGTTCTTGTGGTGTTGACGTTATGAGCCCTGTACCTACCGATGTGACTTTATTCTTGTGGTCTTGACGGTATGTGCTCTGTACCTACCGACGTGACTTTGTTTTTGTGGTGTTGATGGTATGTGCTCTGTACATACTAACGTGACTTTGTTCTTTTGGTATTGACGGTATGTGCTCTGTACCTACCGATGTGACTTTGTTCTTGTGATGTTGACGGTATGTGCCCTGTACCTGTCGACGTGACTTTGTTCTTGTGGTGTTGACGGTATGTGCCCTGTACCTACCGACGTGACTTTGTTGTTGTGGTGATGACGGTATGTGCCATGTACCTACCGACGTGACTTTGTTGTTGTGGTGTTGACGGTAGGTGCTCTGTACCTACCGACGTGACTTTGTTGTTGTGGTGTTGACGGGATGTGCTCTGTACCTACCGACGTGACTTTGTTGTTGTAGTGTTGACAATATGTGCCCTGTACCTACCGACGTGACTTTGTTGTTGTGGTGTTGACAATATGTGCCCTGTACGTACCGACGTGACTTTGTTGTTGTGGTGTTGATAGTATGTGATATGTACCTACCGACGTGACTTTGTTCTTGTGGTATTGACGGTATGTGCCCTGTACCTGTCGACGTGACTTTGTTCTTGTGGTGCTGAAGGTAGGTGCCCTGTACCTACCGACGTGACTTTGTTGTTGTGGTGTTTACGGTATGTGCCATGTACCTACCGACGTGACTTTGTTGTTGTGGTGTTGACAATATGTGCTCTGTATCTACCGACGTGACTTTGTTCTTGTGGTGTTGAGAGTATGTGCTCTGTACCTACCGACCTGACTTTGTTGTTGTGGTTTTAACGGTATGTGCCCTGTACCTACCTACGTGACTTTGTTCTTGTGCTGTTGACGGTATGTGCCCTGTACCTACCGACGTGACATTGTTATTGTGATGTTGACGGTATGTGCCCTGTACCTACTGACGTGACTTTGTTCTTGTGCTGTTGACAATATGTGTCCTGTACCTACCGACGTGACTCTGTTCTTGTTCTGATGACGGTATGTGCCCTGTACCTACCGACCTGACTTTGTTCTTGTGCTGTTGACAATATGTGCCTTGTTCCTACCGACGTGCCTTTGTTGTTGTGGTGTTGATGGTATGTGCCATGTAGCTACCGACGTGACTTTGTTGTTGTGCTGTTGTCGGTATGTGCTCTGTACCTACCGACCTGACTTTGTTCTTGTGCTGTTGACAATATGTGCCTTGTACCTACCGACGTGACTTTGTTGTTGTGGTGATGACGGTATGTGCCATGTACCTACCGACGTGACTTTGTTGTTGTGGTGTTGACGGTACGTGCTCTGTACCTACCGACGTGACTTTGTACTTGTGGTATTGACGATATGTGCCCTGTACCTACCGACGTGACTTTGTTATTGTGCTGTTGACGGTATGTGTCCTGTACCTACTGAAGTGACTTTGTTCTTGTGCTGTTGACAATATGTGTCCTGGACCTACCGACGTGACTCTGTTCTTGTTCTGTTGACGGTATGTGCCCTGTAGCTACCGACCTGACTTTGTTCTTGTGCTGTTGACAATATGACAATATGTGCCTTGTACCTACCGACGTGACTTTGTTGTTGTGGTGTTGACGGTATTTACCATGTACCTACCGACGTGACTTTGTTGTTGTGCTGTTGTCGGTATGTGCTCTGTACCTACCGACGTGACTTTGTTCTTGTGGTGTTGACGTTATGAGCCCTGTACCTACCGATGTGACTTTATTCTTGTGGTCTTGACGGTATGTGCTCTGTACCTACCGACGTGACTTTGTTTTTGTGGTGTTGATGGTATGTGCTCTGTACATACCAACGTGACTTTGTTCTTTTGGTATTGACGGTATGTGCTCTGTACCTACCGATGTGACTTTGTTCTTGTGGTGTTGACGGTATGTGCCCTGTACCTGTCGACGTGACTTTGTTCTTGTGGTGTTGACGGTATGTGCCCTGTACCTACCGACGTGACTTTGTTGTTGTGGTGATGACGGTATGTGCCATGTACCTACCGACGTGACTTTGTTGTTGTGGTGTTGACGGTAGGTGCTCTGTACCTACCGACGTGACTTTGTACTTGTGGTATTGACGATATGTGCTCTGTACCTACCGACATGACTTTGTTCTTGTGGTGTTGAGGGTATGTGCTCTGTACCTACCAACCTGACTTTGTTGTTGTGGTGTTGACGGTATGTGCCATGTACCTACCGACGTGACTATATTGTTGTGGTGTTGACAATATGTGCCCTGTACCTACCGAAGTGACTTTGTTGTTGTGGTGTTGACAATATGTGCTCTGTACCTACGGACGTGAGTTTGTTGTTGATGTGTTGACAATATGTGCCCTGTACCTACTGACGTGACTATGTTGTTGTGGTGTTGACGGTATGTGCCATGTACCTACCGACGTGACTTTGTTGTTGTGGTGTTGACGGTAGGTGCTCTGTACCTACCGACGTGACTTTGTTGTTGTGGTGTTGACGGGATGTGCTCTGTACCTACCAACGTGACTTTGTTGTTGTAATGTTGACAATATGTGCCCTGTACCTACCGACGTGACTTTGTTGTTGTGGTGTTGACAATATGTGCCCTGTACGTACCGACGTGACTTTATTGTTGTGGTGTTGATAGTATGTGCTCTGTACCTACCGACGTGACTTTGTTGTTGTTGTGATGACGGTATGTGCCATGTACCTACCGACGTGACTTTGTTTTTGTGGTGTTGACGGTAGGAGCTCTGTACCTACCGACGTGACTTTGTACTTGTGGTATTGACGATATGTGCTCTGTACCTACCGACGTGAGTTTGTTCTTGTGGTGTTGAGGGTATGTGCTCTGTACCTACCGACCTGACTTTGTTGTTGTGGTGTTAACGGTATGTGCCCTGTACCTACCTACGTGACTTTGTTCTTGTGCTGTTGACGGTATGTGCCCTGTACCTACCGACATGACTTTGTTATTGTGCTGTTGACGGTATGTGCCCTGTACCTACTGACGTGACTTTGTTCTTGTGCTGTTGACAATATGTGTCCTGTACCTACCGACGTGACTCTGTTCTTGGTCTGTTGACGGTATGTGCCCTGTACCTACCGACATGACTTTGTTCTTGTGCTGTTGACAATATGTGCCTTGTACCTACCGACGTGCCTTTGTTGTTGTGGTGGTGATGGTATGTGCCATGTACCTACCGACGTGACTTTGTTGTTGTGCTGTTGTCGGTATGTGCTCTGTACCTACCGACCTGACTTTGTTCTTGTGCTGTTGTCAATATGTGCCTTGTACCTACCGACGTGACTTTGTTGTTGTGGTGACGACGGTATGTGCCATGTACATACCGACGTGACTTTGTTGTTGTGGTGTTGACGGTAGGTGCTCTGTACCTACCGACGTGACTTTGTACTTGTGGTATTGACGATATGTGCCCTGTACCTACCGACGTTACTTTGTTATTGTGCTGTTGACGGTATGTGTCCTGTACCTACTGACGTGACTTTGTTCTTGTGCTGTTGACAATATGTGTCCTGGACCTACCGACGTGACTCTGTTCTTGTTCTGTTGACGGTATGTGCCCTGTAGCTACCGACCTGACTTTGTTCTTGTGCTGTTGTCGGTATGTGCTCTGTACCTACCGACGTGACTTTGTTCTTGTGGTGTTGACGTTATGAGCCCTGTACCTACCGATGTGACTTTATTCTTGTGGTCTTGACGGTATGTGCTCTGTACCTACCGACGTGACTTTGTTTTTGTGGTGTTGATGGTATGTGCTCTGTACATACAAACGTGACTTTGTTCTTTTGGTGTTGACGGTATGTGCTCTGTACCTACCGACGTGACTTTGTTCTTGTGGTGTTGACGGTATGTGCCCTGAACCTGTCGACGTGACTTTGTTCTTGTGGTGTTGACGGTATGTGCCCTGTACCTACCGACGTGACTTTGTTGTTGTGGTGATGACGGTATGTGCCATATACCTACCGACGTGACTTTGTTGTTGTGGTGTTGACGGTAGGTGCTCTGTACCTACCGACGTGACTTTGTACTTGTGGTATTGACGATATGTGCTCTGTACCTACCGACATGACTTTGTTCTTGTGGTGTTGAGGGTATGTGCTCTGTACCTACCGACCTGACTTTGTTCTTGTGGTGTTGACGGTATGTGCCATGTACCTACCGACGTGACTATATTGTTGTGGTGTTGACATTATGTGCCCTGTATCTACCGACGTGACTTTGTTGTTGTGGTGTTGACAATATGTGCTCTGTACCTACGGACGTGAGTTTGTTGTTGTGGTGTTGACAATATGTGCCCTGTACCTACCGACGTGACTTTGTTGTTGTGGTGTTGACAATATGTGCCCTGTACGTACCGACGTGACTTTGTTGTTGTGGTGTTGATAGTATGTGCTCTGTACCTACCGACGTGACTTTGTTCTTGTGGTATTGACGGTATGTGCCCTGTACCTGTCGACGTGTCTTTGTTCTTGTGGTGCTGAAGGTAGGTGCCCTGTACCTACCGACGTGACTTTGTTGTTGTGGTGTTTACGGTATGTGCCATGTACCTACCGACGTGACTTTGTTGTTGTGGTGTTGACAATATGTGCTCTGTACCTACGGACGTGTCTTTGTTGTTGTGGTGTTGACAATATGTGCCCTGTACCTACAGACGTGACTTTGTTGTTGTGGTGTTGACGGTATGTGCCCTGTACCTACTGACGTGACTTAGTTCTTGTGCTGTTGACGGTATGTGCCCTGTACCTACTGACGTGACTTTGGTCTTGTGCTGTTTACAATATGTGTCCTGTACCTACCGACGTGACTCTGTTCTTGTTCTGTTGACGGTATGTGCCCTGTACCTACCGACCTGACTTTGTTCTTGTGCTGTTGACAATATGTGCCTTGTACCTACCGACGTGACTTTGTTGTTGTGGTGTTGACGGGATGTGCTCTGTACCTACCGACGTGACTTTGTTGTTGTAGTGTTGACAATATGTGCCCTGTACCTTCCGACGTGACTTTGTTGTTTTGGTGTTGACAATATGTGCCCTGTACGTACCGACGTGACTTTGTTGTTGTGGTGTTGCTGGTATGTGCTCTGTACCTACCGACGTGACTTTGTTCTTGTGGTATTGACGGTATGTGCCCTGTACCTGTCGACGTGACTTTGTTCTTGTGGTGTTGAAGGTAGGTGCCCTGTACCTACCGACGTGACTTTCTTGTTGTGGTGTTGACGTTATGTGCCATGTACCTACCGACGTGACTTTGTTGTTTTGGTGTTGACAATATGTGCTCTGTACCTACGGACGTGTCTTTGTTGTTGTGGTGTTGAAAATATGTGCACTGTACCTACCGACATGACTTTGTTGTTGTGGTGTTGACGGTATGTGCCCTGTACCTGCTGACGTGACTTTGTTCTTGTGCTGTTGACGGTATGTGCCCTGTACCTACCGACGTGACTTTGTTATTGTGCTGTTGACGGTATGTGCCCTGTACCTACTGACGTGACTTTGTTCTTGTGCTGTTGACAATATGTGTCCTGTACCTACCAACGTGACTCTGTTCTTGTTCTGTTGACGGTATGTGCGCTGTACCTACCGACCTGACTTTGTTCTTGTGCTGTTGACAATATGTGCCTTGTACCTACCGACGTGACTTTGTTCTTGTGGTGTTGACGGTATGTGACATGTACCTACGACGTGACTTTATTGTTGTGCTGTTGTCAGTATGTGCTCTGTACCTACCTACGTGACTTTGTTCTTGTGCTGTTGACAATATGTGTCCTGTACCTACCGACGTGACTCTGTTCTTGTTCTGTTGACGGTATGTGCCCTGTACCTACCGACCTGACTTTGTTCTTGTGCTGTTGACAATATGTGCCTTGTACCTACCGACGTGCCTTTGTTGTTGTGGTGTTGACAGTATGTGCCATGTACCTACCGACGTGATTCTGTTGTTGTGCTGTTGTCGGTATGTGCTCTGTACCTACCGAACTGACTTTGTTCTTGTGCTGTTGACAATATGTGCCTTGTACCTACCGACGTGTCTTTGTTATTGTGGTGATGACGGTATGTGCCATGTACCTACCGACGCGACTTTGTTGTTATGGTGTTGACGGTAGGTGCTCTGTACCTACCGACGTGACTTTGTACTTGTGGTATTGACGATATGTGCTCTGTACCTACCGACGTGACTTTGTTCTTGTGGTGTTGAGGGTATGTGCTCTGTACCTACCGACCTGACTTTGTTGTTGTGGTGTTGACGGTATGTGCCCTGTACCTACTGACGTGACTTTGTTCTTGTGCTGTTGACAATATGTGTCCTGTACCTACCGACGTGACTCTGTTCTTGTTCTGTTGACGGTATGTGCCCTGTACCTACCGACCTGACTTTGTTCTTGTGCTGTTGACAATATGTGCCTTGTACCTACCGACGTGCCTTTGTTCTTGTGGTGTTGACGGTATGTGACCTACCGACGTGACTTTGTTGTTGTGCTGTTGTCGGTATGTGCTCTGTACCTACCGACCTGACTTTGTTCTTGTGCTGTTGACAATATGTGCATTGTACCTACCGACGTGACTTTGTTGTTGTGGTGTTGACGGTATGTGCCATGTACCTACCGACGTGACTTTGTTGTTGTGGTGTTGTCAGTATGTGCTCTGTAACTACCGACGTGACTTTGTTGTTGTGGTGTTGACGGTATGTGCTCTGTACCTACCGAGGTGACTTTGTTGTTGTGGTATTGCTGGTATTTGCTCTGTACATACCAATGTAACTTTGTTCTTCTGGTGTTGAAGGTATGTACCCTGTACCTACCGACGTGACTTTGTTGTTGTGGTGTTGACGATATGTGCTCTGTACCTACCGACGTGACTTTGTTGTTGTGGTGTTGACGGGATGTACACTGTACCTACCGACGTGACTTTGTTGTTATCGTGTTGACGGGATGTACTCTGTACCTACCGAGGTGACTTTGTTGTTGTGCTGTTGACAGTATGTGCCCTGTAGCTGTCGACGTGACTTTGTTCTTGTGGTGTTGATGGTATGTGCTCTGTACCTACCGACGTGACTTTGTACTTGTGGTATTGACGATATGTGATCTGTACCTACCGACGTGACTTTGTTCTTGTAGTGTTGACGGTATGTGCTCTGTACCTACCGACGTGACTTTGTTGTTGTGGTGTTGACGGTATGTGCCATGTACCTACCGACTTGATTTTGTTGTTGTGGTGTTTACGGTAGGTGCTCTGTACCTACGGACGTGACTTTGTACTTGTGGTTTTGACGATATGTGCTCTGTACCTACCGACGTGACTTTGTTCTTGTGCTGTTGACGGTATGTGCCCTGTACCTACCGACGTGACTTTGTTATCGTGCTGTTGACGGTATGTGCC
>CM026386.1:15561944-15576944 GCA_014843695.1 Archivesica marissinica | reverse complement strand
ATGGCCGCCGAAATGGCTGTCGATACTTCGAAGTTCTGCACGTTACGCAGTTTAATGTAGAACGTATGTCATTGATCGCGGAGCAATATATCGGTGTGCCATTCATGCGTGAAGGCAGGGGATTTTCTTAGCTAGAAAGTATTGGAAAATCAAATCTAGGCCGGACATCGCAGAGTGAACATTGATTTATCTATCTATCTTCCTTTAATGTCGAACCCCTCGCGGGCATTTAACAGCCATTCAAATTCGCATGTATGTTCAATGTATTTTTCGATGGAATTAATGTTGTTTTTTCATTGGAGACTATTTCCATTTGTCAGTTTTACACCAAAAGGGCAAACGCGTGAAACAAGGATACATCTACATAAGATAGAGAATATCTTTTTATATACATTTTTTAGATGTTTAGCTCGGGTTTTTACACGGGCCCAGTACGAACATATTTGACAATACAAGCTTAAAAACGGATGGGGAAGTCATAGCATCAATTGATGTGTATATTTATGCACACTTTATATGTATTATTGTATATGAAAATATGTTTATTTATATTAAACATGCCTGTAAATAAACTCCAGAGCCATTTCTATTTCACTAGCGCTAGTCTCTCTCACTGCAAATGTGTGTTTGGTTTTTTGTGTGGCGGTACATTAAAATCATTCTTGATACGGCATTGAACTTTATTTAAAAAACTATATTTTTTTTTTCAATTCTTTTTTGTTAATTATCCATATTATTTATAATAGTTAACAAATATTTATCACGAAGCTTAATTGTATATATCTGGTATGTTTCTTCATCAGATCAACATAACAGAAAGTGTTCACCCAACATTGTTAATTTAGTTTGAAGTGAATGGGAAGGGCTGTAAATAATGTTGCCATAACTTGTGACCCAACACATTTGCTTTTCCCCGCAGATTAAATCGTATACAGCAATACTAATAAATCCTAATATAATTTCATATTGTTTTCTACGTATTTCATTGTGTGTATAATTGTAATGTAATGTATGGAAAAATACAATAAAATATCTGTGTAACTCCCATAGAACATTATGATTTGTGTCTACTCTACATCCGGGTGTTCGGGGGCACACAACTCCATAATACAGTTAAATAACCACTAAACAACCAGAACATCATGGCATTAAAGATAAGGTCCAAGCAAATGTACTAAAATAATATTTAAGTACTAGTTCAAAGCAAGTGCCTACACGTTATGCAGATTCCTCCTCCGCTTACACTGTGAATGTAGTCACGTTGTATGGGTTGTTATAGGTTGCTAGCTTAAAATATCCACAAGTTAACGTGCATGGACAGCCCATACATCTTGCAGCTACAGCGTGGTGTGGCGCAAGCCAACGTGCTTGGGCAGCCCATACATCATGCAGCTACAGCGTGGTGTGGCACAAGCTAACGTGCATGGAGAGTCCATACATCCTGCAGCTACAGCATGGTGTTGCACAAGCCAACGTGCATGGGCAGCTCATACATCCTGCAGCTACAGCATGGTGTTGTACAAGCTAACGTGCATGGACAGTCCATACACCCTGCAGCTACAGCGTGGTGTTGTACAGGCTAACGTGCATGGACAGCCCGTACATCCTGCAGCTACAGCATGGTGTTACACAAGCTAACTTACAAGGACAGCGCATACATACTGCAGCTACAGCGTGGTGTTGCACAAACTAACGTGCATGGATAGTCCATACATCCTGCAGCTACAGCGTGCTTTTGCACAAGCTAACGTATATGGACAGTACATACACCCTGCAGCTACAGTGTGGTGTTGCACAAGCTAACGTGCATGGACAGTACATACATCATGCATCTACAGCGTGGTGTTGCACAAGCTACCGTGAATGGGCAGCCCATACACCCTGCAGCTACAGTGTGGTGTGACACAAGCAAACGTGCATGGACAGCCCGTACATCCTGCAGCTACAGCGTCGTGTTGCACAAGCTAACGTGAATGGACAGTCCATACATCCTGCAGCTACAGCGTGGTGTTGCACAAGTCAACGTGCACGGGCAGCCCATACACCCTGCATCTACAGTATGGTGTTGCACAATCTAACGTGCATGGACAGTCCATACATCCTGCAGCTACAGCGTGGTGTTACACAAGCTAACGTGCATGGACAGTCCATACATCCTGCAGCTACAGCATGGTGTTAAACAAGCTAACGTGCATGGACAGTCCATACATCCTGCAGCTACAGCGTGGTGTTACACAAGCTAACGTGCATGGACAGTCCATACACCCTGCAGCTACAGCGTGGTGTTGCACAAGCTAACGTGCATGGACAGTCCATACATCCTGCAGCTACAGCGTGGTGTTGCACAAGCTAACGTGCATGGACAGTCCATACACCCTGCAGCTACAGCGTGGTGTTGCACAAGCTAACGTACATGGACAGTCCATACATCCTGCAGCTACAGCTTGGTGTTGCACAAGCTAACGTGCATGGATAGTCCATACATCCTGCAGCTACAGCGTGGTGTTGCACAAGCTAACGTGCATGGACAGTCCATACATCCTGCAGCTACAGCGTGGTGTTGCACAAGCTAACGTACATGGACAGCACATACACCCTGCAGCTACAGCGTGGTGTTGCACAAGCTAACGTATGCAGCTACAGCGTGCTTTAGAACAAGATAACGTGCATGGACAGCCTATACACGCTGCAGCTACAGCGTGCTTTAGAACAAGCTAACGTGCATGGACAGCCCATACACCCTGCAGCTACAGCGTGCTTTAGAACAAGCGAACGTGCATGGACAGTCCATACACTCTGCAGTTACAGCTTGGTGTTGCACAAGCTAACGTACATGGACAGCCCATACATCGTGCAGCTACAGCGTGGTGTTGTACAAGCTAACGTGCATGACAGTCCATACATCCTGCAGCTATAGCATGGTGTTACACAAGCTAACGTGCATGGACAGTCCATACACCCTGCAGCTACAGCGAGGTGTTGCACAAGTCAACGTGCATGGACAGTCCATACATCTTGCAGCTACAGCATCGTGTTGCACAAGCTAACGTGCATAGACAGTCCATACACCCTGCAACTACAGCATGGTGTTGCACAAGTCAACGTGCATGGACAGTCCATACATCTTGCAGCTACAGCATCGTGTTGCACAAGCTAACGTGCATGGACAGTCCATACATCCTGCAGCTACAGCATCGTGTTGCACAAGCTAACGTGCATGGACAGTCCATACATCTTGCAGCTACAGCGAGGTGTTGCACAAGCTAACGTGCATGGACAGTCCATACACCCTGTAACTACAGTGTGGTGTTTTACAATCTAACGTACATGGACAGTCCACACATCCTGCAGCTACAGCGTGGTGTTGCACAAGCTAACATACATGGACAGTCCATACATCCTGCAGCTACAGCGTGGTGTTGCACAAGCTAACTTGCATGGACAGCAAATACACCCTGCAGCTACAGCGTCGTGTTGCACAAGCTAACTTGCATGGACAGCAAATACACCCTGCAGCTACAGCGTCGTGTTGCACAAGCTAACGTGTATGGGCAGCCCATACACCATGCATCTACAGCGTGGTGTTGTACAAGCTAACGTGCATGGACAGCCCATACATTCTATAGCTACAGCGTGGTGTTACACAAGCTAACGTACATGGACAGCCCATATATCTTGCAGCTACAGCGTGGTGTTGCACAAGCTAAGGTGCATGGACATTCCATACACCCTGCAGCTACAGTATGATGTTGCACAAGCTAAGGTGCATGGACAGTCCATGCACCCTGCAGCTACAGTATGATGTTGCACAAGCTAACGTGCATGGACAGTCCATACATCCTGCAGCTACAGCGTGGTGTTGCACAAGCTAACGTGCATGGACAGTCCATACACCCTGCAGCTACAGCGAGGTGTTGCACAAGTCAACGTGCATGGACAGTCCATACATCTTGCAGCTACAGCATCGTGTTGCACAAGCTAACGTGCATAGAGAGTCCATACACCCTGCAACTACAGCATGGTGTTGCACAAGTCAACGTGCATGGACAGTTCATACACCCTGCAGCTATAGCGCGGTGTTGTACAAACCAATGTGCATGGGCAGCCCATACATCCTGCAGCTACAGCGTGGTGTTGCACAAGCTAACGTGCATGGACAGTCCATACACCCTGTAACTACAGTGTGGTGTTTTACAAGCTAACGTACATGGACAGTCCACACATCCTGCAGCTACAGCGTGGTGTTGCACAAGCTAACATACATGGACAGTCCATACATCCTGCAGCTACAGCGTGGTGTTGCACAAGCTAACTTGCATGGACAGCAAATACACCCTGCAGCTACAGCGTGGTGTTGTACAAGCTAACGTGTATGGGCAGCCCATACACCATGCATCTACAGCGTGGTGTTGTACACGCTCACGTGCATGGACAGCCCATACATCCTATAGCTACAGCGTGGTGTTACACAAGCTAACGTACATGGACAGCCCATATATCTTGCAGCTACAGCGTGGTGTTGCACAAGCTAAGGTGCATGGACAGTCCATACACCCTGCAGCTACAGTATGATGTTCACAAGCTAAGGTGCATGGACAGTCCATACATCCTGCAGCTACAGCGTGGTGTTGCACAAGCTAACGTGCATGGACATTCCATACATCCTGCATCTACAACGTGGTGTTGCACAAGATAACGTACATGGACAGTCCATACATCCTGCAGCTACAACGTGGTGTTGCACAAGCTAACGTGCATGGACAGCCCATACACCCTGCAGCTACAGCCTGGATTTGTACAAGCTAACGTGCATGGACAGTCCATACACCCTGCAGCTACAGCGTGGTGTTGCACAAGCTAACCTGCATGGACAGCACATACACCCTGCAGCTACAGCGTGGTGTTATACAAGCTAACGTACATGGACAGCCCATACATCTTGCAGCTACAGCGTGGTGTTACACAAGCTAACGTACATGGACAGCACATACATCCTGCAGCTACAGCGTGGTGTTGCACAAGCTAACGTGCATGGACAGTTCATACATCCTGCAGCTACAGGGTGGTGTTGCACAAGCTAACGTGCATGGACAGTCCATATATCCTGCAGCTACAGCGTGGTGTTGCACAAGCTAACGTGCATGGACAGCCCATACACCCTGCAGTTACAGCGTGCTTTTGCACAAGCTAACGTATATGGACAGTACATACACCCTGCAACTACAGCGTGGTGTTGCACAAGCTAACGTGCATGGAGAGCCCATACACCCTGCAGCTACAGCGTGGTGTTGTACATGCTAACTTACATGCACAGTCCATACATCCTGCAGCTACAGCGTCGTGTTGCACAAGCTAACGTGCATGGACAGTCCATACATCCTGCAGCTACAGCGTCCTGTTGCACAAGCTAACGTGCATGGACAGCCCAATATATCCTGCAGCTAGAGCGTGGTGTTGCACAAGCTAAGGTGACATTAATTTACTCTGTCATTTAAGTGTGACGTTAATTTACTATGTCATCTAAATGTGACATTAATTTACTATGTCATCTAAGTGTGACGTTAATTTACTATGTCATCTAAGTGTGACATTAATTTACTATGTCATCTAAATGTGACGTTAATTTACTGTCATCTAAATGTGTGACGTTAATTTACTATGTCATCTAAGTGTGACATTAATTTACTATGTCATCTAAATGTGGCGTTAATTTACTATGTCACCTAAATGTGGCGTTAATTTACTATGTCATCTAAATGTGGCGTTAATTTACTATATCATCTAAATATGACGTTAATTTACTATGTCATCTAAATGTGGCGTTAATTTACTATGTCATCTAAATGTGACGTTAATTTACTATGTCATCTAAATGTGGCGTTAATTTACTCTGTCATCTAAATGTGACGTTAATTTACTATGTCATCTAAATGTGGCTCTGCTGCTCATTTGCGATTTATTTATTGATTGTGTTAAAATTGAAAGAATACCGTTTTATCCATCTTGAGTGCCTTGATATAACGGGGCAATATAGCAGCAGCAGCCAGCCAACAGCAGCAGCCAGCCAACAGCAGCAGCCAGCCAGCAGGTTCCTTTATTAAAATCTGAATAAAACAATAATCTGGAACATTATTTTCATAAACAGCAGAAAAACATAACAATACGAACAAAATACTAGCACACAGTAATAGACCGTGCAGCCATGAATGGCATTTACTAGTTTATAATTACCCGAGTAGTCCTAGCAAACAAAGGCTAGTACTAGGCCAGGACCAAGTCATGTGTTATATAAACGTGACTGCCAAGGCTAGTACTAGGCCAGGACCAAATTGTGCATTATATATACGAGTCTTCTTGTGTTATATAAACGTGACGGTCATGGCTGTGTCTTCTTACGTTATATAAACGTGACAGCCAAGGCCGAGCCGAGTCTTCTTGTGTTATATAAACGTGACGGCCAAGGCTGTGTATTCTTATGTTATATAAACGTGGCGGCCAAGGCTGTGTTTTCTTACGTTATATAAACGTGACGGCCAAGGATGTGTCTTCTTACGTTATATAAACGTGACGGCCATGGTTGTGTCTTCTTACGTTATATAAACGTGACGGCCAAGGCTGTGTCTTCTTACGTTGTATAAACTTGACGGCCATGGCTTCTTACGTTATATAAACATGACAGCCAAGGCCGAGTTTTCTTGTGTTATATAAACGTGACAGCCAAGGCCGAGTCTTCTTGTGTTATATAAACAGGACGACCAAGGCTGTGTCTTCTTACGTTATATAAACGTGACAGCCAATGCCGAGTCTATTTGCGTTATATAAACGTGACAGCCAAGGCCGAGTCTTCTTGTGTTATATAAACAGGACGACCAAGGTCGAGTCTTCTTGTGTTATATAAACGTGACAGCCAAGGCCGAGTCTTCTTGTGTTCTATAAACGTGACAGCCACGGCCGAGTCTTCTTGGGTTATATAAACGTGACAGCCAAGGCCGAATCTTCTTGTGTTATATAAACAGGACGACCAAGGCTGTGTCTTCTTTTTGCCAGTAATATTAAAATATTTAGACAAAATTACCCATTTTGTTATATAAACAGGACGACCAAGGCCGAGTCTTCTTGTGGTATATAAACATGACGGCCAAGGACGAGTCGTCTTGTGTTATATAAACGTTACAGCCAAGGCCTAGTCTATTTGTGCTATATAAACGTGACAGCCAAGGCCGAGTCTATTTGTGTTATATAAACGTGACAGCCATGGCCGTGTCTTCTTGTGTTATATAAACGTGACGGCCAAGGCCGAGTCTTCTTGTGTTATATAAACGTGACAGCCAAGGCCGAGTCTATTTGTGTTATATAAACGTGACAGCCAAGGCCGAGTCTATTTGTGTTATATAAACGTGACAGCCAAGGCTGTGTCTTCTTTTTGCCAGTAATATTACAATTTTTAGACATTTTGATAAATGAACTGGTCAATATGTAAATTTCTTATTCATTCATTGCTCTAAAAATACCATGCACCAGTCCGTCCGTCCGTCCGTCCGTGGCAGTTACTTGGTTAAATAAAGTTTCCATTATTGGGAAGTGTTGGTTTTATTTTATGCTGATGACTCATCGCTTACATATGCAATACAATATCACTCAATTAACATTTTATCTTGAAGACTGTTGTTAACATTTGAAAACTTTAAAGCAGCATTACATCGTATGAAATAAAAGATATTTGATAAATTCAATTTTTACGTATGGGTAGCAATGCTGCTACACATTATAACATTATACTTTGTTTGCTTATGTTCATTTGGTAAACAGTGTTTTTGTGAACTCGAAATCGAAAGTAGGACTTTCCGAGTCGATCGGTCACGCACTTGTTTACAACCGGAACGCATCGTCCGTACTTTTTAACATTCGGAATGCATCGTCTCCATTTGACCCACGTTGTCTTTTTTAATTAAATTACTTGATATGTTGATTCATACCTCTGTTAGCTATCAAGTTGATTCATACCTCTGTTAGCTAAGTCTTTTAGGGACATTTCTACATCCCCGCGAGGGGTTCGACATTAGAGGAAGATAGATAGATAGTCTTTCATGTTCAATATATATACGTTGTTTTCTACATCCTCTGTTGTTTCACACATGCGCGTGTTTACATTTCGTGTGTTGATAAACAAATTCGCGTATACGACGGTTTAAATTTACATTACTCTACAAGTATGTATGTTATTAGCTGGGTCGTGTTAAAATACTGTATAAGTAGTGAATAGTTAAGAATTGAATTAAATTTAGATGCATGTATACGCTAGTTAAGCCCCCTCCCCCATTGCTCGCTTCCGATGTCTCGTTCTTGTTACCCCACCGGTAGATTGTTCCCCCCGGTATATTTAATATTTATAGCATGCCTATAAAACGAGTTCTGGTCATAAATTACACGTAGACCAACCATCCGAACTCATTGGTTACACGTAGAGCAAACATCCGTACTCCTTGGTTACATGTAGACCAAAATCCGTACTCCTTGGTTACACGTAGACCAAACACCCGTACTCCTTGTTACACGTAGACCAAACACCCGAACTCCTTGGTTACATGTAGACCAAGCTCTTTGGTTACACGTAGACCAAACATCGGTTATGTTATGTTATATATCGGGTTTTACGCCTGCATCAGCACCATTTTTGGGCTATATAGCCGGCGGGCAGTTTACCTAACAACACCTTTCCTGGGCAGGCTCAAGCGGTTAACCAGTACTTGGGTGCACCAACCTCCGTACTCCTTGGATACACGTAGACCAAACATCCGTACTCCTTGGTTACACATAGACCAAACATCCGAACTCCTTGGTTACACGTAGACCAAACAACCGAACTCATTGGTTACACGTAGACCAAACACCCAGACTCCTTAGTTACACGTAGACCAAACATCCGTACTCCTTGGTTACACGTAGACCAAACACCCGAACTCCTTGGTTACACGTAGACCAAACAACCGAATTCATTGGTTACACGTAGACCAAACACCCGGACTCCTTAGTTACACGTAGACCAAACACCCGAACTCCTTGGTTACAGGTAGACCAAACATCCGTACTTCTTGGTTACATGTAGACCAAACACCCGGACTCCTTAGTTACACGTAGACCAAACACCCGGACTCCTTGGTTACACGTAGACCAAACATCCGTACTCTTAGCTACACGTAGACCAAACATCCGAACTCCTTTGTTACACGTAGACCAAACACCCGGACTCCTTAGTTACACGTAGACCAAACATCCGTACTCCCTGGTTACACGTAGACCAAGCATCCGTACTCCCCTTGGTTACACGTAAACCAAACATCCGTACTCCTTGTTTACACGTAGACCAAACACCCGAACTCCTTGGTTTACACGTATACCAAACACACGCACTCCTTGGTTTACACGTAGACCAAACACCCGTACTCCTTAGTTACACGTAGACCAAACATCCGTACTCCTTTGTTACACGTAGACCGAACTCCTGGGTTTACACGTAGACCAAACATCCGAACTCCTTGATTTACACGTAGACCAAACATCCGAACTCCTTGGTTTGCACGTAGACCAAACATCCGAACTCCTTGGTTACACGTAGACCAAACACCCGTACTCCTTAGTTACACGTAGACCAAACACCCGAACTCCTTGGTTACACGTAGACCAAACACCCGAACTCCTTATATATAATGATACTAATGTCGTTAATGAATAATTGCTCCAAATGTGGGGCTGGTGAACATATTTAGCAAGGTATGGCATTTATGTATAGCTTATTTATTTTAAACATTATTTATTTCAGAATTTGTACATGTATAGAAGGAAATTAAGCATTTTTTACACACAAATTAACAGCAATAGACTGAAAGGGATTGTGTGTATGTTTTACGTATATTTATCGTCGCTACCGGTTGCGCATATGAGCGACGCCTCCTGAAGATATTAGTCATTTTAGATTTTGGAGGATAGTGCAATGATACAGACAGAGACCCATTCCAGAATCTCCTCTGGTTCTTTTACGTGTACGGTGTAAAGCACCGACACGAGACCTCGGTTTAACGTCCCATCTGAAAGACTGTTAATTGTATTATGGTCAGACGGGGGATCGAACCTGCGATCCCTGGATTACCAGCGTGCTACCACCATGGAAATAATTCGTAGTTTTCTCCAGTCTCACAATGGCGAAGAATCCACAGGCGTTTGTTTCACTCCATACAAAATACCCCTCCACCCTTCTTATTGACTGAAACAAACGCAGGTGGAAGAATCTTATTAAATATCCTGAATCGGGATCCAGATCAGGGCCAAGTACCGTAGCCAGAGGCAAATTTTAACCGAGGCAATCAAGGTGGTCCGGGGCATTAAAATTGTTGGGGTATAGAAGCGACTCCCTGCGTTTTCTGATTTAATGAGTTTGGACGTATACTTATGTACTGACCGTTCAGCTCTCTAGAAGTCAACATTTTATACAGCAAAGGGATATTGTTTGCATTTTATTTATTTATTTTTTCATTCATTTCTTTGCTTTGGAAATTTTAAGCGAGGAACCAGCCTCGGTGTGTGGTGTGCCTCAGTGTGGCTACGGGCCTGGGGTCACCCTTATAATCTAATGGGTTCATTCTTCACCGAGCCAGTCCATATCATCAAAGGTACGTAAAGCCACCCGTAACAGTGTGCGCAATCGGCTAACAGATAAACAAACTGTTATGTTTTGTTATATTTCGGGTTTTACGCCTGCATCAGCACCATTTTGGGCTATATCGCCGGCGGGCAGTTTACCTAACAACACCATTCCTGGGCAGGCTCCAGCGGTTAACCAGTACTTGGGTGCACCAACCTCCGTAAGAAACTGCCAACTTTTTCATATAAATGAGACACGGTCTGAGCGGGGCTCGAACCCGTGACCATAAGTAATGATAGGTTACAGTGGTATACAAGTCAGTATAAACAAACTGAGACAACAAAAAACATATGCGTCTTGGGGAGATAAGGAGTAAGCGGAGAAAATGAGCACGGCGAGAATGAGTTCCGGAGGTTATGAGTTGATGGAGGTAACGAGTTGACGGAGGTAATGCGCATTGAGCGAACACAGGCGGATGCGACAGCAACAGAAGAAACCAAGAACACATACGGTTTCATAAAACTGTCATGTGGGTGTCACAATAAAAGGACGATCAAACTAAGCTACATACGTAATGCAAATACAATACGAAATAAACACACATACCTGGATTTGTATGCCCTAACACAATGTGCGTTCGTGTGTTAGTCTCTGTGTAGATTTATATAACTTCAATGTTTTGCCATGGCGTATTTCATAAAGCTGGCCTACACTGATAAATCTGAATGGATTGTATTCAGGGGGAATAACTCTAAGCTGTTCAAGATATTGATATCGAGCATTTCTAAGAGCAATATCCCCTTAGTTTGTTATAATTTTCAGTGTTCTAACCTTAGTCAGACGAAAGAATCATATGTAAGCTTGTCACTGAGTTTGTGTATTTATTTCTGCTTTACGGGTTTAAAGTCGCACAGACAACTAAGGTCACATGTTAACTCTCGAGTTGTTATTGGTCGAAACAGATCCAAGATGTCCTTCCGAGCAGTATTTCAGACATGAGCGTACATCCGGACAGAACCATTTACATTCCACAAACACGCTGGATAGCCTCTTCAAACACGCTGGGTAGCTTCGTCAAACACGCTGGGTAGCTTCGTCAAACACGCTGGGTAGCTTCGTCAAACACGCTGGGTAGCTTCGTCAAACACGCTGGGTAGCCTCTTCAAACACGCTGGGTAGCTTCGTCAAACACGCTGGGTAGCCTCTTCAAACACGCTGGGTAGCTTCGTCAAACACGCTGGGTAGCTTCGTCAAACACGCTGGGTAGCCTCTTCAAACACGCTGGGTAGCTTCGTCAAACACGCTGGGTAGCTTCGTCAAACACGCTGGGTAGCTTCGTCAAACACGCTGGGTAGCCTCTTCAAACACGCTGGGTAGCTTCGTCAAACACGCTGGGTAGCTTCGTCAAACACGCTGGGTAGCTTCGTCAAACACGCTGGGTAGCTTCGTCAAACACGCTGGGTAGCCTCTTCAAACACGCTGGATAGCCTCTTCAAACACGCTGGATAGCCTCGTCAAACACGCTGGGTAGCTTCGTCAAACACGCTGGGTAGCTTCGTCAAACACGCTGGGTAGTTTCGTCAAACACGCTGGATAGCTTCGTCAAACACGCTGGGTAGCTTCGTCAAACACGCTGGATAGCTTCGTCAAACACGCTGGATAGCTTCGTCAAACACGCTGGGTAGCTTAGTCAAACACGCTGGATAGCTTCGTCAAACACGCTGGATAGCTTCGTCAAACACGCTGGGTAGCTTCGTCAAACACGCTGGGTAGCTTCGTCAAACACGCTGGGTAGCTTCCTCAAACGAAAGTGGTAGTTGTGTTTACAACAATCACAATGAGCAAGCTATTTGACGTTATCTTATATCTTTAAAATTCGATAGGAATGGAATAAACAACAGAAACATAGGACTCTGGTATATATATATATACCTATTCCTATGTTATATATATATAATAGATGAGCTTCCATGTATTGCTGAATACTGTACTTAACATGTAGTGTTTCTTTAATTAATGTGTTTTCTATGTCATTGTATATATGTTGAGGGCCTTATTTGTATTAGCCATGTGTTATGTAAGCTCCCTCGTTAACTAAAGTCTTTATTATTATTATTATTACTATTATTATCGCTTTCAACCACTCGGACCCTTTTCTGAATAAATACTATAGTGTCAGGCCTCATTCGGATAGCTTCATTTATTGTCCCCGTAAAATGTGTTATACATTTCGGAGAAGCATCACATGCCAGTCAACCTGATAAATAAACATAGAAAATGAACAATGAATTCTCATAGGAGCATGCACATACATGAGAGCCTCCTGGCCGAGTGGTCTAAAACGCTGTCGTTATATCTCGCCTTTCACAGCTATCGCCAGGATTGTGAGTTCGCTCCTTGCCAGGGACAAGTGATAAATGGTGATGTGCGAGAAAGTTGTCAGTCGCTTACGGAGGTTGGAGTGTTGAGTACTGGTTCTTACCCAGGGAATGGGGGTGGGGTGGTCTACACTCCGTCACAACAGACTGACCTGCCAGTAACACTCGCAGGAAGAGGTGTCAGTATTCAGAGATAGATAAATAGCACATACATATTATAATATAAGACGTATTATTCTTCATATGGCCATATATTATAGTGGGATTTATATAGAACATAGCAAGTAGGTATAAATGTACCTTATATTACATGCTTTGAATTCTCAACAATAAAAAATAAAATATGTGCTACCTTACCCCACCTATCTACCGATACAGTAGTGTGTTTTTACGTTTATGTATCGTCGCGACCGGTTGTCCATATGAGCGACGCCTCCTGAAGAGATTATATTTAGATTTTTGAAGGATAGTGCAATGATACAGACAGAGACCCATTCCAGAGTCTCCTCTGGTTCTGTTACGTGCACGGTGTACAACACCGACACGAGACATCGGTTTAACGTCCCATCTGAAAGACTGTTAATTTTATTAGGCCCAGCCGGGGGTCGAACCTGCGATCCCTGGATTACCAGTCCAGCGTGTTACCAATGTACTACAGTAGAGTGTTTATATTTGTTTATATAAAGTGCGGCACTGCAAATAATTTGTTTAATGACGTAGTCTTTACTATTGATGACGTGTTGAACACTTGCATTTACACATGCAATTATTGGCAACATAATTGCTACGACATAGGTGTGTATGTGTGTGTATTAAGTAAGAAATACTTAGTCGACATGATTAACTTTTATTTAATATGCCTGCTAATGAATTATAGAAATCGACAAACGAATGTGTAAATTGTTTATTTACGTATCATCATTATCTAATCAATGCACATACATTTTAATTCTATACATATTTAATAATATATAAGAGTGAAGTCCAGCTTTAACGATTTGGCTAAGTCAGACAGATCACCGAGTCAGTATGTTCACGTGCATATCCTTTCTAAGGTTTATTGATGCACGGCATAGACATACATGAATAAGTTAGTGGGGTATGTAAACTAACACACACACACGCACGCACGCACGCACGCACGCACGCACGCACGTGCATTATTTGACACAATGGCTTTGATATTAAAACACTGTCGTGACGCCATACCTTTGTACTTGCAGTCCATTATTATTGATATTGGACTGCTTTCAAAAGGTCAGAGTATTATATTAAATCCTATGCTTAAATGTACGAAATTAACAAGTTTAATTAGTAAGATATTGTTATATAAATGTGTGTTTTAAGTAAGATATAAGTCTCGAGAGCGATAAATCTAATGTTGTAAAATATAGTTCGCAATCAAACTAAACTAAATGTGTATACCAATGATTAGAAGGAAAGCATGTTGTGAGACATAGTGAATGCGCATGCGTGCAAGAACTCACAGACAGTGGGGAAGAGCATGACCTCGACATATGTAACAGACATATTGGGTTGATGAGGCAATCAGACGCTACACTCCACGAGACACATCATGGGGCGTTGACGAGGCCATCAGATATTTCCCTCCACGAGACACATCATGGGGGCGATGGTGAGGCAATCAGATGATACACTCCACCATACACAGCATGGGGGCGTTGACGAGGCCACCATACATTGCACTCAACCAAACACTTCATGGGGGCTTTGACGAGGCCACCATACATTGCAATCAACCAAACACTTCATGGGGCGTTGATGAGGCCACAATACAATACAATCAACCAAACACTTCAAGGGGGCGTTGACGAGGCCACCATACATTGCAATCAACCAAACACTTCGTGGGGGCATTGACGAGGCCATCATACATTGCAATCAACCACACACTTCATGGGGCGTTGACGAGGCCACCATACATTGCAATCAACCAAACACTTCATGGGGGCGTTGACGAGG
>CM026386.1:15501384-15560944 GCA_014843695.1 Archivesica marissinica | reverse complement strand
GCTAACGTGCATGCACAGTCCATACATCTTGCAGCTACAGCGTGGTGTTGCACAAGCTAACGTGCATGGACAGTCCATACACCCTGCAGCTACAGCGTGGTGTTGTACAAGCTAACGTGCATGGACAGTCCATACATCCTGCAGCTACAGCGTGGTGTTGCACAAGCTAACGTGCATGGACAGTCCATACACCTGCAGCTACAGCGTGGTCGTTGTACAAGCTAACGTGCATGGACAGTCCATACATCATGCAGCTACAGCGTGGTGTACAAGCTAACGTACATGGACAGTCCATACACCCTGCAGCTACAGCGTGGTGTTGTACAAGCTAACGTACATGGACAGCCCATACATCCTGCAGCTACAGCGTGGTGTTGCACAAGCTAACGTACATGGGAACATACATCCTGCAGCTACAGCGTGGTGTTGCACAAGCTAACGTACATGGACAGTCCATACATCATGCAGCTACAGCGTGGTGTTGTACAAGCTAACGTACATGGACAGCCCATACATCCTGCAGCTACAGCGTGGTGTTGCACAAGCTAACGTACATGGACAGTCCATACATCCTGCAGCTACAGCGTGGTGTTGCACAAGCTAACGTGCATGGACAGTCCATACATCCTGCAGCTACAGCGTGGTGTTGTACAAGCTAACGTGCATGGACAGTCCATACACCCTGCAGCTACAGCGTGGTGTTGTACAAGCTAACGTGCATGGACAGTCCATACATCCTGCAGCTACAGCGTGTGTTGCACAAGCTAACGTACATGGACAGCACATACATCCTGCAGCTACAGCGTGGTGTTGCACAAGCTAACGTGCATGGACAGTCCATACATCATGCAGCTACAGCGTGGTGTTGCACAAGCTAACGTGCATGGACAGTCCATACATCCTGCAGCTACAGCGTGGTGTTGCACAAGCTAACGTGCATGGACAGCCCATACACCCTGCAGCTACAGCGTGGTGTTGTACAAGCTAACGTGCATGGGCAGTCCATACATCCTGCAGCTACAGCGTGGTGTTGCACAAGCTAACGTACATGGACAGCCCATACATCCTGCAGCTACAGCGTGGTGTTGCACAAGCTAACGTACATGGACAGTCCATACATCCTGCAGCTACAGCGTGTTGTTGCACAAGCTAACATACATGGACATTCCATACACCCTGCAGCTACAGCGTGGTGTTGTACAAGAAAACGTGCATGGGCAGCCCGTACATCCTCCGGCTACAGCGTGGTGTTGCACAAACTAAACTACATGGACAGCCCATACATCCTGCATCTACAGCGTGGTGTTGCACAAGCTAACGTACATGGACAGTCCATACACGCTGCCGCTACAGTGTGATGTTGCACAAGCTAACGTGCATGGACAGTCCATACATCATGCAGCTACAGCATGGTGTGGCACTAGCTAACGTGCATGGACAGTCCATACATCCTGCAGCTACAACGTGGTCTTACACAAGCTAACGTGCATGGACAGCCCATACATCCTGCAGCTACAGCGTGGTGTTGCACAAGCTAACGTACATGGACAGTCCATACATCATGCAGCTACAGCGTGGTGTTGCACAAGTTAACGTGCATGGACAGCCCATACACCCTGCAGCTACAGCGTGGTGTTGTACAAGCTAACGTGCATGGACATCCCATACACCCTGCAGCTACAGCATCGTGTTGTACAAGCTAACGTGCATGGACAGCCCATACAGCATGCAGCTACAGCGTGGTGTTGTACAAGAAAACGTACATGGGCAGCCCGTACATCTGCAGCTACAGCGTGGTGTTGCACAAACTAACCTACATGGACAGCCCATACATCCTGCAGCTACAGCTTGGTGTGGCACAAGCTAACGTACATGGACAGTCCATACACGCTGCCGCTACAGCGTGGTGTTGCACAAGCTAACGTGCATGGACAGTCCATACATCCTGCAGCTACAGCGTGGTGTCGCACAAGCTAACATGCATGGACAGTCCATACATCCTGCAACTACAGTGTGGTGTTGCACAAGCTAACGTACATGGACAGTCCAAAGATCCTGCAGCTACAGTATGGTGTTGCACAAGCTAAGGTACATGGACAGTCCATACATCATGCAGCTACAGCGTGGTGTTGCACAAGCTAACGTACATGGACAGTCCATACATCATGCAGCTACAGCGTGGTGTTGCACAAGCTAACGTACATGGACAGTCCTTACATCATGCAGCTACAGCGTGGTGTTGTACAAGCTAACGTTCATGGGCAGCCCGTACACCCTGCAGCTACAGTGTGGTGTTACACAAGCTAACGTGCATGGACTGTCCATACATCCAGCAGCTACAGTGTGGTGTTGCACAAGCTAACATGCATGGACAGTCCATACATCCTGCAGCTACAGCGTGGTATTGTACAAGCTAACGTACATGGACAGTCCATACACCCTGCAGCTACAGCGTCGTGTTGCACAAGCTAACGTACATGGACAGTCCATATACCATGCAGCTACAGCGTGGTGTTGCACAAGCTAACGTGCATGGACAGTCCATACATCCTGCAGCTACAACGTGGTGTTGCACAAGCTATCGTGCATGGACAGCCCATACACCATGCAGCTACAGGGTGGTGTTACACAAGCTAACGTACATGGACAGCCCATACACCCTGCAGCTACAGTAAGGTGTTGCACAAGCTAACGTGCATGGACAGTCCGTACACCCTGCAGCTACAGCGTGGTGTTGCACAAGCTAACGTGCATGGACATTCCGTACACCATGCAGCTACATCGTGGTATTGCACAAGCTAACGTGCATGGACAGTCCATACACCCTGCAGCTACAGCATGGTGTGGCACAAGCTAACGTGCATGGACAGCCCATACACCCTGCAGCTACAGCATGGTGTGGCATAAGCTAACGTGCATGGACAGCACATATACCCTGCAGCTACAGCGTGTTGTTGCATAAGCTAACGTACATGGACAGTCCATACATCCTGCAGCTACAGCGTGGTGTTGAACAAGCTAACGTACATGGACAGCCCATACATCCTGCAGCTACAGCGTGGTGTTGCACAAGCTATCGTACATGGACAGTCCATACATCCTGCAGCTACAGCGTGGTGTTGTAAAAGCTAACGTACATGGACAGTCCATACACCCTGCAGCTACAGCGTCGTGTTTCACAAGCTAACGTACATGGACAGTCCATACACCATACAGCTACAGCGTGGTGTTGCACAAGCTAACGTGCATGCCCATTCCATACACCCTGCAGCTACAGCGTGGTGTTGTACTAGCTAACGTGCATGGACAGTCCATACATCCTGCAGCTACAGCGTGGTGTTGCACAAGCTAACGTACATGGACAGTCCATACATCATGCAGCTACAGCGTGGTGTTGCACAAGCTAACATGCATGGCCATCCCGTACATCCTGCACCTACAGCGTGGTGTTGTATAAGCAAACGTGCATTGACAGTCCATACACCCTGCAGCTACAGCGTGGTGTTGTACAAGCTAAAGTACATGGGCAGCCCGTACACCCTGCAGCTATAATGTGGTGTTGCACAAGCTAACGTGCATGGACAGTCCATACACCCTGCAGCTACAGCGTGGTGTTGTACAAGCTAACGTGCATGGACAGTCCATACATCATGCAGCTACAGCGTGATGTTGCACAAGCTAACGTACAAGGACAGCCCGTACACCCTGCACCTACAGCGTGGTGTTACACAAGCTAACCTGCATGGCAGCCCATACATCCTGCAGCTACAGCATGGTGTTGCACAAGCTAACGTGCATGGACAGCCCATACACCCTGCAGCTACAGCGTGGTGTTGTAGAAACTAACGTACATGGACAGTCCATACATCCTGCAGCTACAGTATGGTGTTGCACAAGCTAACGTACATGGACAACCCATACACCATGCAGCTACAGCGTGGTGTTGCGCAAGCTAACGTGCATGGACAGTCCATACATCCTGCAGCTACAACCTGGTGTTGCACAAGCTAACATACATGGACAGTCCATACATCATGCAGCTACAGCGTGGTGTTGCACAAGCTAACGTGCATGAACAGCCCATACAGCATGCAACTACAGCGTGGTGTTGCACAAGCTAACGTGCATGGACAGTACATACACCCTGCAGCTACAGCGTGGTGTTGCATAAGTTAACGTACATATGGCAGCCCATACACCCTGCAACTACACCCTGGTATTGTACAAGCTAACGTGCTTGGACAGCCCATACACCCTGCAGCTACAGCATCGTGTTGTACAAGCTAACGTGCATGGACAGCCCATACAGCATGCAGCTACAGCGTGGTGTTGCACAAGCTAACGTACATGGACATCCCATTCATCCTGCAGCTACAGCGTGGTGTTACACAAGCTAACGTATATGGGGCAACCCATACATCCTGCAGCTACAGCATGGTGTTCCACAAGCTAACGTGCATGGACAGCCCATACATCATGCAACTACAGCGTGGTGTTGCACAAGCTAACGTACCTGGGCAGTCCATACACCCTGCAGCTACAGTGTGGTGTTGCACAAGCAAACGTACATGGACAGACCATACATCATGCAGCTACAGCTTGGTGTTGCACAAGCTAACGTGCATGGACAGTCCATACACCCTGCAGCTACAGCGTGGTGTTGTACAAGCTAACGTTCATGGACAGTCGATACATCATGCAGCTACAGCGTGGTTGTGTACAAGCTAACGTACATGGACAGCTCATAAACCATGCAGCTACAGCGTGGTTTTGCACAAACTAACGTACATGGGGCAGCCCATACATCATGCAGTTACAGTGTGGTGTTGCACAAGCTAACGGACATAGGCAGAACATACATCCTGCAGCTACAGCGTGGTATTGTACAAGCTAACGTACATGGGCAGAACATACATCATGCAGCTACAGCGTGGTGTTGTACAAGCTAACGTACATGGGCAGAACATACATCCTGCAGCTACAGCTTGGTATTGTACAAGCTAACGTACATGGGCAGAACATACATCCTGCAGCTACAGCGTGGTGTTGCACAAGCTAACGTGCATGGACAGTCCATACATCCTGCAGCTACAGCGTGGTGTTACACAAGCTAACGTGCATGGACAGCCCATACACCATGCAGCTACAGCGTGGTGTTGTACAAGCTAACGTGCATGGGCAGTCCATACATCATGCAGCTACAGCGTGGTGTTGCACAAGTCAACGTACATGGACAGCACATACATCCTGCAGCTACAGCGTGGTGTTGCACAAGCTAACGTGCATTGACTGTCCATACATCCTGCAGCTACAGCGTGGTGTTGCACAAGCTAACGTGCATGGACAGTCCATACATCCTGCAGATACAGCGTGGTGTTACACAAGCTAACGTGCATGGACAGCCCATACACCATGCAGCTACAGCGTGGTGTTGTACAAGCTAACGTGCATGGGCAGTCCATACATCCTGCAGCTACAGCATGGTGTTGCACAAGTCAACGTACATGGACAGCACATACATCCTGCAGCTACAGCGTGGTGTTGCACAAGCTAACGTGCATGGACTGTCCATACATCCTGCAGCTACAGCGTGTTGTTGCACAAGCTAACATACATGGACATTCCATACACCCTGCAGCTACAGCGTGGTGTTGTACAAGAAAACGTGCATGGGCAGCCCGTACATCCTCCGGCTACAGCGTGGTGTTGCACAAACTAAACTACATGGACAGCCCATACATCCTGCAGCTACAGCGTGGTGTGGCACAAGCTAACGTACATGGACAGTCCATACACGCTGCCGCTACAGTGTGATGTTGCACAAGCTAACGTGCATGGACAGTCCATACATCCTGCAGCTACAGCATGGTGTGGCACTAGCTAACGTGCATGGACAGTCCATACATCCTGCAGCTACAACGTGGTCTTACACAAGCTAACGTGCATGGACAGCCCATACATCCTGCAGCTACAGCGTGGTGTTGCACAAGTTAACGGGCATGGACAGCCCATACACCCTGCAGCTACAGCGTGGTGTTGCACAAGATAACGTACATGGACAGCCCATTCATCCTGCAGCTACAGCGTGGTGTTACACAAGCTAACGTATATGGGGCAACCCATACATCCTGCAGCTACAGCATGGTGTTCCACAAGCTAACGTGCATGGACAACCCATACATCATGCAACTACAGCGTGGTGTTGCACAAGCTACCGTACCTGGGCAGTCCATACACCCTGCAGCTACAGTGTGGTGTTGCACAAGCAAACGTACATGGACAGCCCATACATCATGCAGCTACAGCTTGGTGTTGCACAAGCTAACGTGCATGGACAGTCCATACACCCTGCAGCTACAGTGTGGTGTTGTACAAGCTAACGTTCATGGACAGTCGATACATCATGCAGCTACAGCGTGGTTGTGTACAAGCTAACGTACATGGACAGCTCATAAACCATGCAGCTACAGCGTGGTTTTGCACAAACTAACGTACATGGGGCAGCCCATACATCATGCAGTTACAGTGTGGTGTTGCACAAGCTAACGTACATAGGCAGAACATACATCCTGCAGCTACACCGTGGTATTGTACAAGCTAACGTACATGGGCAGAACATACATCATGCAGCTACAGCGTGGTGTTGTACAAGCTAACGTACATGGGCAGAACATACATCCTACAGCTACAGCTTGGTATTGTACAAGCTAGCGTACATGGGCAGAACATACATCCTGCAGCTACAGCGTGGTGTTGCACAAGCTAACGTGCATGGACAGTCCATACATCCTGCAGCTACAGCGTGGTGTTACACAAGCTAACGTGCATGGACAGCCCATACACCATGCAGCTACAGCGTGGTGTTGTACAAGCTAACGTGCATGGGCAGTCCATACATCCTGCAGCTACAGCGTGGTGTTGCACAAGTCAACGTACATGGACAGCACATACATCCTGCAGCTACAGCGTGGTGTTGCACAAGCTAACTTGCATGGACTGTCCATACATCATGCAGCTACAGCGTGGTGTTGCACAAGCTAACGTGCATGGACAGTCCATACATCCTGCAGATACAGCGTGGTGTTACACAAGCTAACGTGCATGGACAGCCCATACACCATGCAGCTACAGCGTGGTGTTGTACAAGTTAACGTGCATGGGCAGTCCATACATCCTGCAGCTACAGCGTGGTGTTGCACAAGTCAACGTACATGGACAGCACATACATCCTGCAGCTACAGCGTGGTGTTGCACAAGCTAACGTGCATGGACTGTCCATACATCCTGCAGCTACAGCGTGTTGTTGCACAAGCTAACATACATGGACATTCCATACACCCTGCAGCTACAGCGTGGTGTTGTACAAGAAAACGTGCATGGGCAGCCCGTACATCCTCCGGCTACAGCGTGGTGTTGCACAAACTAAACTACATGGACAGCCCATACATCCTGCAGCTACAGCGTGGTGTGGCACAAGCTAACGTACATGGACAGTCCATACACGCTGCCGCTACAGTGTGATGTTGCACAAGCTAACGTGCATGGACAGTCCATACATCCTGCAGCTACAGCATGGTGTGGCACTAGCTAACGTGCATGGACAGTCCATACATCATGCAGCTACAACGTGGTCTTACACAAGCTAACGTGCATGGACAGCCCATACACCCTGCAGCTACAGCATCGTGTTGTACAAGCTAACGTGCATGGACAGCCCATACAGCATGCAGCTACAGCGTGGTGTTGTACAAGAAAACGTACATGGGCAGCCCGTACATCCTGCAGCTACAGCGTGGTGTTGCACAAACTAACCTACATGGACAGCCCATACATCCTGCAGCTACAGCTTGGTGTGGCACAAGCTAACGTACATGAACAGTCCATACACGCTGCCGCTACAGCGTGGTGTTGCACAAGCTAACGTGCATGGACAGTCCATACATCCTGCAGCTACAGCGTGGTGTCGCACAAGCTAACATGCATGGACAGTCCATACATCCTGCAACTACAGTGTGGTGTTGCACAAGCTAACGTACATGGACAGTCCAAAGATCCTGCAGCTACAGTATGGTGTTGCACAAGCTAACGTACATAGACAGCCCATACACCATGGAGCTACAGCGTGGTGTTGCACAAGCTAACGTGCATGGACAGTCCATACATCCTGCAGTTACAGCGTGGTGTTGCACAAGATAACGTGCATAGACAGCCCATACATCCTGCAGCTACAGCATGGTGTTGTACAAGCTAACGTGCATGGACATTACATACACCCTGCAGCTACAGCATGGTTGTTCACAAGCAAACGTACATGGACAGTCCATACATCCTGCAGCTACAGTATGGTGTTGTACAAGATAACGTGCATGGACAGCCCATACATCCTGCAGCTACGGCCTGGTGTTACACAAGCTAACGTACATGGACAGTCCATACATCCTGCAGCTACAGCGTGGTGTTGCACAAGCTAACGTACACGGACAGACCATACATCATGCAGCTACAGCTGTGTCTTCTTACGTTATATAAACGTGACGGCCAAGGCTGTCTTCTTACGTTATATAAACGTGACGGCCAAGGCTGTGTCTTCTTACGCTATATAAACGTGACGGCCAAGGCTGTGTCTTCTTACGTTATATAAACGTGACGGCCATGGCCTCTTATGTTATATAACATGACAGCCAAGGCCGAGTCTATTTGTGTTATATATAAACGTGACAGCCAAGGCCGAGTCTTCATGTGTTATATAAACAGGACGACCAAGGCTGTGTCTTCTTTTTGCCAGTAATATTACAATTTTTAGACAAAATAAATGAACTGGTCAATATGTAAATTTCTTATTCATTCATTGGTCTAAAAATATCATGCACCAGTCCGTCCATCCATCCATCCGTCCGTCCGTCCGTGGCAGTTACTTGGCTAAATAAAGTTTCCATTATTGGGAAGTGTTGGGATTTTATGCTGGTGACTCATTGCTTACATATGCAATAAAATATCACTCAATTAACATTTTATCTTGAAGACTGTTGTTAACAGTTGATAACTTTAAAGCAGCATTACATGGTATGAAATAAAAGGTATTTGATAAATTCAATGTTTAAGTATGGGTAGCAATGCTGCTACACATTCTAACATTATACTTTATATGCTTATGTTCATTTGGTAAACAGTGTTTTTGTGAACTCGAAATCGAAAGTAGGACTTTCCGAGTCGATCGATCACGCACTTGTTTACAACCGGAACGCATCGTCCGTACTTGTAGACATTCGGAATGCATGGTCTCCATTTGCCCCACGTTGTCTTTTTTAATTAAATTACTTGATAATTATGTTGATTCATACTTCTGTTAGCTATCAAGATGATTCATACCTCTGTTAGCTAAGTCTTTTAGGGACATTTCTACATCCCCACGAGGGGTTCGACATTAGAGGAAGATAGATAGATAGTCTTTCATGTTCAAAATATATATGTTGTTTTCTACATCCTCTGTTGTTTCACGCATGCGCGTGTTTACATTTCGTGTGTTGATAAACAAATTCGCGTATACGACGGTTTAAATTTACATTACTCTACAAGTATGTATGTTATTAGCTGGGTCGTGTTAAAATACTGTATAGGTAGTGAATAGTTAAGAATTGAATTAAATTTAGAGGCATGTATACGCTAGTTAAGCCCCCTCCCCCATTGCTCGCTTCCGATGTCTCGTTCTTGTTTCCCCTCCGGTAGATTGTTCCCCCCGGTATATTCAATATTTATAGCATGCCTATAAAACGATTTCTGGTCATAAATTACACGTAGACCAAACACCCGAACTCCTTGGTTACACGTAGACCAAACATCCGTACTCCTTGGTTACACGTAGACCAAACAACCGAACTCCTTGATTATACGTAGACCAAACATCCGTACTCCTTGGTTACACGTAGACCAAACACAGGAACTCCTCGGTTACACGTAGACCAAACACAGGAACTCCTCGGTTACACGTAGACCAAACACACGAACTCCTCGGTTACACGTAGACCAAACACACGAACTCCTCGGTGATGATTATGTACTGACCTTTCAGCTCTCTAGAAGTCAACATTTTACACAGCAAAGGGATATTGTTTTCATTTTATTTATATATTTTTTCATTCATTTTTTTGCTTTGGAAATTTTAAGTGAGGCACCTGCATCGGTGTGTGGTGTGCCTCAGTGTGGCTACGGGCCTGGGGTCACCCTTATAATATAATGGGTTCATTCTTCACCCGAGCCAGCCCATATTACCAAATGTACGTAAAACCACCCGTAACAGTGTGCGCAATCGGCTAACAGATAAACAAACTGTTATGTTTTGTTATATTTCGGATTTTACGCCTGCATCAGCACCATTTTGGGCTATATCGCCGGCGGGCAGTTTACCTAACAACACCTTTCCTGGGCAGGCTCCAGCGGTTAACCAGTACTTGGGTGCACCAACCTCCGTAAGAAACTGCCAACTTTTTCATATAAATGAGACACGGTCTGAGCGGGGCTCGAACCCGTGACCATCAGTAATGATAGGTTACAGTGGTATACAAGTCAGTATAAACAAACTGAGACAACAAAAAACATATCCGTCTTGGCGGAGATAAGGAGTAAGCGAAGAAAATGAGCACGGCGAGAATGAGTTCCGGAGGTTATGAGTTGATGGAGGTAACGAGTTGACGGAGGTAATGCGCATTGAGCGAACACAGGCGGATGCGACAGCAACAGAATAAACCAAGAAAACATACGGTTTCATAAAACTGTCATGTGGGTGTCACCAATAAAAGGACGATCAAACTAAGCTACATACGTAATGCAAATACAATACGAAATAAACACACATACCTGTATTTGTATGCCCTAACAAAATGTTAGTTCGTGTGTTAGTCTCTGTGTAGATTTATATAACTTCAATGTTTTGCCATGGCGTATTTGTTAACGCTAGCCTACTATGATAAATGTTATCTGAATGAATTGTATTCAGGGGGGCATAACTCTAAGCTGTTCAATATATTCTAAGAGCAATATCCCCTTAGTTTGTTATAATTTTCAGTTTTCTAACCTTAGTCAGACGAAAGAATCATATGTAAGCTTGTCACTGAGTTTGTGTATTTATTTCTGCTTTACGGGTTTAAAGTCGCACAGACAACTAAGGTCACATGTCAACTCTCGAGTTGTTATTGGTCGAAACAGATCCAAGATGTCCTTCCGAGCAGTATTTCAGACATGAGCGTACATCCGGACAGAACCATTTACATTCCACAAACACGCTGGATAGCCTCTTCAAATACGCTGGGTAGCTTCGTCAAACACGCTGGGTAGCTTCGTCAAATACGCTGGGTAGCTTCGTCAAACACGCTGGATAGCCTCTTCAAACACGCTGGGTAGCTTCGTCAAACACGCTGGGTAGCTTCGTCAAACACGCTGGGTAGCCTCTTCAAACACGCTGGATAGCCTCGTCAAACACGCTGGGTAGCTTCGTCAAACACGCTGGGTAGCTTCGTCAAACACGCTGGGTAGCCTCTTCAAACACGCTGGATAGCTTCGTCAAACACGCTGGGTAGCCTCTTCAAACACGCTGGATAGCCTCTTCAAACACGCTGGGTAGCTTCGTCAAACACGCTGGGTAGCTTCGTCAAACACGCTGGGTAGCTTCGTCAAACACGCTGGATAGCTTCGTCAAACACGCTGGGTAGCCTCTTCAAACACGCTGGATAGCCTCTTCAAACACGCTGGGTAGCTTCGTCAAACACGCTGGGTAGCTTCGTCAAACACGCTGGGTAGCTTCGTCAAACACGCTGGATAGCTTCGTCAAACACGCTGGGTAGCCTCTTCAAACACGCTGGATAGCCTCTTCAAACACGCTGGGTAGCTTCGTCAAACACGCTGGGTAGCTTCGTCAAACACGCTGGGTAGCTTCGTCAAACACGCTGGATAGCTTCGTCAAACACGCTGGGTAGCCTCTTCAAACACGCTGGATAGCCTCTTCAAACACGCTGGGTAGCTTCGTCAAACACGCTGGGTAGCTTCGTCAAACACGCTGGGTAGCTTCGTCAAACGAAAGTGGTAGTTGTGTAACAATCACAATGAGCAAGCTATTTGACGTCATCTTATATCTTTAAAATTCGATAGGAATGGAATAAGCCAACAGAAACATAGAACTCTGGTATATATATATATACCTATTCCTATGTTATATATATATAATAGATGAGCTTCCATGTATTGCTGAATACTGTACCTAACATGTAGTGTTTCTTTAATTAATGTGTTTTCTATGTCATTGTATATATGTTGAGGGCCTTATTTGTATTAGCCATGTGTTATGTAAGCTCCCTCGTTAAATAAAGTCTTTATTATTATTATTATTACTATTATTATCGCTTTCAACCACTCGGACCCTTTTCTGAATAAATACTATAGTGTCAGGCCTCATTCGGATAGCTTCATTTATTGTCCCCGTAAAATGTGTTATATGTTTCGGAGAAGCATCACATGCCAGTCAACCTGATAAATAAACATAGAAAATGAACAATGAATTCTCATAGGAGCATGCACATACATGAGAGCCTCCTGACCGAGTGGTCTAAAACGCTGTCGTTATATCTCGCCTTTCACAGCTATCGCCAGGATTGTGAGTTCGCTCCTTGCCAGGGACAAGTGATAAATGGTGATGTGCGAGAAAGTTGTCAGTCGCTTACGGAGGTTGGAGTGTTGAGTACTGGTTCTTACCCAGGAAATGGGGGTGGGGTGGTCTACACTCCGTCACAACAGACTGACCTGCCAGTAACACTCGCAGGAAGAGGTGTCAGTATTCAGAGATAGATAAATAGCACATACATATTATAATATAATACGTATTATTCTTCATATGGCCATATATTATAGTGGGATTTATATAGAACATAGCAAGTAGGTATAAATGTACCTTATATTACATGCTTTGAATTCTCAACAATAAAAAATAAAATATGTGCTACCTTACCCCACCTATCTACCGATACAGTAGTGTGTTTTTTACGTTTATTTATCGTCGCTACCGGTTGTCCATATGAGCGACGCCCCCTGAAGAGATTATATTTAGATTTTTGAAGGATAGTGCAATGATACAGACAGAGACCCATTCCAGAGTCTCCTCTGGTTCTGTTACGTGCACGGTGTACAACACCGACACGAGACATCGGTTTAACGTCCCATCTGAAAGACTGTTAATTTTATTAGGCCCAGCCGGGGGTCGAACCTGCGATCCCTGGATTACCAGTCCAGCGTGTTACCAATGTACTACAGTAGAGTGTTTATATTTGTTTATATAAAGTGCGGCACTGCAAATAATTTGTTTAATTACGTATTCTTTACTATTGATGACGTGTTGAACACTTGCATTTACATATGCAATTATTGGCAACATAATTGCTACGACATAGGTGTGTATGTGTGTTAAGTAAGAAATACTTAGTCGACATGATTAACTTTTATTTAATATGCCTGCTAATGAATTATAGAAATGGACAAACGAATGTGTAAATTGTTTATTTACGTATCATCATTATCTAATCAATGCACATACATTTTAATTCTATACATATTTAACAATGTATAAGAGTGAAGTCCAGCTTTAACGATTTGGCTAAGTCGGACAGATCACCGAGTCAGTATTTTCACGTGCATATCCTTTCTACGGTTTATTGATGCACGGCATAGACATACATGAATAAGTTAGTGGGTGTGTGTAAACTAACACACACACGCACGCACGCACGCACGTGCATTATTTGACACAATGTCTTTGATATTAAATCACTGTCGTGACGTCATACCTATGTACTGCAGTCCATTATTATTGATATTGGACTGCTTTCAAAAGGCCAGAGTATTAGATTAAATCCTATGCGTAAATGTACGAAATTGACAAGTTTAATTAGTAAGATTAAATGATTATATAAATGTGTGTTTTAAGTAAGATATAAGCCTCAAACGGATCCAATATGTAACATATTGGCACTGCTCGATTGCGCAAAAAGTCTCGAGAGCGATAAATCTAATGTTGTAAAGTCTCGAGAGCGATAAATCTAATGTTGTAAAGCCTCGAGAGCGATAAATATAATGTTGTAAAGCCTCGAGAGCGATCAATCTAATGTTGTAAAGTCTCGAGGGCGATAAATCTAATGTTGTAAAGTCGCGAGAGCGATAAATCTAATGTTGTAAAGTCTCGAGAGCGATAAATCTAATGTTGTAAAGTCGAGAGAGAGATAAATCTAATGATGTAAAGTCTCGAGAGCGATAAATATAATGTTGTAAAGTCTCGAGAGAGATAAATCTAATGTTGTAAAGTCTCGAGAGCGATACATCTAATGTTGTAAAACATAGTTCGCAATCAAGCTAAACTAAATGTGTATACTAATGATTAGAAGAAAAGCATGTTGTGAGACATAGTGAATCCGCATGCGTGCAAGAACTCACAGACAGTGGGGAAGAGCATGACCTCGAAATATGTAACAGGCATACTGGGTTGATGAGGCAATCAGACGCTACACTCCACGAGACACATCATGGGGCGTTGACGAGGCCATCAGATATTTCCCTCCACGAGACACATCATGGGGGCGTTGGTGAGGCAATCAGACGCTACACTCCACCATACACAGCATGGGAGCGTTGACGAGGCCACCATACATTGCAATCAACCAAACACTTCATGGGGGCGTTGACGAGGCCACCATACATTGCAATCAACCAAACACATCATGGGGGCGTTGACGAGGCCACCATACATTGCAATCAACCAAACACTTCATGCGGGCGTTGACGAGGCCATCATACATTGCAATCAACCAAGCACTTCGTGGGGGCATTGACGATGCCACCATACATTGTAATCAACCACACATTTCAAGGGGCGTTGACGAGGCCACCATACATTGCAATCAACCAAACACTTTGTGGGGGCATTGACGATGCCACCATACATTGTAATCAACCACACATTTCAAGGGGCGTTGACCAGGCCACCATGCATTGCAATCAACCAAACACTTCTTGGGACGTTGACGAGGTCACCATACATTACTATCAACCAAACACTTCATGGGGGCATTGACGAGGCCACCATACATTACAATCAACAACACACTTCATGGGGCGTTGATGAGGCCACCATCCATTGCAATCAACCACACACTTCTTGGGACGTTGACGAGGTCACCATACATTACTATCAACCAAACACTTCATGGGGGCATTGACGAGGCCACCATACATTACAATCAACAACACACTTCATGTGGCGTTGACGAGGCCACCATACATTGTAATCAACCAGACACTTCATGGGGGCGTTGAAGAGGCCACATTACATTGCAATCAACCAAACACTTCATGGGGGCGCTGACGAGGCCACCATACAGTGCAATCAACCAAACACTGCATGGGGGCGTTGACGAGGCCACCATACATTACAATCAACAACACATTTCATGGGACGTTGACGAGGTCACCATACATTACTATCAACCAAACACTTCATGGGGGCATTGACGAGGCCACCATACATTGTAATCAACCAGACACTTCATGGGGGCGTTGAAGAGGCCACATTACATTGCAATCAACCAAACACTTCATGGGGGCGCTGACGAGGCCACCATACAGTGCAATCAACCAAACACTGCATGGGGGCGTTGACGAGGCCACCACACAGTGCAATCAACAACACACTGCATGGGACGTTGACGAGGCCACCATACATAGTAATCAACCAAAACACGTCATGGGGACGTTGTCGAGGGCACCATACATTGCAATCAACCAAACACTTCATGGGGGCGTTGACGAGGCCACCATACATTGCAATCAACCAAACACTTCATGGGGGCGTTGACGAGGCCACCATACAGTGCAATCAACCAAACACTTCATGGGGGCGTTGACGAGGCCACCACACAGTGCAATCAACAACACACTGCATGGGATGTTGACGAGGCCACCATACATTGCAATCAACCACACACTTCATGGGGGCGTTGACGAGGCCACCATACATTACAATCAACCAAACACTTCATGTGGGCGTTGACGAGGCCACCAGACATTGCAATCAACCAAACACTTCATGGGGGCGTTGAGGAGGCCACCATACATTGCAATCAACAACACACTTCATGGGACTTTGACGAGGCCACCATACATTGCAATCAACCAAACACGTCATGGGGACGTTGACAAGGGCACCATATATTGCAATCAACCAAACACTTCATGGGGGCACTGACGAGGCCACCAGATAGTGCAATCAACAAAAAACTTAATGTGGGCGTTGACGAGGCCACCATGCATTGCAATTAACCAAACACTTCTTGGGACGTTGACGAGGTCACCATACATTACTATCAACCAAACACTTCATGGGGGCATTGACGAGGCCACCATACATTACAATCAACAACACACTTCATGGGGCGTTGATGAGGCCACCATCCATTGCAATCAACCACACACTTCTTGGGACGTTGACGAGGTCACCATACATTACTATCAACCAAACACTTCATGGGGGCATTGACGAGGCCACCATACATTACAATCAACAACACACTTCATGTGGCGTTGACGAGGCCACCATACATTGTAATCAACCAGACACTTCATGGGGGCGTTGAAGAGGCCACATTACATTGCAATCAACCAAACACTTCATGGGGGCGCTGACGAGGCCACCATACAGTGCAATCAACCAAACACTGCATGGGGGCGTTGACGAGGCCACCATACATTACAATCAACAACACATTTCATGGGACGTTGACGAGGTCACCATACATTACTATCAACCAAACACTTCATGGGGGCATTGACGAGGCCACCATACATTGTAATCAACCAGACACTTCATGGGGGCGTTGAAGAGGCCACATTACATTGCAATCAACCAAACACTTCATGGGGGCGCTGACGAGGCCACCATACAGTGCAATCAACCAAACACTGCATGGGGGCGTTGACGAGGCCACCATACATTACAATCAACAACACATTTCATGGGACGTTGACGAGGTCACCATACATTACTATCAACCAAACACTTCATGGGGGCATTGACGAGGCCACCATACATTGTAATCAACCACACTTCATGGGGGCGTTGACGAGGCCACATTACATTGCAATCAACCAAACACTTCATGGGGGCGTTGAGGAGGCCACCATACATTGCAATCAACAACACACTTCATGGGACTTTGACGAGGCCACCATACATTGCAATCAACCAAACACGTCATGGGGACGTTGACAAGGGCACCATATATTGCAATCAACCAAACACTTCATGGGGGCGCTGACGAGGCCACCAGATAGTGCAATCAACAAAAAACTTCATGTGGGCGTTGACGAGGCCACCATGCATTGCAATCAACCAAACACTTCTTGGGACGTTGACGAGGTCACCATACATTACTATCAACCAAACACTTCATGGGGGCATTGACGAGGCCACCATACATTACAATCAACAACACACTTCATGGGGCGTTGATGAGGCCACCATCCATTGCAATCAACCACACACTTCTTGGGACGTTGACGAGGTCACCATACATTACTATCAACCAAACACTACATGGGGGCGTTGACGAGGCCACCATACATTACAATCAACAACACACTTCATGTGACGTTGACGAGGTCACCATAAATTACTATCAACCAAACACTTCATGGGGGCATTGACGAGGCCACCATACATTGTAATCAACCAGACACTTCATGGGGGCGTTGAAGAGGCCACATTACATTGCAATCAACCAAACAATTCATGGGGGCGCTGACGAGGCCACCATACAGTGCAATCAACCAAACACTGCATGGGGGCGTTGACGAGGCCACCACACAGTGCAATCAACAACACACTGCATGGGACGTTGACGAGGCCACCATACATAGTAATCAACCAAAACACGTCATGGGGACGTTGACGAGGGCACCATACATTGCAATCAACCAAACACTTCATGGGGGCGTTGACGAGGCCACATTACATTGCAATCAACCAAACACTTCATGGGGGCGTTGACGAGGCCACCATACAGTGCAATCAACCAAACACTTCATGGGGCGTTGACGAGGCCACCATACATTGCAATCAACCACACACTTCATGGGGGCGTTGACGAGGCCACCATACATTACAATCAACCAAACACTTCATGTGGGCGTTGACGAGGCCACCAGACATTGCAATCAACCAAACACTTCATGGGGGCGTTGACGAGGCCACCATACATTGCAATCAACAACACACTTCATGGGACGTTGACGAGGCCACCATACATTGCAATCAACCAAACACGTCATGGGGACGTTGACGAGGGCACCATATATTGCAATCAACCAAACACTTCATGGGGGCGCTGACGAGGCCACCAGATAGTGCAATCAACAAAAAACTTCATGTGGGCGTTGACGAGGCCACCATGCATTGCAATCAACCAAACACTTCTTGGGACGTTGACGAGGTCACCATACATTACTATCAACCAAACACTTCATGGGGGCATTGACGAGGCCACCATACATTACAATCAACAACACACTTCATGGGGCGTTGATGAGGCCACCATCCATTGCAATCAACCACACACTTCTTGGGACGTTGACGAGGTCACCATACATTACTATCAACCAAACACTACATGGGGGCGTTGACGAGGCCACCATACATTACAATCAACCAAACACGTCATGGGGCGCTGACGAGGCCACCAGATAGTGCAATCAACAAAACACTTCATGGGGGCGTTGACGAGGCCACCATACATTGTAATCAACCAAACACTGCATGGGACGTTGACGAGGCCACCATACATTGCAATCAACACACACTTCATGGGACGTTGACGAGGCCACCAGACATTGCAATCAACCAAACACTTCATGGGGGCGTTGACGAGGCCACCATACATTGCAATCAACCACACACTTCATGGGGTTGACGAGGCCACCATACATTGCAATCAACCAAACACTTCATGGGGGCGTTGACGAGGCCACCATACATTGCAATCAACCAAGCACTTCATGGGGGCGTTGACGAGGCCACATTACATTGCAATCAACCAAACACTTCATGGGGGCGCTGACGAGGCCACCATACAGTGCAATCAACCAAACACTTCATGGGGACGTTGACGAGGCCACCACACAGTGCAATCAACAACACACTTCATGGGGGCGTTGACGAGGCCACCATACATTGCAATCAACAACACACTTCATGGGACGTTGACGAAGCCACCAGACAGTGCAATCAACCAAACACTTCATGTGGGCGTTGACGAGGCCACCATACATTATAATCAACCAAACACTGCATGGGACGTTGACGAGGCCACCATACATTGCAATCAACAACACACTTCATGGGACGTTGACGAGGCCACCATACATTGCAATCAACCAAACACTTAATGGGGGCGTTGACGAGGCCACCAGATATTGCAATCAACCAAACACTTCATGGGGGCGCTGACCAGGCTACCAGACAGTGCAATCAACCAAACACTTCATGGGGGCGTTGATGAGGCCACCATATATTGCAATCAACCAAATACTTCATGGGGGCGTTGATGAGGCCACCATACATTGCAATCAACAACACACTTCATGGGACGTTGACGAGGCCACCAGACATTGCAATCAACCAAACACTTCATGGGAGCGTTGACGAGGCCACCATACATTGCAATCAACAACACACTTCATGGGGCGTTGACGAGGCCACCATACATTGCAATCAACCAAACACTTCATGTGGGCGTTGACGAGGCCTCCATACATTGCAATCAACCAAGCACTTCGTGGGGGCGTTGACGAGGCCATCATACATTGTGCTCCACCAAACACATTCGTGGGGATGTGGACGAGACCACCAAACGCTTAACAGTAAAACTTTAGTTAATTACAACGAAAGCAAATTTTAAAATCTTATATCAATCACTCTCGTTGGCGTCGATGTGGTGGTCGTTCGTGTGGGAGGAAACCGGAGTACCCGGAGAAAACCCACCTGTCCGATCTTCCGAGCACCGTTCGATCTCACATACTTCCCTGTCCGAAGATTGAATCCTGGTTGCATTGGTGTGAAGCCATCATACAATATAATCCACCAGTCAATGCATGGAGGCGTTGACAATCTGAGACAGACCACACAGTTAGCATGGTAGTGCACATGCGGACGAAACGAACAAGAAGATCCACCGACTGCTGTCTTATCCCAAGCCGCTGACACTAATCATCGTTTATCCGATAAACAAAGCGGAATCTAGGGACCTCAATCCCTCAACGCTTTATATATCAGGTGGTGCAACGAACAGACCAATAACCTAATAAACTGATACTATACAATTAAACATGAATATAAGTATTAGTTCTTACAGCTTATATCTTATTTCCTATGAAAGTTTTACAGGTTACTGTTTACATGTTTCATTATGCTATTTCATGTTTTAATTTGTTGAGGGCCTCGTGGTAGATTGACTTAATTGTTCAAATGAGTTCTCTCGTTAAATAAAGTCTTTGTTATAATAATATTTTGGAATAATCGTACTATCATGTATGCATTCCTCCATGCTTATGACTACTGGTAATATTTACGACTTATACCTGGCTATTCTATTGCAGGAACTAGTTAGTGCTATGCTATCAAGTTGCATGTATTAGTATTGTATAAAGCATGTGTCTACTTTAAGTATCTAGTAAATACTCATGCATGTTCAACCTCATGTATTTGTTATTCCCGGCTGTGGGTTGTCTATGTAGCATATTACTTATATGTACAATCGATATCATGTTACACTGTATCTGTATCATACCCCCCCCCACCATGTTATGTTGATAACTTATATGTTAACATATTTGAGCATGTAACTAGACACAGTGTATGTTTACGATACTTAATAAAATATTGAAATATAAACCTCTTGTCCAGACTAACATTTTGAAACTCGTTTTCGATTCACGCACATGGAAGTATGTTAGTTTATAGTTTATACAAATGTATTTTGGATCGATTGCGAAACAAGTTATTGCAACTTATTTATATTAATCACACTCGATACCTCATTCCTGGTGAAATCCATAGCCACGAGAGGGAGAGAGAAGAGGCAATGTGTAATTTAGTTTATACAAATATATTTTAGCTCGATTGCGAAACAAGTTATTTCAACTTATATTAATCACTCTCGAGACCTCGTTCCTGATGGAATCCATAACCACGAGGGAGAGAGAAGAGGCAACGTGGACTTTAAATGCCTTGCTTATCGGCTCCAGCGCGCTCGAAATATAATGCCTTGCCTAACGACATCATCATAACGGCTCCGGAGAGGCTGGAACGTGATGGAGGTATGTTAGATGGCGAGATGCACTGGTTTTCACCAACTCGGACAGGTGGTTTGTATCTGGGTACTCATATTTCCTCCAACATGAAATATCATATCAAATTCATTGTAGTGATTTTTTTAAAAACGTCATTCGAAATATAGAAAAAGATCACTTCCTTGGTTGGAAAATATGGTTTACTAGTTAATAGTCGAGGAGTGCCTTGCTTTGACGGATCGAAGACAAAACGAGTAAGTCAGTGTTCTTTATATTGTGTTAAATATAATAGCGAGGTATGTCCCATGTCGAGGTAGCTATTGATGGTTAATGTAACACAGATCGCATATAGCGAGGTATGTCCCATGTCGAGGTAGCTATTGATAGTTAATGTAACACAGATCGCATATAGCGAGGTATGTCCCATGTCGAGGTAGCTACTGATGATTAATGTAACACATATCGCATATAGCGAGGTATGTCCCATGTCGAGGTAGCTATTGATGGTCAATGTAACACATATCGCATATAGCGAGGTATGTCCCATGTCGAGGTAGCTACTGATGATTAATGTAACACATATCGCATATAGCGAGGCGTGTCTCATGTCGAGGTAGCTATTAATGGATAATGTTGCACAGATCGCATATAGCGAGGTATGTCCCATGTCGCGGTAGCTATTGATGGTTAATGTAGATAGAGAGAGAGGTAGGAAGGGAGGGAGGGAGGGAGAGAGAGGGAGGGAAGGGGAGAGAGATGGATATATATAGTGGGAGAGAGATGTAGGAAGGGAGGCAGGGAGAGAGGTATGAAGGGAGGGAGGGAGAGAGAGGGGGAGAGGGGGATGAGAGGGGGAGATAGGGGGAGAGAGGGAGAGAAATAGTGTGAGAGCGAAGGAAGGATGGGAGAGCGAGATGGTGAGAGAGAGGGAGAGAGACAGTAAGAGAGAGGTAGTGAGGGAGGAAGGGGAGAGAGGGGAGAGAGAGGGAGAGATATAGTAAGTGTGAGGAGATGTCGGAAGGAAGGGAGGGAGGGAGGGGGAGATAGAGGAGATAGAGGGGGAGAGAGAGGGAGAGATAGTGTGTGTGAGAGAGAGGTAAGTAGGTACGGAGGATGGCGGGAGGGGGCAAGGGAGGGAGGAAGCATGACACGTGAACATGTAATGATAGAACGTTAACATTGATATCAATTTCAAGGTGATATTTTAGAATACAAGTTTTCAATTACAAACTCGTACGATTCAATAATTCACGTCCATCACGAATGCGGTCTCGATTAATCTAACGTTGCCACAACTTGTTTCACAATCGAGCTAATATAAATTAGCTCGATGATCATTCAATATAAATATTGTACGTCGTCGTGCACATATTCGACATTGCTTGCAATTTTGAAATGAATGTGTGTTTTACGTTTATTTAAGGTCGCTACCGGTTGCCCATATGAGCGACGCCTCCTGAAGAGATTAGTCATTTTAGATGTTTGGATGATAGTGCAATGATACAGACAGAGACCCATTCCAGAGTCTCCTCTGGTTCTTTTACGTGCACGGTGTAAAGCACCGACACACGATACCTCGGTTTATAGTCCCATCTGCCCGGTGTATAGCACCGATATACGAGACCTCGGTTTATAGTCCCATCTGCCCGCTGTACGGCACCGATACATGATACCGCGCTTTATAGTCCCATCTGCCCGCTGTACAGCACCTATGTATGATACCTAGGTTTATAGTCCCATCTGCCAGGTGTGTAGCACCGATACATGCTACTTAGGTTAATAGTACCATCTGCCAGGTGTATAGCACCGATACATGCTACTTAGGTTAATAGTCCCATCTGCCCAGTGTACAGCACCGATACATGATACCTCGGTTTATAGTCCCATCTGCCCGGTGTACAGCACCTATGTATGATACCTCGGTTAATAGTCCCATCTGCCCGGTGTACAGCACCGATACATGATACCTCGGTTTATAGTCCCATCTGCCCAGTGTACAGCACCTATGTATGATACCTCGGTTTATAGTCCCATCTGCCCGGTGTACAGCACCGATACATGATACCTCGGTTTATAGTCCCATCTGCCAGGTGTACAGCACCTATGTATGATACCTCGGTTTATAGTCCCATCTGCCCGGTGTACAGCACCTATGCATGATACCTCGGTTTATAGTCCCATCTGCCCGGTGTATAACACCGATACATGATACCTCGGTTTATAGTTCCATCTGCCCGGTGTACAGCACCAATGTATGATACCTCGGTTTATAGTCCCATCTGCCCGGTATATAACACCGATACACGAGACGCATAGCACGGTTTATAGTCCCATCTGCCCGGTGTATAGCACCGATACACGAGACCTTGGTTTATAGTCCTATCTGCCCGGTGTATAGCACCGATACACGAGACCTTGGTTTATAGTCCTATCTGCCCGGTGTATAGCACCGATACACGAGACCTTGGTTTATAGTCCCATCTGCCCGGTGTACAGCACCTATGTATGATACCTCGGTTTATAGTCCCATCTGCCCGGTGTATAACACCGATACATGATACCTCGGTTTATAGTCCCATCTGCCCGGTGTATAACACCGATACATGATACCTCGGTTTATAGTCCCATCTGCCCGGTGTATAACACCGATACATGATACCTCGGTTTATAGTCCCATCTGCCCGGTGTATAACACCGATACATGATACCTCGGTTTATAGTCCCATCTGCCCGGTGTATAACACCGATACATGATACCTCGGTTTATAGTCCCATCTGCCCGGTGTACAGCACCTATGTATGATACCTCGGTTTATAGTCCCATCTGCCCGGTGTACAGCACCTATGTATGATACCTCGGTTTATAGTCCCATCTGCCCGGTGTATAACACCGATACATGATACCTCGGTTTATAGTCCCATCTGCCCGGTGTATAACACCGATACATGATACCTCGGTTTATAGTCCCATCTGCCCGGTGTATAACACCGATACATGATACCTCGGTTTATAGTCCCATCTGCCCGGTGTATAACACCGATACATGATACCTCGGTTTATAGTCCCATCTGCCCGGTGTACAGCACCTATGTATGATACCTCGGTTTATAGTCCCATCTGCCCGGTGTATAACACCGATACATGATACCTCGGTTTATAGTCCCATCTGCCCGGTGTACAGCACCTATTTATGATACCTCGGTTTATAGTCCCATCTGCCCGGTGTATAACACCGATACATGACACCTCGGTTTATAGTCTCATCTGCCCGGTGTATAACACCGATACATGATACCTCGGTTTATAGTCCCATCTGCCCGGTGTATAACACCGATACATGATACCTCGGTTTATAGTCCCATCTGCCCGGTGTATAACACCGATACATGATACCTCGGTTTATAGTCCCATCTGCCCGGTGTATAACACCGATACATGATACCTCGGTTTATAGTCCCATCTGCCCGGTGTACAGCACCTATGTATGATACCTCGGTTTATAGTCCCATCTGCCCGGTGTACAGCACCTATGTGTGATACCTCGGTTTATAGTCCCATCTGCCCGGTGTACAGCACCGATACATGATACCTCGGTTTATAGTCCCATCTGCCCGGTGTACAGCACCTATGTATGATACCTCGGTTTATAGTCCCATCTGCCCGGTGTACAGCACCAATGTATGATACCTCGGTTTATAGTCCCATCTGCCCGGTGTACAGCACCTATGTATGATACCTCGGTTTATAGTCCCATCTGCCCGGTGTACAGCACCAATGTATGATACCTCGGTTTATAGTCCCATCTGCCCGGTATACAACACCGATACACGAGAAGTATAGCACGGTTTATAGTTCTATCTGCCTGGTGTATAGCATCGATACACGAGACGCATATCACGGTTTATAGTCCTATCTGACCGGTGTATAGCACCGATACACGAGACGCATAGCACGGTTTATAGTCCTATCTGCCCAGTGTATAGCACCGATACACGAGACGCATATCACGGTTTATAGTCCTATCTGCCCGGTGTATAGCACCGATACACGAGACCTTGGTTTATAGTCCTATCTGCCCGGTGTATAGCACCGATACACGAGACGCATAGCACGGTTTATAGTCCTATCTGCCCGGTGTATAGCACCGATACACGAGACGCATAGCACGGTTTATAGTCCTATCTGCCCGGTGTATAGCACCGATACACGAGACGCATAGCACGGTTTATAGTCCCATCTGCCCGGTGCATAGCACCGATACACGAGACGCATAGCATGGTGTATAGTCCTATCTGCCCGATGTATAGCACCGATACACGAGACGCATAGCACGGTTTATAGTCCTATCTGCCCGGTGTATAGCACCGATACACGAGACCTTGGTTTATAGTCCTATCTGCCCGGTGTATAGCACCGATACACGAGACCTTGGTTTATAGTCCTATCTGCCCGGTGTATAGCACCGATACACGAGACGCATAGCACGGTTTATAGTCCTATCTGCCCGGTGTATAGCACCGATACACGAGACGTATAGCACGGTTTATTGTTCCTTCTGAAAGAATGTTAATACTACTAGGATTAGTTGATGTCTCCTTGTATTCACAGTCCAACGAGTTAAACACTCGACCATTAAACCGTCTATCTAAGAATGTTATAGCGTGGAAGTCGTGATAGCGCGTTCGCTTCAGATGCGAAATTCCTGGAGTTCGAGCCCATATGGAGCCGTTACGATCGTGCCCTTATGCAAGGCACTTAAATTCCACATTGCCTCTTCTTTCTCTCCAGTGGCGATGGATTCAAACATGAATGAGGTATCGAGAGTGATTAATATAATTTATTAGTATTAACAGGTATGTATTTTCAAATATCCAATAATATTATTTCTTAATATTAACAAATGTCTCGATACCAGAACCGTAGCCAGAGGAAAATGTCTACCGAGGCAATCTATAAGGGGGGTCCGGTGGGTCCGGGTGGTCCGGGGGGTCCGGGGACATGCTCCCCCTTAAAAGTGCTGGATTCCTTGCGTTGTCTGATTTAATGAGTTTAAGGGATATTTTTGCATTTTATTTATTTATAATTTTTATTTTTTTTTGGCTTTGGAAATTTTAAGCGAGGCAGCTGCCTCGGTGTGCCTCAAGTGTGGCTACGGACCTGGATACAACACTCTTTCGGTTTAGAATTGTTGCTTATAATATAAACTTAAATTTTTAAAAGAAAACGGTATAACATAATAGTTATTTAAATGTATCGATATACAAGCATTGCATATTTTTTTACCCACAGGCAATGCAAGGCTGTAATACTTGTTAGTTCATGAAAGCCGCATAATTATGGATGCTATTGACTGCCCTTGATCGAAACCTTATTTGTAGAACCTTACATTAACATAATATAGCTATTTATTCAGGTCCAGTGAGCCATGTAATTCTATTCAAAATGGTTCAACATTTCTTCTTCCGTGTTTGAGTAGCGAACATGCGCATTTGCAATGTCAGTAATATATATATATATACAAACAGTGCACCATTTTGCAATGTCAGTAATATATATATATACAAACAGTGCACCATTTTGCAATGCCAGTAATATATATATATACAAACAGTGCACCATTTTGCAATGTCAGTAATATATATATATACGAACAGTGCACCATTTTGCAATGTCAGTAATATATATATATACAAACAGTGCACCATTTTGCAATGTCAGTAATATATATATATATATACAAACAGTGCACCATTTTGCAATGTCAGTAATATATATATATACAAACAGTGCACCATTTTGCAATGTCAGTAATATATATATATACAAACAGTGCACCATTTTGCAATGTCAGTACTATATATATATATATACAAACAGTGCACCATTTTGCAATGTCAGTACTATATATATATATATATAAACAGTGCACCATTTTGCAATGTCAGTACTATATATATATACAAACAGTGCACCATTTTGCAATGTCAGTACTATATATATATAGTGATATATTTTGAACCATTTTGAATAAACTGGGGTAATGTATTATATTAAGCATCATTTATTTAAGTATTTTACGTATAATCAAGAAATGAACATTTTACATATAATGCAACAGCAGTAGATAGAAAGGGATTTGTGGAAGTCGTGATAGCGCCGTGGTAGCGCATTCGCTTCATGTGCGAAATGTCCGGAGTTCGAGCCCCACTGGAGCCGTTGTGATGTTGCCATTATGCAAGGCATTTAAATTCCTGGTTGCTTCTTCTCTCTCCTTCGTGGCGATGGATTCCTGGATTCCATCAGGAATGAGGTCTCGAGAGCGATTAATATACGTTGTAAGAACGTGTTTCGTAATCGAGCTAAAATAAATGTTTATGCACTTAAAGGGATTAGAACGAAAGAAAACTCATATAGTTCTTCTCCCTATCAATTGGTTGATATACAATAGGCAAGAGAATAATATTGCATATTGCCTCTTCTCTCTCCCTCGTGGCGATGGATTCCATCAGGAATGAGGTCTCGAGAGTTATTAGGAGTTGTAGGAACTTGTTTCGCAATCGAGGTAACAGAACTGTGTATAAACAAGGGAATCACCGAAAGTGGCTGCTTAATACAAGTTGGCTGCTAATGGAGGTGACCACTAACACAGGTTTGACTGTATATATAATACACGTTGGCTGCTAATGGAGGTGATCACTAACACAAGATTGACTGTATATATGTGCTTTGTTGATATTTCTAAATACTAGCTGATCACAAGAAATATGATTGAGTTTTCTAGCCACCCTGTTTCCAGGGCAATGTTCCGTCGTGATTTGTTCTTCTGTGTACTTGTTACAGTACTATCGTCGGGTAAGTGAAAGACAATTCCATCCGTCCCTCCATTGACATAGTGTGTGCATATAATAATAATAATAATAATATTAATAATAATGACTTTATTTTACGAGATAACTCATTTATTTACCAATCAAAAGATAGGACTATAAGTGAAAACTGCACATTGGAATTCATCGATATGTCGTATTGGTAATGGCGTCAAGAGGTGCTTCTATGAGGGAAAGTGTTAATGTATGTCGTATTGGTAATGGCGTCAAGAGGTGCTTCTATGAGGGAAAGTGTTAATGTATGTCGTATTGGTAATGGCGTCAAGAGGTGCTTCTATGAGGGAAAGTGTTAATGTATGTCGTATTGGTAATGGCGTCAAGAGGTGCTTCTATGAGGGAAAGGGTTAATGTATGTCGTATTGGTAATGGCGTCAAGAGGTGCTTCTATGAGGGAAAGTGTTAATGTATGTCGTATTGGTAATGGCGTCAAGAGGTGCTTCTATGAGGGAAAGGGTTAATATATGTCGTATTGATAATGGCGTCAAGAGGTGCTTCTATGAGGGAAAGGGTTAATGTATGTCATATTGGTAATGGCGTCAAGAGGTGCTTCTATGAGGGAAAGTGTTAATGTATGTCGTATTGGTAATGGCGTCAAGAGGTGCTTCTATGAGGGAAAGTGTTAATGTATGTCGTATTGGTAATGGCGTCAAGAGGTGCTTCTATGAGGGAAAGTGTTAATGTATGTCGTATTGGTAATGGCGTCAAGAGGTGCTTCTATGAGGGAAAGTGTTAATGTATGTCGTATTGGTAATGGCGTCAAGAGGTGCTTCTATGAGGGAAAGGGTTAATGTATGTCGTATTGGTAATGGCGTCAAGAGGTGCTTCTATGAGGGAAAGTGTTAATGTATGTCGTATTGGTAATGGCGTCAAGAGGTGCTTCTATGAGGGAAAGGGTTAATGTATGTCGTATTGGTAATGGCGTCAAGAGGTGCTTCTATGAGGGAAAGGGTTAATATATGTCGTATTGGTAATGGCGTCAAGAGGTGCTTCTATGAGGGAAAGGGTTAATGTATGTCGTATTGGTAATGGCGTCAAGAGGTGCTTCTATGAGGGAAAGGGTTAATATATGTCGTATTGGTAATGGCGTCAAGAGGTGCTTCTATGAGGGAAAGTGTTAATGTATGTCGTATTGGTAATGGCGTCAAGAGGTGCTTCTATGAGTGAAAGGGTTAATGTATGTCGTATTGGTAATGGCGTTAAGAGGTGCTTCTATGAGGGAAAGGGTTAATGTATGTCGTATTGGTAATGGCGTCAAGAGGTGCTTCTATGAGAGAAAGGGTTAATGTATGTCGTATTGGTAATGGCGTCAAGAGGTGCTTCTATTAGGGAAAGGGTTAATGTATGTCATATTGGTAATGGCGTCAAGAGGTGCTTCTATGAGGGAAAGGGTTAATATATGTCGTATTGGTAATGGCGTCAAGAGGTGCTTCTATGAGGGAAAGTGTTAATGTATGTCGTATTGGTAATGGCGTCAAGAGGTGCTTCTATGAGGGAAATGGTTAATGTATGTCGTATTGATAATGGCGTCAAGAGGTGCTTCTATGAGTGAAAGGGTTAATGTATGTCGTATTGGTAATGGCGTTAAGAGGTGTTTCTATGAGGGAAAGGGTTAATGTATGTCGTATTGGTAATGGCGTCAAGAGGTGCTTCTATGAGGGAAAGGGTTAATGTATGTCGTATTGGTAATGGCGTCAAGCGGTGCTTCTGTGAGAGAAAGGGATAATGTATGTCGTATTGGTAATGGCGTCAAGAGATGCTTCTATGGGGGAAAGGGTTAATGCATTTGTCTACTACAAGAATCTTGTAAATACCCATTCACGCTCATGCATGTTCAACCTCATGTATTTGTTGTTCCAGGCTGTGGGTTGTCTATGTAGCATATTACTTATATGTACAATCCATGTCATGTTATATTGTTTATGTAGCATATTACTTTTGAAACTCGTTTTCGATTCCCGCACATGTAAGTATGTTAGTTTATAGTGTATACAAATGTATTTTGGATCGATTGCGAAACAAGTTATTGCAACTTATTTATATTAATCACACTCGAGACCTCATTCCTGGTGAAATCCATAGCCACGAGAGGGAGAGAGAAGAGGCAATGTGTAATTTAGTTTATACAAATATATTTTAGCTCGATTGCGAAACAAGTTATTTCAACTTATATTAATCACTCTCGAGACCTCATTCCTGATGGAATCCATCGCCACGAGAGGGAGAGAGAAGAGGCAATGTGTAAATTTAAATGCCTTGACTAACGGCACAATCGTAACGGCTCCCCAGAGAGGCTCGAACGTGATGGATGTATGTTAGATGGCGAGGTGCACTGGTTTTCACCAACTCGGACAGGTGGTTTGTATCCGGATACTCATATTTCCTCCAACATGAAATATCATATCAAATTCACTGTAGTGATTGTTTTAAAAACGTCATTCGAAATATAGAAAACTTTCACTTCCTTGTTTAGAAAATATGGTTTACTAGTTAATAGTCGAGGAGTGCCTTGCTTTGACGGATCGAAGAAAAAACGAGTAAGTCAGTGTTCTTTATATTGTGTTAAATATAATAGCGAGGTATGTCCCATGTCGAGGTAGCTATTGATGGTTAATGTAACACAGATCGCATATAGTGATTATTAACGAGGATTATTTTTAAACGCAGTGCTAAAGAACAGACACGTGCGCGCGCGAGAGAGAGGTAGGAAGGGAGTGAGGGAGAGAGAGGGAGGTAGGGGGAGAGAGGGGAAGGGAGAGAGATATGGTGAGAGATTGTATGATTGAGATGTAGGAAGGGAGAGACGGAGGGAGAGAGGTAGGAACTAGAGAGAGGGAGGGAGAGAGATTTTAGAGAGATGGAGAGAGATAGTGTGAGAGAGATGGAGGGAGGGAGGTAGAAAGGGTGGGAGGAGAGAGATGGGGGAAATAGTGTGATAGAGAGGAGAGCAAGATGGGGAAGAGAGGGAGAAACAGTAAGAGGGAGGGAGAGAGAGAGGGAGGGGGAGAGAGGGGAGATATATAGTGAGTGTGAGAGATGTAGGAAGGGAGGGAGGGGAAGAGAGAGGGGAGCGGGAGAGATAGTATGTGTGTGAGAGAGAGGTAAGTAGGTAGGGGGTAAGGGAGGGAGGGAGCATGACACGTGAACATGTAATGATAGAGCGTTAACATTGTTATCAATTTCAAGGTGATATTTTAGAATACAAGTTTTCCATTACAAACTCGTACGATTCAATAATTCACGTCCATCACGAGCGGCCTCGATTAATCTAACATTGCTACAACTTGTTTCACCATCGAGCTAATATATATTGGCATAAACTCATTCAATATAAATACTGTACGTCGTCGTGCACATATTCGACATTGCTTGCGTAACTGTATTAATACAATATCAATTCAATTTTGAAATGAATGTGTGTTTTACGTTTATTTAACGTCGCTACCGGTTGCACATATGAGCGACGCCTCCTGAAGAGATTAGTTTATTTAGATTAATGGATAGTGCAATGATACAGACAGAGACCCATTGTCTTGCTTTTGAATGATGTTGATATTCACACTTGGATACTCGTAAATCTATTCGTCATACTGCTTTATAACAGTGTGTGATTACAATTAAAGTCCCATATTGCGCTAATACAAATAATGTGTTTTTGTTTGTTTTGGTGCGTTTATTTATTTTGTCTTGGAAGAGTGTACGATACAGAAGAAGCTGACGTCTTGTTCTTTTTCATGTCCGGTGTACAGCATCGATGCATGATGCATCGGTTAATAGTCCCATCTGCCCAGTGTACAGCGCCGATATATGCTATTTAGGTTAATAGTCCCATCTGCCCGGTGTACAGCACCAGTACATGCTACTTAGGTTAATAGTCCCATCTGCCCGGTGTACAGCACCGATACATGCTACTTAGGTTAATAGTCCCATCTGCCCGGTGTACAGCACCGATAATGCTACTTAGGTTAATAGTCCCATCTGCCCGGTGTACAGCACCGCTAATGCTACTTAGGTTAATAGTCCCATCTGCCCGGTGTACAGCACAAAAAACCACCCCACACACCAAAACAAACCACCCACACACAAACACAAAACCACCCCACACACCAAATGCTACTTAGGTTAATAGTCCCATCTGCCCGGTGTACAGCACCGATAATGCTACTTAGGTTAATAGTCCCATCTGCCCGGTGTACAGCACCGATAATGCTACTTAGGTTAATAGTCCCATCTGCCCGGTGTACAGCACCGATAATGCTACTTAGGTTAATAGTCCCATCTGCCCGGTGTACAGCACCGATAATGCTACTTAGGTTAATAGTCCCATCTGCCCGGTGTACAGCACCGATAATGCTACTTAGGTTAATAGTCCCATCTGCCCGGTGTACAGCACCGATAATGCTACTTAGGTTAATAGTCCCATCTGCCCGGTGTACAGCACCGATAATGCTACTTAGGTTAATAGTCCCATCTGCCCGGTGTACAGCACCGATAATGCTACTTAGGTTAATAGTCCCATCTGCCCGGTGTACAGCACCGATAATGCTACTTAGGTTAATAGTCCCATCTGCCCGGTGTACAGCACCGATAATGCTACTTAGGTTAATAGTCCCATCTGCCCGGTGTACAGCACCGATAATGCTACTTAGGTTAATAGTCCCATCTGCCCGGTGTACAGCACCGATAATGCTACTTAGGTTAATAGTCCCATCTGCCCGGTGTACAGCACCGATACATGCTACTAATGTTAACAGTCCTATCTACCGGTGTACAGCACCGAGACATGCTACTTAGGTTAATAGTCCCATCTGCCCGGTGTACAGCACCGATACATGATACCTCGGTTAATAGTCCCATCTGCCCGGTGTACAGCACCGATACATGATACTTAGGTTAATAGTCGCCTCGATTTATAGTCCTATCTGCCCGGTGTATAGCACCGATACACGAGACCTCGGTTTATAGTCCCATCTGCCCGGTGAATAGCATCAATACATGATACCTCGGTTTATAGTCCTAACTGCCCGGTGTATAACACCGATACATGATACCTCGGTTTATAGTCCCATCTGCCCGGTGAATAGCATCGATACATGATACCTCGGTTTATAGTCCCGTCTGCCCGGTGTATAGCACCGATACATGATACCTCGGTTAATAGTCCCATCTGCCCGGTGTACAGCACCTATGTATGATACCTCGGTTTATAGTCCCACCTGCCCGGTGTATAGCACCGGTACACGAGACCTCGGTTTATAGTTCTATCTGCCCGGTGTATAGCACCGATACATGATACCTCGGTGCATATAGTCCCATCTGCGCGGTGTATAGCACCAATACACGATACCTCGGTTTATAGTCCTATCTGCCCGGTGTACAGCACCGATACATGATACCTCGGTTTATAGTCCCATCTGCCCGGTGTATAGCACCGATACACGATACCTCGGTTTATAGTCCTATCTGCCCGGTGTATAGCACCGATACACGAGACAAATAGCACGGTTATTGTTCCTTCTGAAAGAATATTACTAAGATGAGTTGATGACTCCTTGTATTCATAGTCCAACGAGTTAAACACTCGACCATTAACCCGTCTATCTAAGAATGTGATAGCGTGGAATTCGTGATAGCACATTCGCGTCAGGTGCGAAATGCCCGGAGTTCGAGCCCATATAGAGCTGTTACGATTGTGCCCTTATGCAAGGCACTTAAATTCCACACTGCCTCTTCTTTCTCCCTCGTGGCGATGGATTCCAACAGGAATGAAGTATCGAGAGTGATTAATATATAAGGTTGTAAGAACTTGGTTCGCAATCGATCTAAAATAAGTTTGTATCCACTATAAAGTATAATCTAAGAATGTGATTGTTTATAATCTTAAGTTTATTTATCGTCGCTACCGATGAGTGACTGGCAGCTTACCTAACAACATCTTTCCTGGGCAGGCTCATCGGTTAACGAGCAATTGGTGCACCAACGTCCGTAGAGAACCTGCAAACGTTTTCATATAAAGAGAACACTTTCTGAGTGAGGCTCGAACACGTGTCAATCAGTGATTGTAGGTTTAAATTGTATACCAATGGGATTACATAAGGCGCGGATGATTATATATAGAGTGATTACCGCTTTTAGTAATGAGATTTTCAGTATAATTCGTTGAACATCAGTCCGTGAATGAACTGTAAATATACTATTTGTATATATGTGTGTGATTTACGTTTATTTATCGTCGCTACCGGTTGCGCTAGCCTGGGAACATATATTTTGCCTGGTCAGTCAAATAAATATATTTTAGCACCGATACCACTAATTTGGCCCAGGCTACCGGTTGCCCACATGAGCGACCCTCCTGAAGAGATTAGTCATTTTAGATGTTTGGAGGATAGTGCAATGATACAGACAGAGACCCATTCCAGGGTCTCCTCATTCTGGAATGGGTATCTGTCTGTATCATGCACTATCCTCCAAAATCTAAAATGACTAATTTCTTCAGGAGGCGTCGCTCATATGGGCAACCGGTAGCAACGATAAATAAACGTAAAACACATACACACACGCACACACTCACACACCACACACACACACACACACACACACACACACACACACACACCACACACACACACACACACACACACACACACACACACACACACACCACACCACACACACACACACATACACGCACGCACGCACGCACGCACGCACGCACGCAGCACGCACGCACGCACGCACGCACGCACGCACGCACGCACGCACGCCACGCACGCACGCACGCACGCACGCACGCACGCACGCACGCACGCACGCACGCACGCACGCACGCACGCACGCACGCACGCACGCACGCACGCACGCACGCACGTACGTATGTATTTATATATATACCAGAACCGTAGCCGGAGGCAAATTTCTACCGAGGCAATCTATATGGGAGTCCGGGGGATCCGGGGAGTTCGGGGGTCCGGGGGATCCAGGGGGTCCGGGGGCATGTTCCCCCTTAAAAGTGTTGGGGTATAGAATCAATGTGTTGAGTTTTCTGATTATAAGGAGTATAGACGTATAATGTACTGACCTTTCAGCTCTCTAGCACTCAACATTTTATACAGCAAAGGGATATTGTTTTGCATTTTATTTATTTAATTTTTAATTACTTTTGTTTTTGCTTTGGATATTTTAAGTGAGGTGTGCCTCATTATAACATAAACTTGCATATCTTTATTCGTTTTAAATTTTTAAAATGAAAAGGTACAACATAATAGTTATTTAAATTCATCGATATACACATGTACAACATTATATTTTTTTACCCCCAAGCAATGCAATGCTGTAATACTCGTTATTTCATGAAATCCGCATACTTATGGTTGCTATTGATTGCCCTCGTTCGAAACCTTATCTGTAAAACCTTACATTAACATAATATAGCTATTTATTCAGGTCCAGTGAGCCATTTAATTTTATTCAAACTGGTACAACATTTCTTCTTCCGTGTTTGAGTAGCGAACGTGCGCATTTGTAATGTCAGTATTTCAATATATTATAGCTTCCAATTCAATCCACGAGTCATTGTAAATATATTTGTGTAAATTATGTATTATGTATAGTGTGCATATTATGACGAATAAATATGTTTAAACCAATGTCAGTAATATATATATATACAAACAGTGCACCATTTTGAATAAACTGGGGTAATGTATTATATTAAGCATCATTTATTTAAGTATTTTACGTATAATCAAGAAATGAACATTTTACATATAATGCAACAGTAGTAGATAGAACGGGATTTGTGGAAGTCGTGATAGCGCTGTGGTAGCGCATTCGCTTCATGTGCGAACTGTCGGGAGTTCAAGCCCCACTGGAGTCGTTGTGATTTTACACTTAGGGAAGGCATTTAAATTCCACGATGCTTCTTCTCTCTCCCTCGTGGCGATGGATACCTGGATTCCATCAGGAATGAGGTATTGAGAGCGATTATTATACATTGTAAGAATGTGTTTCGCAATAGAGCTAAGATAAATGTGTGTACACTTAAAGGGATTAGACAAAAAGAAAACTCTACGTTCTTCTCCCTATCAAATGGTTGATATACAATAGGCAAGAGAATAATATTGCATATTGCCTCTTCTCTCTCCCTCATGGCGATGGATTCCATCAGGAATGAGGTCTCGAGAGTTATTAGGAGTTGTAGGAACTTGTTTCGCAATCGAGGTAACAGAAATGTGTATAAACAAGGGAATCACAGAAAGTGGCTGCTTAATACAAGTTGGCTGCTAATGGAGGTGACCACTAACACAGGTTTGACTGTATATATGTGCTTTGTTGAGTTTTTTAAATACTAGCTGATCACATGAAATATGATTGAGCTTTCTAGCCACCCTTTCTACACATCTGTTTCCAGGGCAATGTTCCGTCGTGATTTGTTCTTCTGTGTACTTGTTACAGTACTATCGTCGGGTAAGTGAAAGATAATTCCATCCGTCCCTCCATTGACATAGTGTGTGCATATAATAATAATATTAATAATAATAATGGTGATAATAATAATAATGATGACGATGATAATAATAATAATAATGATGACGATGATGATAATGATGATAATAATAATAATAATAATAATGACTTTATTTTACGAGATAACTCATTTATCTACCAATCAAAAGATAGGACTATAAGTGAAAACTGCACATTGGAATTATATAGTAATGGCAATGCAACCCGAGTTCGATCCTCGGAAGTATGTGAGATGGTATGGTGGTCGCCAGATCGGACAGGTTGGTTTTCTCTGGGTACTCCTATTTCCTCAAACTCAGAAATATATATTTACTTGCAGCTTTCGCTAACTCTTCTATGACTAAAATATTATCATGTAGTGTGTTTAATTGTATGCATTTAAATGTGCTGTATATTAGTCTACATCCGTTATGTCAAGGTCGGTTATGTCGAATTCTCCTGTTATCAAGTCGGATCAAGTCCCGTTTCAGACACTATCAGTTTACATATACCTGTATCTGTTTATATCGAATTTCGTTAAGTAAAATTTCGGTTATGTCGAAGTATTTTGTTCGGTTCGACGGAATTCGACATAACGGATGTAGACTGTAATTGTTTTGTTTTGTGTGCCTATGTTTTTATTTATACAAATTTATTTTAGCTCGATTGCGAAACAAGTTATTTCAACTTATATAAATCACTCTCGAGACCTCATTCCTGATGGAATCCATCGCCACGAGGGAGAGAGAAGAGGCAATGTGGAATTTAAATGCCTTGCCTAAGGGCACAATCGTAACGTCTCCAGTGGGGCTCGAACTCCGAACCTTTCGCACCTGAAACAAATGATCTAGTTAAATAAAGTCTTTATTACATTAATTATTATTATTATTTGCGTTCGGTTGCCCACATGACATGGGCGACGTCACTAGAATAGATCTGTCATTTTATGAGTTGGAGACATGATAGTGCAATGATACGGAACAGACAGAGCCCCGCATTCCAAATGTTCCTCTGGATTTTATAAAGTGTACTGTGTACAGCACCCATACGAAATATCTGTTTCATTATCAGTAATAACTATATTCAATTTGTTAACTCGAATCAGGAAGTTGGCCCTAAATATGTCTGTCTATATACAGTATGTGCCTGCATTGTAGTAACAATACGAGCATGACTAGATCCAATGGTGATTTCCAATACCTCATTGTTTGGATTTAACTCGAAGAAATATATCACAACCTACGCGATTAGTGTACTTTGGGTGGTGACAGAGAGTGTGTTTTACGTTTATTTATCGTCGCTACCGGTTGCCCATATGAGCGACGCTTCCTGAAGAGATTAGTCATTTTATATTTTTGGAGGATAGTACAATGATACAGACATAGACCCATTCCAGAGTATCATCTGGTTCGTTTTACGTAAAGCACCGACACGAGACCTCGGTTTAAAGGCCCATCTGAAAGAATGTTAATTTATTAGACCCAGACGGAGGTTCGAACCTAGTCTACGTTATGTACTGTTTATTTGACTTAAACACTATCGTGACGTCATACCTATGTACTGCAGTCCATTATTATTAATATTGGACTGCCGTCAAAAGGCCAGTGTATTATATGAAATCCTATGCGTAAATGTACGAAATTAACGATTTTAATTAGTAAGATCGTGTTATATAATTGAGTGTTTTAAATAAGATATAAACCTCAAACAGATCCAATATGGAATCTATTGTCACTGTGTTCGGTGCCACACAGTCCATTATGTTACATATTGGATCGTTTTCTGCTTATATCCTATACATAATGGAAGACATATATTACACATAATGCGATTATTGCAATTTGCATGGTGACAGAGTCTACATTATGTACTATTTCTATGGCATAGTACGACGGTTCGATCCTATTGATTTCAATCGATGTCAATCACGGACCTGTGCTCTCACTGTTGTTTCTCCGTAACATGTCATGCAGCACATTGTTTCTCCGTAACATGTCATGCAAATCATACAGCACATTGTTTCTCCGTAACATTCATACAGCACATTGTTTCTCCGTAACATGTCATGCAGCACATTGTTTCTCCGTAACATGTCATACAGCACATTGTTTCTCCGTAACATGTCATGCAGCACATTGTTTCTCCGTAACATGTCATACAGCACATTGTTTCTCCGTAACATGTCATACAGCACATTGTTTCTCCGTAACATGTCATACAGCACATTGTTTCTCCGTAACATGTCATACAGCACATTGTTTCTCCGTAACATGTCATACAGCACATTGTTTCTCCGTAACATGTCATACAGCACATTGTTTCTCCGTAACATGTCATACAGCACATTGTTTCTCCGTAACATGTCATACAGCACATTGTTTCTCCGTAACATGTCATACAGCACATTGTTTCTCCGTAACATGTCATACAGCACATTGTTTCTCCGTAACATGTCATGCAGCACATTGTTTCTCCGTAACATGTCATACAGCACATTGGTTCTCCGTAACATGTCATGCAGCACATTGTTTCTCCGTAACATGTCATGCAGCACATTGTTCCCCGTAACATGTCATGCAGCACATTGTTTCTCCGTAACATGTCATACAGCACATTGCTTCTCCGTAACATGTCATACAGCACATTGTTTCTCCGTAACATGTCATACAGCACATTGTTTCCCCGTAACATGTCATGCAGCACATTGTTTCTCCGTAACATGTCATACAGCACATTGTTCTCCGTAACATGCCATGCAGCATATTGTTTCTCCGTAACATGTCATACAGCACATTGTTTCTCCGTAACATGTCATGCAGCACATTGTTTCTCCGTAACATGTCATACAGCACATTGTTTCTCCGTAACATGACATGCAGCACATTGTTTCTCCGTAACATGTCATACAGCACATTGTTTCTCCGTAACATGTCATGCAGCACATTGTTTCTCCGTAACATGTCATGCAGCACATTGTTTCTCCGTAACATGTCATACAGCACATTATACCACAATGGCTTTGTATTACATTTATTTATCGTCGCTACCGGTAGCCCATATGTTCGACGGGCAGTTTACCTGGGCAGGCTCCCACGGTTAACCAGTACTTGGTGCACGAACCTCCGTAGGGAAACTGCCTACTTTATTTATCTAAAGAGACACGGTCTGAGCGGGGCTCGAAGCCGTGGCCATCAGTGATGATAAGGTTACAGTGGTATGCAAGTCAGCGACCGTAACCACTCGACCACGGAGGCAGTCTTACTGGGTGGACTTTTTTAAAAGTGTATTTATCGTCGCTACCGGTTGCCCATTTGAGTGACGGGCAATTCACCTAACAACACCTTTCCTGGACAGGCTCCGGCGGTTAACCAGTACTTGGTGCACCAACCTCAGTAAGAAACTGCCAACTGTTTCATATACAGACACGGCCTGAGCGGGGCTCGAACACGTGACCATCAATGGTGATAGGCTACAGTGGTATACAAGTCAGAGACCTTAACCACTCGACCACGGAGGATGACCATTGTTTGCGTGAGCATTGCTGTGTTCTAAATACAAGTGCATTGCTTTGTTCCAAGTACAAGAGCATTGCTGTGTTCTAAATACAAGAGCATTGCTGTGTTCTAAGTACAAGAGCATTGCTGTGTTCCAAATACAAGAGCATTGCTCTGTTCTAAATACAAGAGCATTGCTCTGTTCTTAACATATTTCCACACTGAGCGACATAACTGGTTATTCTATTACCTACATTGGCAGATAAAGTCCGATATATCCCGAAATGTATGTGTGTCGTTTTCCGTTTAGTTTGAATCCTTTGTTTTTACCGTTGTTCTCTAACCAGATGTTGCGGTATGATCAAATGTGATTTTGATCAAAATCTTGTTAACTGCACTGTAACAACGTTCTACAGTAAATTACCCATTGGATATAGATAGATTGTAGAATATCTGTAGAGATTTAATTATTTACTAATCATAACTTGAGAAAACGGATGCTATTTGATAACACGTGGTGCAAAGGAAACAACGATAAAAACAGAGGAAACCAATTAAAAGGACATATCTATTTTTAGGAGTATTCAGGGGGAATAACTGATTACTCATTGAAATCTGCTTAATATATATAATTATACATATAGAAACAGTAAACGGTATAGCTACAGACGTTAGACTCGTAAACAATGTAACCGAGTTGGACTATTTGGACTTGAAGCCGTACGAGGGGGCAATCCAAGTGTTCGAGGATGGTGAATGGGGGCTACTACCGCGTAACGCTGTGAATGAAGTCACAGCAAAAACGATCTGCAAAATACTGGGATATGGATGAGAGCTTCATATTTAACGAGGTCTGAACCCTCGAGCTGCAGCATAGATACAGTAACTATGTAATGTGCAAAGCTAAGCTATAACAGTTCATCCAGCATGGCCTTGGCATCCTACTTTTAGTTTAAACAGTATTTGTTTTTTGAATAAACAAAGGTTGCCTATTTGAGCGACGCCTTCTAAAGAGATTAGTGAATGATACAGACAGAGACCCATTCCAGAGTCTCCTCTGGTTCTTTTACGTGCATGGTGTAAAGCACCGACACGAGACCTCGGTTTAAAGTCGCATCTGTTAATTGTATTATGGTCAGACGAGGGATCGAACCTGCGATCCCTGGGCAATGAACGGTCGAACGTGTTAACCACTGGACTACAGATCCGTCTGTAACACTTTTGTCCAAGAGTAGGCCTACTTATATATGCGTGTAAATCGTGATGCACTTTTCCTAATACGACTTATTCCTGTTTTCATCTATTTATTTCTGTATGAAAACATTGTCATAAGTTTCCAGTTTGTAGCCTACTGTAGATTGCTGTTGTAGTATAATTATTGTAAGCTAACATTTGCAAAAACTATATTTTTTATACGAAGCCCAACAAATACGTGCTTGATACACGCCATCAACATTCTGTTTTCAAATGTACTAATCATTTTGCTTATTTGGTTTTAATTTTGACATTATATTTTTATCAAAAATATTCAATCGAGCCCTGTTAAAAATCAATGAATTTTCACGGATATTTGAGACAAATCTTATTCCCTAGTTCTGTGTTCAATTACAATGATTCTATCTTTCTCACATACGTTTCTGCATTCATAAGTTTGTATATTTTGCTATTACAGATTTGTCGGATTTCTCGTAGAAAGATTTTCCTACACCGGTGTGTACAAGTTAAGCCGTCTGACATGTAGTGGTAACGAAACCTCCATATCGGAATGTGTGCAAGAACCTGTAGCTACTCAGAGTGGGATGGATTCTACAGGCGTACATTGCTTTGGTGACTATTCACTTTATTGTTTGCTTGACTTTTGGGGTTAATGTGGCGCCAACAGCTAACGGCGACTCTCCAGCTACTCTGTCCTTCCAAACAGTATTTCTGCAGTTCAGCATTCACCCGGGTGTCCTTCCAAACAGTATTTCTGCAGTTCAGCATTCACCCGGTTGTCCTTCCAAACAGTATTTCTGCAGTTCAGCATTCACCCGGGTGTCCTTCCAAACAGTATTTCTGCAGTTCAGCATTCAAGGTTCAAATGTCAACTGTGGTTCAGCAATAACTCGATATGAAAGTAATAGAGTGAAGTTAAAGTAAATTACACGTTCTCAGTACCATATAACTGGGTGCAATACTCGGGTGTATGCTTCATAGGTCAACGTCATACGTAGAGAGGTCAAAGCCTCAAATGCAAATGGCCAATAATAATCTATGTACTAGACAGGTGTTTTATTTATGTTCAAATCAGTATAATTATGTTGTTATGTACGATAGTCGGTATATGTTGTTATGTGCGATAGTCGGTATATGTTGTTATGTGCGATAGTCGGATGTGTACGCCATCTGTGAGAGTTATAAGGGGAAATGGACTTGCATGGAATTGCACAGGTAGGACTGAAATATATGATGTGTGTTGAAATAATGTCACTGTATCCACTTCGGGATTGGATTGTCTTTGTCACTTTATTAATTGGTTACACAATCACGTGTACGCCATATGTAAAAGTTATAAAGGAAAATGGACTTGTGTGGAATTAGTTTATACAAATTTATTTTAGCTCGATTGCAAAACAAGTTCTTATAATTTATATTAATCATTCCTGATGGAATCCATCGCCACGAGGGAGAGAGAAGAGGCAATGTGGAATTTAAATGCCTTGCATATAAGGGCACAATCGTAACGGCTCCAGCGGGGCTTGAACTTTATTTGCAGATGACTGTTCAATGGCAGTCTCCTCCACATATAAAACACAGATAAATTCAGATCTCCAGTTTCTGATTGGTCAAAGCAATGGTTGGTTAAATGTAACCCTTCCTTTCCTTCAGAAATAGAACTTCCGATATTACTGTTTGAAAATACAGAACTTTTTTGTTGATAATCAAAAACATCTTCAGGTTCTTGGCAGGTACATATAACACTGATGAATAATTTCGTCTGCATCTAAAGTGCTGGGATCCATGCAGATACTAAATAGATATGCATATATGCCGTTTACATCAACGGTGCAATATGATATTGATAGAAAATAAACTACAAGATGTCATCTGCATTTGTCTAAAATCACAATATGGACATATTATTGAAGTACAAACAGCTTGCATTTGAATGATTTCAATTTGGTTTAAACATATTTATTCCACTATATACATTCACAAAACAATACATTCACACACAATCAAAGAATAGGAAAGGATCAAAACGGAAGCAGAGCTTATATAGTTTCTCTCCTTGCAGTTCAAAATACACAGTACTATTTTGGACGGTGTGGAGCTAATACATGTATACCAAATGTGCATATTGCTTAGAAATGACAGAAATATAATACCGGTAAGAAAGCAGAAGAGAAGATATTTGAGAATGTAGCGCAGGCAGACAGGGGTAAAGTCATTAAGTGCACGTCTTATATACATGAGGTCTTATATGCATGATTTCAATTTACACAACCGTAATTTTCACAGAACAACTTAACACATGCAACACTAATAACGAAACATGTAATTTATTCGACAGATCACGTGTTCATAGATGTCCGTCTCTCTGGTGGTGCAACGCCTAACAAAGGGGTTGTCCAAGTTAAGATGGATGGAAGATGGGGGCTTGTGTGTAGTTATGATCAGGCAGTTATGATGCCACCTGCAGGCGTATCCACAGCCATTTGCAGATCTTTGGGATATAAGTAAGTACTATGCTACAAATACTTGTTTATTTATCGTCTCCCCCGGTTATAATTCGGAATGACGTCCGAAGAAATGTCTGTGTGCTATGCTTTCCAATGAAAGCGGTGGAATAACACATTTTATTTCCACTGGCTTGCAGGCATAGTACCTAGTCCATGCACGTTGAAATGATGTCAAAGCCTAGGCTTTCGTACTGAAGCTGTCAGTGAGCTAGGAAATGCAATGATGTCGATTTCGCTGGGCGTTCGATTTTACTTTTGGCGTTATGTTTTCTAGTGTGTTTACCCCGAGTATAGTGCATAACATCTAGAACTGACACCTACTTCGTTAAAGGCAATCTTTCCCTCAGCATGCATATCCCAATACAGAAAACAAGTCCAAAATAACAGGAAATGATCCGCGGTGAATATACAGTGGTCTTTCATTGGCTGCCGGTTTCATGTGGATTTCATTTTGACCAATGAGGCAACAGCTTACATTCACAGCTGATGTTGTCAAAAATCGAACGCCCAGCGAAATCGACAACATGGCATTTCCTGCTGTTCACGATGAACCAATGTGCACTTCTGGTGTTATATGACCGATCTCCATCACATAAAAAGTATTTGTTGATAGCATAAGGTCTTCCTGTTGGGACCACAAGGACAAATCAGTGATCTGGTCGATTTTACCTAGTTTCTCGTCGATGTTTCTGCATGCATGTTTTATTTCCGTTGGTTGCCTTCAGTAAACATTACTTACTATATGACCATAGGGCAAAACAAGTTGTGTCTTGTGCCTGTGCCGTCGCCTATGTAACTATGCTATACGCCAACTTCTAACATACGGTTCTCTCTCTCTCGCGTGCGCCCATCAGGTGCGAAATGCCCGGAATTAGAGCCACGCTGGAGCCGTTACGATTGTGCAATGCATTTAAATTCCACGTTCCCTCTTCTCTCTCCTTCATGGTTCCATCAGGAATGAGGCATCGAGAGTGATTAATATAAGTTGTAAGAACTTGTTACGCAATCGAGCTAAATACACTAACAGTCCTTAACAAGCCAACTAAATTGGAATGCATGTGGAAACAACATCGATACAGATCCTCTTATAAGAATTTTTTTTATTGATGTTTATTTAACGTCGCTACCGATTGCCATTTTGAGCGACGGGTACCTAACAACAACTTTATGGGCAGGCTCAAGCGGTTAACAAGTACAAGTACTGTCAACATTTTCATATAAAGAGACACGGTGTGAGCGGGGCTTGAACCCGTGACCACCAGTGATGATAGGTTACAGTTGTATTACAAGTCAGCGACCGTAACCACTCGACCACGGAGGCGGTCTACATAAGAATTGTAAGAATTATTGTTCATTTTATCCTATACACATTTCTCTTTATATTAATCCATAACCGGGTCTGATCAAGATCTATGTTGTTTGCTGTTAAGCAAAGTGTTTTAGCTCCACTATACGAATAGCAGATAGCAGAGAGCCTGATTAGATTGCTATTGTTGCGATTGGTAGGTCATGTGTTAATCCAACCGCTGTATGAAGCCTGCTATAATAAAGAGAACGTGTTCTGCATCACTTCCAGGACGTATAACATATCGCAAAGTTTAGGCGGATATACGGATGACGGAGTAATACTAAGCTGGCTGGATATTCATAAATTCTCCTGCACTGGGTCAGAGACACAGTTCAACCAGTGCACGTTCCAAGATGTAACGCAGTATCAACCTAGTTGTTACTCAAAACTAGTTTTAGATTGCAGCAGTAAGTACGCACTCATATATACATGTATATATATAATATGTTATGAAATCATCATGCGTGTAAGATCCATTGTATCACATTACCATAACCTTGCCATAACGCCCAGCGACATCGACAACATTGCATGTCCTGCTGTTCACGATGAAATAATGTGTCATGCTGGTGTTATTTGACCGATCTCCATCAAATAAAAAGTATGTGTTGACCACAAGGACATGCCAGTGATCTGGTCGTTTGTACCTAGTTTCTCGTCGATGTTTCTGCATGCTTGTTTTATTTCCGTTGGTTGCCTTCAGTAAACATTACTTACTATATGACCATAGGGCAAGCACAATTGTGTCTTGTGTCTGTAGTCCGAAGTATCCACAATTTAAGCACATGTATTACACTCCTGCAAATAGGGTACACACATAGGTTGGACTACAACATTGAATACATCCCCCTTTGGTTGTACATCACATCTGATAGTCACTGATTCTCATAATGAGTGCTCAACATCCATGGAGTGCCGAAACATATCTATCAACTATCTTTTATATTTCACTATGATCTATGCCTGATACAATATAGAACTCAATCTTCAAGATTTCATAAAACTATTATATAATATATACCCAATGGTAAATTCCACCGTGTAATCTACGTTACATAAATAGAGAGCGCAAGTTTAACAATCCCATTACAGACTGATATGTAGTCCAGTGGTAACACGCTGGACTGATACTCCAGGGATCGCAGGTTCGATCCCCCGTCTGACCATAATAAATTAACAGTCATTCTGATGGGATTTTAAACCGAGGTCTCGTGTCGGTGCTTTACACCGTGCATGTAAAAGAACCAGAGGAGACTCTGGAATGGGTCTCTGTGTGTATCATTGCACTATCCTCAAAATATCTAAAATGACTAATATCTTCAGGAGGCGTCGCTCATATGGGCAACCGGTAGCGACGATAAATAAACGTAAAACACAATCGTCCCATTCAAATAGATAACTAGGATTATGCAATGAACAACCTTGACGTGCAAGCATTAATATGCTTCAATTAACTTTATTTTTACATTTGTGATTCTACAATATTTAGATGTTCTTGCTTGAATATAGTATGTATACTAGAGGACATAGAAAACGCACACCTACATTATATACTAGATGACATAGAAAACGCACACCTACATTATATACTAGCTGACATAGAAAACGCACACCTACGTTATATACTAGATGACATAGAAAACGCACACCTACGTTATATACTAGATGACATAGAAAACGCACACCTACGTTATATACTAGAGGACATAGAAAACGCACACCTACATTATATACTAGATGACATAGAAAACGCACACCTACATTATATACTAGAGGACATAGAAAACGCACACCTACATTATATACTAGATGACATAGAAAACGCACACCTACGTTATATACTAGAGGACATAGAAAACGCACACCTACGTTATATACTAGATGACATAGAAAACGCACACCTACATTATATACTAGAGGACATAGAAAACGCACACCTACATTATATACTAGATGACATAGAAAACGCACACCTACATTATATACTAGATGACATAGAAAACGCACACCTACATTATATACTAGAGGACATAGAAAACGCACACCTACATTATATACTAGAGACATAGAAAACGCACACCTACATTATATACTAGAGGACATAGAAAACGCACACCTACATTATATACTAGATGACATAGAAAACGCACACCTACGTTATATACTAGAGGACATAGAAAACGCACACCTACATTATATACTAGATGACATAGAAAACGCACACCTACATTATATACTAGAGGACATAGAAAACGCACACCTACATTATATACTAGAGGACATAGAAAACGCACACATACAGTATATTATTATTATTATTACATGAAAACGAAATACGAAGGATTCCATCAAAGATATATATCACATCTTTATTACAAAACACAAACTGAACAACTAAACATATTTCAAAATGATTAAAACTATGTATTTATATAGTTATTGTTTTTCATGTAAAACACACTTATCCGAAGTGTGCGTTTTCTATGTCCTCTAGTATACATGTACACACTTATTCGAAGTGTGCGTTTTCTATGTCCTCTAGTATACATGTACACACTTATCCGAAGTGTGCGTTTTCTATGTCCTCTAGTATACATCGCGAGTTTTATTATGTGCATTCGTTTCAAACGTTTTTGCATCCAAATATTAGTGTGTTTTATTGTTCTTGTTTAGCACCATTATCAGAATACTGCTCGTCCGATGATATATGTGCAGGCGTCCCCAACGCGATCTGCAAAGACAACATATGTGTATGTAAGAGAGGCTATGGGCCCATTGGAGAATTCACCTGTTCAGGTAAGGTAGCCCATGAAAATAGTCGTGATTGTGCAGTGGTAGCTCGTTTGCTTCTGGTGCGAAAGGCCTGGAGTTCAAGCCCCGATGGAGCCGTTACGAGTGTGCCCTTAGGCAAGGCATTTAAATTCCACATTGCCTCCTCTCTCTCCTTCGTGGCGATGGATTCCATCAGGAATGAGATCTCGAGAGTGATTAATATAAGATATAAGAACTTGTTTCACAATCGAGCTAAACTAAATTTGTATAAACAGGAACATTGGCCCGGATAATCTGGCAGAATTGACCCCCAGGCCGACTTGATTCATATTATTTTGAACAGCTTCGGGGAGCATACTTAGGGGTTCTTATTTGGCATTCCTATTTTTACTTGCTGAAGAAACTTCGTGCCAGTTGGGTAGCTTCCTAGACTGGGATTCGAACCAACAGCGGTGAGGGGCAAGTGATTTGAAATCAACGACAACAACCACTCGACCTACTCATTCTCCACCATATTTATATGTTTTTAAGCTGCACACATTATTACAGTGTAATTTGTATGCATGTATATACACATTATTACAGTGTAATTTGTATGCATGTATATACACATTATTACAGTGTAATTTGTATGCATGTATGCACACATTATTACAGTGTAATTTGTATGCATGTATATACACATTATTACAGTGTAATTTGTACGCATGTATACACACATTAACATTGCTATATTTACTAGATTCTGTGAATGGCTGTCTTTAAGCTGATTTCAAGTGGAAGTCGGGATAACACAGTGGATGCGCGTTCGCTTCCGGTGCGAAAGGTCCGGAGTTCGCGCCCCACTGGAGCAGTTACGATTGTGCCCTTAGGCAAGGCATTTAAATTCCAAGTTGCCTCTTCCCTCTCCCTCATGGCGATGGATTCCATCAGGAATGAGGTCTCGAGAGTGATCAATATTAGTTATAAGAACTTGTTTCGCAATCGAGCTAAACTAAATTTGTATAAACTAATATGAGTTCATATAAGTCATATCGGCACATTGTTATATAGATTTATTGTCATCAATTGTCTCATTCCCATTTTCTACTCTACGAGCCAAGTCCATATATCATCATATTCTATTACATAATTATTATATATAGTTTCTCTACTTTTCAGCTTTAACATATAATTCCAACGTGCAGTTTTCACTTATAGTCCTATCTTTTGATTTGTATATATATTGAGAGCCTCATGGTAGATTAACTTGTGCTTAAATGAGTTCTCTCGTAAAATAAAGTCTTTATTATTATTGTTATTATTATTCTACTTTTGGTTGCATGTCCGATTAGCGCAGTGGTTAGCGCGGTCGCTTCTCACCAATGTAACCCGGGTTCGATCCTCGGACCGGGAAGTATGTGATATGGTACTGTTGTCGCCAGATCGGACAGGTGGGTTTTCTCCAGGTACTCCGGTTTCCTCCCACACGAATGACCACATTCACGCTTTCATCCGCGCCAACGAGAGTGTTTAATATATGTTGTTTAAACTTGTTTCGCAATCGTTGTAAAATCAAGAACGATTAAACTTAGTATACTTTTGAATCTCCAACAGAGTATATATTCCGGCTATACCCTATTTCTGAGAATCTGAATGAGGGATTAGTCGAAATATCCAATAACGGTAGCTGGAAGTTGATAAGCGATGGGTATGAAACATTCAGTGAGATGACGTCCAAGGTACTCTGCAACACACTTGGATTTGGGTATGTAAATAATAATATATTCAAGAATACAACACGCGTATACATACACACACGTGTTATTAGCGCACGGCGACGTCAATTCCAAATGAAGCATTTTCGAATAAATTCTCATTCAAACTGCTTGAGTTATTACTTATATATTTGTTCGGTGAGAGAATTAACATATCAACGAAATAAACGTCATTAATCGCTTTTAAAGAATTGGTGTACAAGCTTCGTCAGCACCCACTGTACTTAACTACTACACATATTTCTCCAACAGTAGCAACATCCTCTCGTTGCAACATCCTCTCGTTGCGCAACGTCCTCTCGTTGCGCAACGTCCTCTCGTTGTGCAATATCCTCTCGTTGCGCAACATCATCTCGTTGCAACATCCTCTCGTTGCGCAACATCCTCTCGTTGCAACATCCTCTCGTTGCAACATCCTCTCGTTGCAACATCCTCTCGTTGACTTGTTTTGGGGGTTTTAAAGTCGTACCAACAGCTTAGGACTAATGACTCATGACTAATCTGCAGCTCTTATTGGTGGCACATGCACGAACGGGCTTCCGGGTTTACGAACGATCGACCTTCCCACAAGTCAGATGTATAGTTTGTACACATTTAGTTTATCTCGGTCGCGAAACAGTTTCTTACAACATTAGTTAAATCGTTCTCGAGACCTCATTCCTGGGGAGAGAGCAGAGGCAATGTGGAATTGAATTGCATTGTCTAAGGGCACAATTGTAATGGCTATATCTGGCTCGAACGCTTGGCCCCTCGACCAGCGCTGCCACTATTCTGCCTTCCTGTCTTATAGCTTCCTCAATTGAAAGAATCGACACGCAGGCAGTTGTAAGGTCCAATCTATTTCAAGTCAACTAACATAACCACTCTATCCGATTAGTGCGTTCGCTTCTCACCAATGTAACCCGGATTCGATCCTCCGTCCGGGAAGTATGTGAGATGGTACGGTGGTCGCCAGATCGGACAGGTGGGTTTTCTTCGGGTACTACGATTTTCTCCCACATGAATGACAACATTTACGCTTTTATCTGCGCTAACGAGAGTGATTAATATAAGATGTTAAAACTTGTTTCGCAATCATTGTAAAATAAATAAAGTTTAAACTTTAACAAATCTTGCACGGAGGCCACTCATGACTCTGTACGTGTACGTGCGTTTTATTTATCGTCGCTAGCGGTTGCCAGTATGAGCGACGCCTCATGAAGAGATTAGTTTATTTAGATTAATGGGTAGTGCAATTATACATACAGAGATCCATTCCAGAATCTCCTCTGGTTCTTTTACGTACACGGTGGAAAGCACAGACACATCGGTTTAAAGTCCCATACGAAAGACTCGTAATTTTACAGTTTACCTAACATCACCTTTCCTGGACAGGCTCAAGCGGGTAACCAGTACTTGGTGCACCAACCTCCGTACGAAACTGCTAACCGTTTCACATAAATGAGACACGGCCTCGGTGATGATTTGCTACAGTGGTATACAAGTTAACGACCTTAACCACTCGACCACTTTGTTCTGTACCTACGCGACGTGACTTTATTATTGTGGTGTTGACGGGGGGATGTGCTCTGTACCTACACGACGTGACTTTATTCTTGTGATGTTGACGATATGTGCTCTGTACCTACCGACGTGACTTTGTTTTTGTGGTGTTGACGGTATATGCTTGCTCTGTACCTACCGGCGTGACTTTGTTCTTGTGGTATTGACGATATGTGCCCTATACCTACCGACGTGACTTTGTTGTTGTGATGTTGATGATATGCGCCCTGTACCTACCGGCGTGGCTTTGTTCTTGTGGTATTGACGATATGTGCCCTGTACCTACCGACGTGACTTTGTTGTTGTGATGTTGATGCTATGCGCCCTGTACCTACCGGCGTGGCTTTGTTCTTGTGGTATTGACGATATGTGCCCTGTACCTACCGACGTGACTTTGTTGTTGTGGTGTTGACGGTATATGCTTGCTCTGTACATACCGGCGTGACTTTGTTGTTGTGGTGTTGATGGTATGTGCTCTGTACCTACCGGCGTGGCTTTGTTCTTGTGGTGTTGAGGGTATGTACTCTGTACCTACCGACATGACTTTGTTGTTGTGGTGTTGATGGTATGTGCTCTGTACCTACCGGCGTGACTTTGTTCTTGTAGTGTTGACGGTATGTGACCTGTACCTACCGACGTGACTTTGTTCTTGTGGTGTTGACGGTATGTGCTCTGTACCTACCGACGTGACTTTGTTCTTGTAGTGTTGACGGTATGTGCTCTGTAACTACCGACGTGACTTTGTTCTTGTGGTGTTGACGGTATGTGCACTGTACCTACCGACGTGACTTTGTTGTTGTGGTGTTGACGGTATGTGCTCTGTACCTACTGACGTGACTTTGTTGTTGTGGTGTTGACGGTATGTGCTCAGTACCTACCGACGTGACTTTGTTCTTGTGGTGTTGACGGTATGTGCTCTGTACCTACCGACGTGACTTTGTTCTTGTGGTGTTGACGGTATGTGCTATGTACCTACCGACGTGACTTTGTTGTTGTGGTGTTGACGGTATATGCTATGTACCTACCGACGTGACTTTGTTGTTGTGGTGTTGACGGTATGTGCTCTTTACCTACTGACGTGACTTTGTTGTTGTGGTGTTGACGGTATATGCTTGCTCTGTACCTACCTGCGTGACTTTGTACTTGTGGTATTGACGATATGTGCCCTGTACCTACCGACGTGACTTTGTTCTTGCGGTATTGACGATATGTGCCCTGTACCTACCGACGTGACTTTGTTGTTGTGGTGTTGACGGTATTTGCTCTGTACCTACCGACGTGACTTTGTTCTTGTAGTGTTGACGGTATGTGCTCTGTACTTACCGACGTGACTTTGTTCTTGTGGTGTTGATGGTATGTGCTCTGTACCTACTGACGTGACATTGTTGTTGTGGTGTTGAAGGTATGTGCTCTGTACCTACCGACGTGATATTGGTCTTGTAGTGTTGACGGTATGTGCTCTGTACCTACCGACGTGACTTTGTTCTTGTGGTGTTGACGGTATGTGCTCTGTACCTACCGACGTGACTTTGTTATTGTGGTGTTGACGGTATGTGCTCTGTACCTACCGACGTGACTTTGTTCTGGCGGTGTTGACGGTGTGTGCTCTGTACCTACCAAAGTGACTTTGTTCTTGTGGTGTTGACGGTATGTGCTCTGTACCTACCGACGTGACTTTGTTCTTGTAGTGTTGACGGTATATGCATCCTCTGTACCTATCGACGTGACTTTGTTGTTGTGGTGTTGATGGTATTTGCTTGCTCTGTACCTACCGACGTGACTTTGTTGTTGTGGTGTTGACGGTATGTACTCTGTACCTACATAGGTGAGTTTGTTCTTGTGGTGTTGATGGTATATGCTTGCTCTGTACCTACCGGCGTGGCTTTGTTGTTGTGGTGTTGACGGTATGTACTCTGTACCTACCGACGTGACTTTGTTGTTGTGGTGTTGACGGTATGTACTCTGTACCTACCGACGTGACTTTGTTGTTGTGGTGTTGACGGTATATGCTTGCTCTGTACCTACCGGCGTGACTTTGTACTTGTGGTATTGAAGATATGGGCTCTGTACCTACCGACGTGACTTTGTTGTTGTGGTGTTCACGGTATGTGCTCTGTACCTACCGACGTGACTTTGTTGTTGTGGTGTTGATGGTCTGTGCTCTGTACCTACCGACGTGACTTTGTTGTTGTGGTGTTGACGGTAGGTGCTCTGTACCTACGCGACGTGCCTTGTAATTGTTGTGTCCTACGATATGTGCTCTGTACCTACCGGCGTGGCTTTGTTCTTGTGGTGTTGACGGTAGGTGCTCTGTACCTAGTCGACGTGCCTTGTACTTGTTGTGTCGTACGATATGTGCTCTGTACCTACCGGCTTGACTTTGTTCTTGTGGTGTTGACGGTATATGCTCTGTACCTACCGACGTGACTTTGTTGTTGTGGTGTTGACGGTATATGCTCTGTACCTACCGACGTGACTTTGTTCTTGTGGTGTTGACGGTATATGCTCTGTACCTACAGACGTGACTTTGTTGTTGTGGTTTTGACGGGATGTGCTCTGTACCTACCGTCGTGACTTTGTTCTTGTAGTGTTGACGGTATGTGCCCTGTACCTACCGGTGTGCCTTTGTTCTTGTAGTGTTGACGGTATGTGACCTGTACCTACCGACGTGACTTTGTTCTTGTAGTGTTGACGGTATATGCACTGTACCTACCGACGTGACTTTGTTGTTGTGGTGTTGACGGTATGTGCTCTGTACCTACTGACGTGACTTTGTTGTTGTGGTGTTGACGGTATGTGCTCAGTACCTACCGACGTGACTTTGTTCTTGTGGTGTTGACGGTATGTGCTCTGTACCTACCGACGTGACTTTGTTCTTGTGGTGTTGACGGTATATGCTATGTACCTACCGACGTGACTTTGTTGTTGTGGTGTTGACGGTATGTGCTCTTTACCTACCGACGTGACTTTGTTGTTGTGGTGTTGACGGTATATGCTTGCTCTGTACCTACCTGCATGACTTTGTACTTGTGGTATTGACGATATGTGCTCTGTACCTACCGACGTGACTTTGTTCTTGTGGTGTTGACGGTATGTGCTCTGTACCTACCGACGTGACTTTGTTCTTGTGGTGTTGACGGTATGTGCTCTGTACCTACCGACGTGACTTTGTCATTGCGGTGTTGACGGTGTGTGCTCTGTACCTACCGACGTGACTTTGTTCTTGTGGTGTTGACGGTATGTGCTCTGTACCTACCGACGTGACTTTGTTCTTGTAGTGTTGACGGTATATGCATCCTCTGTACCTATCGACGTGACTTTGTTGTTGTGGTGTTGACGGTATATGCTTGCTCTGTACCTACCGACGTGACTTTGTTGTTGTGGTGTTGACGGTATGTACTCTGTACCTACATAGGTGAGTTTGTTCTTGTGGTGTTGATGGTATATGCTTGCTCTGTACCTACCGGCGTGACTTTGTACTTGTGGTATTGACGATATGGGCTCTGTACCTACCGACGTGACTTTGTTGTTGTGGTGTTCACGGTATGTGCTCTGTACCTACCGACGTGACTTTGTTGTGGTGGTGTTGCTGGTATGTGCTCTGTACCTACCGACGTGACTTTGTTGTTGTGGTGTTGACGGTAGGTGCTCTGTACCTACGCGACGTGCCTTGTAATTGTTGTGTCCTACGATATGTGCTCAGTACCTACCGGCGTGGCTTTGTTCTTGTGGTGTTGACGGTAGGTGCTCTGTACCTAGTCGACGTGCCTTGTACTTGTTGTGTCGTACGATATGTGCTCTGTACCTACCGGCTTGACCTTGTTCTTGTGGTGTTGACGGTATATGCTCTGTACCTACCGACGTGACTTTGTTGTTGTGGTGTTGACGGTATATGCTCTGTACCTACCGACGTGACTTTGTTCTTGTGGTGTTGACGGTATATGCTCTGTACCTACCGACGTGACTTTGTTGTTGTGGTGTTCACGGTATGTGCTCTGTACCTACCGACGTGACTTTGTTGTTGTGGTGTTGATGGTCTGTGCTCTGTACCTACCGACGTGACTTTGTTGTTGTGGTGTTGACGGTAGGTGCTCTGTACCTACGCGACGTGCCTTGTAATTGTTGTGTCCTACGATATGTGCTCTGTACCTACCGGCGTGGCTTTGTTCTTGTGGTGTTGACGGTAGGTGCTCTGTACCTAGTCGACGTGCCTTGTACTTGTTGTGTCGTACGATATGTGCTCTGTACCTACCGGCTTGACTTTGTTCTTGTGGTGTTGACGGTATATGCTCTGTACCTACCGACGTGACTTTGTTGTTGTGGTGTTGACGGTATATGCTCTGTACCTACCGACGTGACTTTGTTCTTGTGGTGTTGACGGTATATGCTCTGTACCTACAGACGTGACTTTGTTGTTGTGGTTTTGACGGGATGTGCTCTGTACCTACCGTCGTGACTTTGTTCTTGTAGTGTTGACGGTATGTGCCCTGTACCTACCGGTGTGCCTTTGTTCTTGTAGTGTTGACGGTATGTGACCTGTACCTACCGACGTGACTTTGTTCTTGTGTGTTGACGGTATATGCACTGTACCTACCGACGTGACTTTGTTGTTGTGGTGTTGACGGTATGTGCTCTGTACCTACTGACGTGACTTTGTTGTTGTGGTGTTGACGGTATGTGCTCAGTACCTACCGACGTGACTTTGTTCTTGTGGTGTTGACGGTATGTGCTCTGTACCTACCGACGTGACTTTGTTCTTGTGGTGTTGACGGTATATGCTATGTACCTACCGACGTGACTTTGTTGTTGTGGTGTTGACGGTATGTGCTCTTTACCTACCGACGTGACTTTGTTGTTGTGGTGTTGACGGATATGCTGCTCTGTACCTACCTGCATGACTTTGTACTTGTGGTACGATATGTGCTCTGTACCTACCGACGTGACTTTGTTCTTGTGGTGTTGACGGTATGTGCTCTGTACCTACCGACGTGACTTTGTTCTTGTGGTGTTGACGGTATGTGCTCTGTACCTACCGACGTGACTTTGTCATTGCGGTGTTGACGGTGTGTGCTCTGTACCTACCGACGTGACTTTGTTCTTGTGGTGTTGACGGTATGTGCTCTGTACCTACCGACGTGACTTTGTTCTTGTAGTGTTGACGGTATATGCATCCTCTGTACCTATCGACGTGACTTTGTTGTTGTGGTGTTGACGGTATATGCTTGCTCTGTACCTACCGACGTGACTTTGTTGTTGTGGTGTTGACGGTATGTACTCTGTACCTACATAGGTGACTTTGTTCTTGTGGTGTTGATGGTATATGCTTGCTCTGTACCTACCGGCGTGACTTTGTACTTGTGGTATTGACGATATGGGCTCTGTACCTACCGACGTGACTTTGTTGTTGTGGTGTTCACGGTATGTGCTCTGTACCTACCGACGTGACTTTGTTGTGGTGGTGTTGCTGGTATGTGCTCTGTACCTACCGACGTGACTTTGTTGTTGTGGTGTTGACGGTAGGTGCTCTGTACCTACGCGACGTGCCTTGTAATTGTTGTGTCCTACGATATGTGCTCAGTACCTACCGGCGTGGCTTTGTTCTTGTGGTGTTGACGGTAGGTGCTCTGTACCTAGTCGACGTGCCTTGTACTTGTTGTGTCGTACGATATGTGCTCTGTACCTACCGGCTTGACCTTGTTCTTGTGGTGTTGACGGTATATGCTCTGTACCTACCGACGTGACTTTGTTGTTGTGGTGTTGACGGTATATGCTCTGTACCTACCGACGTGACTTTGTTCTTGTGGTGTTGACGGTATATGCTCTGTACCTACAGACGTGACTTTGTTGTTGTGGTTTTGACGGGATGTGCTCTGTACCTACCGTCGTGACTTTGTTCTTGTAGTGTTGACGGTATGTGCCCTGTACCTACCGGTGTGCCTTTGTTCTTGTAGTGTTGATGGTATGTGACCTGTACCTACCGACGTGACTTTGTTCTTGTGGTGTTGACGGTAAGTGCACTGTACCTATCGACGTGACTTTGTTGTTGTGGTGTTGACGGTATGTGCTCTGTACCTACTGACGTGACTTTGTTGTTGTGGTGTTGACGGTATGTGCTAAGTACCTACCGACGTGACTTTGTTCTTGTGGTGTTGACGGTATGTGCTCTGTACCTACCGACGTGACTTTGTTCTTGTGGTGTTGACGGTATGTGCTATGTACCTACCGACGTGACTTTGTTGTTGTGGTGTTGACGGTATGTGCTCTTTACCTACCGACGTGACTTTGTTGTTGTGGTGTTGACGGTATATGCTTGCTCTGTACCTACCTGCGTGACTTTGTTCTTGTAGTGTTGACAGTATGTGCTCTGTACCTACCGACGTGACTTTGTTCTTGTGGTATTGACGATATGTGCCCTGTACCTACCGACGTGACTTTGTTCTTGTGGTATTGACGATATGTGCCCTGTACCTACCGACGTGACTTTGTTGTTGTGGTGTTGACGGTATTTGCTCTGTACCTACCGACGTGACTTTGTTCTTGTAGTGTTGACAGTATGTGCTCTGTACCTACCGACGTGACTTTGTTCTTGTGGTGTTGATGGTATGTGCTCTGTACCTACTGACGTGACATTGTTGTTGTGGTGTTGACGGTATGTGCTCTGTACCTACCGACGTGACATTGGTCTTGTAGTGTTGACGGTATGTGCTCTGTACCTACCGACGTGACTTTGTTCTAGTGGTGTTGACGGTATGTGCTCTGTACCTACCGACGTGACTTTGTTCTTGCTGTGTTGACGGTATGTGCTCTGTACCTACCGACGTGACTTTGTTCTTGTGGTGTTGACGGTATGTGCTCTGTACCTACCGACGTGACTTTGTTCTTGTAGTGTTGACGGTATATGCATCCTCTGTACCTATCGACGTGACTTTGTTGTTGTGGTGTTGACGGTATATGCTTGCTCTGTACCTACCGACGTGACTTTGTTATTGTGGTGTTGACGGTATGTACTCTGTACCTACATAGGTGAGTTTGTTCTTGTGGTGTTGATGGTATATGCTTGCTCTGTACCTACCGGCGTGGCTTTGTTGTTGTGGTGTTGACGGTATGTACTCTGTACCTACCGACGTGACTTTGTTGTTGTGGTGTTGACGGTATGTACTCTGTACCTACCGACGTGACTTTGTTGTTGTGGTGTTGACGGTATATGCTTGCTCTGTACCTACCGGCGTGACTTTGTACTTGTGGTATTGACGATATGGGCTCTGTACCTACCGACGTGACTTTGTTGTTGTGGTGTTCACGGTATGTGCTCTGTACCTACCGACGTGACTTTGTTGTTGTGGTGTTGATGGTATGTGCTCTGTACCTACCGACGTGACTTTGTTGTTGTGGTGTTGACGGTAGGTGCTCTGTACCTAGTCGACGTGCCTTGTAATTGTTGTGTCGTACGATATGTGCTCTGTACCTACCGGCTTGACCCTGTTCTTGTGGTGTTGACGGTATATGCTCTGTACCTACCAAAGTGACTTTGTTGTTGTGGTGTTGACAGTATATGCTCTGTACCTACCGACGTGACTTTGTTCTTGTGGTGTTGACGGTATATGCTCTGTACCTACAGACGTGACTTTGTTGTTGTGGTTTTGACGGGATATGCTCTGTACCTACCATCGTGACTTTGTTCTTGTAGTGTTGACGGTATGTGCCCTGTACCTACCGGTGTGCCTTTGTTCTTGTAGTGTTGACGGTATGTGACCTGTACCTACCGACCTGACTTTGTTATTGTGGTGTTGACGGTATGTGCTCTGTACCTACCGACGTGACTGTGTTGTTGTCGTGTTGACGGTATGTGCTCTGTACCTACCGACGTGACTTGTTCTTGCGGTGTTGAGGGTATGTGCTCTGTACCTACCGACGTGACTTTGTTGTTGTGGTGTTGACGGTATGTGCTCTGTACCTACCGACGTGACTTTGGTCTTGTAGTGTTGACGGTATGTGCTCTGTACCTACCGACGGTACTTTATTCTTGTGGTGTTGACGGTATGTGCTCTATACCTACCGACGTGACTTTGTTCTTGTGGTGTTGATGGTATGTGCTCTGTACCTACCGACGTGACTTTGTACTTGTGGTGTTGACGGTATGTGCTCTGTACCTACCGACGTGAC
>CM026386.1:15427637-15500384 GCA_014843695.1 Archivesica marissinica | reverse complement strand
CTCTGTACCTACCGGCGTGACTTTGTACTTGTGGTATTGACGATATGGGCTCTGTACCTACCGACGTGACTTTGTTGTTGTGGTGTTCACGGTATGTGCTCTGTACCTACCGACGTGACTTTGTTGTTGTGGTGTTGATGGTATGTGCTCTGTACCTACCGACGTGACTTTGTTGTTGTGGTGTTGACGGTAGGTGCTCTGTACCTAGTCGACGTGCCTTGTACGTGTTGTGTCGTACGATATGTGCTCTGTACCTACCGGCTTGACCCTGTTCTTGTGGTGTTGACGGTATATGCTCTGTACCTACCAAAGTGACTTTGTTGTTGTGGTGTTGACAGTATATGCTCTGTACCTACCGACGTGACTTTGTTCTTGTGGTGTTGACGGTATATGCTCTGTACCTACAGACGTGACTTTGTTGTTGTGGTTTTGACGGGATATGCTCTGTACCTACCGTCGTGACTTTGTTCTTGTAGTGTTGACGGTATGTGCCCTGTACCTACCGGTGTGCCTTTGTTCTTGTAGTGTTGACGGTATGTGACCTGTACCTACCGACCTGACTTTGTTATTGTGGTGTTGACGGTATGTGCTCTGTACCTACCGACGTGACTGTGTTGTTGTCGTGTTGACGGTATGTGCTCTGTACCTACCGACGTGACTTGTTCTTGCGGTGTTGAGGGTATGTGCTCTGTACCTACCGACGTGACTTTGTTGTTGTGGTGTTGACGGTATGTGCTCTGTACCTACCGACGTGACTTTGTCTTGTAGTGTTGACGGTATGTGCTCTGTACCTACCGACGTGACTTTATTCTTGTGGTGTTGACGGTATGTGCTCTATACCTACCGACGGGACTTTGTTCTTGTGGTGTTGATGGTATGTGCTCTGTACCTACCGACGTGACTTTGTACTTGTGGTGTTGACGGTATGTGCTCTGTACCTACCGACGTGACTTTGTTCTTCTAGTGTTGACGGTATATGCATCCTCTGTACCTACCGACGTGACTTTGTTGTTGTGGTGTTGACGGTATATGCTTGCTCTGTACCTACCGGCGTGACTTTGTACTTGTGGTATTGACGATATGGTCTCTGTACCTACCGGCGTGACTTTGTTCTTGTGGTGTTGACGGTATGTGCTCTGTACCTACCGACGTGACTTTGTCCTCGTGCTGGTGACGGTATGTGCTCTGTACCTATATACGTGACTTTGTTCTTGTGGTGTTGACGGTAGGTGCCCTGTACCTACCGACGTGACTTTGATCTTGTGGTGTGGACGATATGTGCTCTGTACCTACCGACGTGACTTTGTTCTTGTGGTGTTGACGATATGTGCTCTGTACCTACCGACGTGACTTTGTTATTGTGGTGTTGACGATATGTGCTCTGTACCTACCGACGTGACTTTGTTATTGTGGTGTTGACGATATGTGCTCTGTACCTACCGACGTGGCTTTGTTCTTGTGGTGTTGACGATATTTGCTCTGTACCTACCGACGTGACTTTGTTCTTGTGGTGTTGACGGTATGTGCTCTGTACCTACCGACGTGACTTTGCTCTTGTGGTTTTGACGGTATGTGCTCTGTACCTACCGACGTGACTTTGTTGTTGTGGTGTTGACGGTATGTGCCCTGTACCTACACATGTGACTTTGTTATTGTGGTGTTGATGGTATGTGCTCTGTACCTACCGACGTGACTTTGTTGTTGTGGTGTTGACAATATATGCTCTGTACCTACCGACGTGCCTTGTAGTTGTTGTGTCGTACGATATGTGCCCTGTACCTACCGGCGTGACTTTGTTCATGTGGTGTTGACGGTATGTGCTCTGTACCTACCGGCGTGACTTTGTTCTTGTGGTGTTGAGGGTATGTGCTCTGTACCTACCGACGTGACTTTGTTCTTGTGGTGTTGACAGTATATGCTCTGTACCTACCGACGTCACTTTGTTGTTGTGGTGTTGACGGTATATGCTCTGTACCTACCGACGTCACTTTGTTGTTGTGGTGTTGACGGTATATGCGCTGTACCTACCGACGTGACTTTGTTGTTGTGGTGTTGACGGTATGTGCCATGCACCTACCGACGTGACATTTCTCTTGTGGTGTTGACGGCATGTGCTCTGTACCTACGGACGTGACTTTGTTCTTGTGGTGTTGACGATATATGCTCTGTACCTACCGACGTGACTTTGTTGTTGTGGTGTTGACGGTATATGCTTGCTCTGTACCTACCGGCGTGACTTTGTACTTGTGGTATTGACGATATGGGATCTGTACCTACCGACGTGACTTTGTTGTTGTGGTGTTCACAGTATGTGCTCTGTACCTACCGACGTGACTTTGTTCTTGTGGTGTTGACAGTATGTGCTCTGTACCTACCGACGTGACTTTGTTCCCGTGCTGTTGACGGTAGGTGCCCTGTACCTACCGACGTGACTTTGTTCTTGTGGTGTTGACGATATGTGCTCTGTACCTACCGACGTGACTTTGTTCTTGTGGTGTTGACGGTATGTGCTCTGTACCTACCGACGTGACTTTGTTATTGTGGTGTTGACGGTATGTGCTCTGTACCTACCGACGTGACTTTGTTCTTGTGGTGTTGACGGTATGTGCTCTGTACCTACCGACGTGACTTTGTTGTTGTGGTGTTGACAGTATGTGCCCTGTACCTACCGACGTGACTTTGTTCTTGTGGTGTTGACGGTATGTGCTCTGTACCTACCGACGTGACTTTGTTGTTGTGGTGTTGACGGTATGTGCTCTGTACCTACCGACGTGACTTTGTTCTTGTGGTGTTGATGGTATGTGCTCTGTACCTACCGACGTGACTTTGTTCTTGTGGTGTTGAAGGTATGTGCTCTGTACCTACCGACGTGACTTTGTTCTTGTAGTGTTGACGGTATATGCATCCTCTGTACCTACCGACGTGACTTTGTTGTTGTGGTGTTGACGGTATATGCTTGCTCTGTACCTACCTGCGTGACTTTGTACTTGTGGTATTGACGATATGTGCCCTGTACCTACCGACGTGACTTTGTTCTTGTGGTATTGACGATATGTGCCCTGTACCTACCGACGTGACTTTGTTGTTGTGGTTTTGATGGTATGTGCTCTGTACCTACCGACGTGACTTTGTTGTTGTGGTGTTGACGGTATGTGCTCTGTACCTACGCGACGTGCCTTGTAATTGTTGTGTCCTACGATATGTGCTCTGTACCTACCGGCGTGGCTTTGTTCTTGTGGTGTTGACAGTAGGTGCTCTGTACCTAGTCGACGTGCCTTGTACTTGTTGTGTCGTACCATATGTGCTCTGTACCTACCGGCTTGACTTTGTTCTTGTGGTGTTGACGGTATATGCTCTGTACCTACCGACGTGACTTTGTTGTTGTGGTGTTGACGGTATATGCTCTGTACCTACCGACGTGACTTTGTTCTTGTGGTGTTGACGGTATATGCTCTGTACCTACAGACGTGACTTTGTTGTTGTGGTATTGACGGGATGTGCTCTGTACCTACCGTCGTGACTTTGTTCTTGTAGTGTTGACGGTATGTGCCCTGTACCTACCGGTGTGCCTTTGTTCTTGTAGTGTTGACGGTATGTGACCTGTACCTACCGACCTGACTTTGTTTTTGTGGTGTTGACGGTATGTGCTCTGTACCTACCGACGTGACTGTGTTGTTGTCGTGTTGACGGTATGTGCTCTGTTCCTACCGACGTGACTTGTTCTTGCGGTGTTGAGGGTATGTGCTCTGTACCTACCGACGTGACTTTGTTGTTGTGGTGTTGACAGTATGTGCTCTGTACCTACTGACGTGACTTTGGTCTTGTAGTGTCGACGGTATGTGCTCTGTACCTACCGACGTGACTTTATTCTTGTGGTGTTGACGGTATGTGCTCTATACCTACCGACGTGACTTTGTTCTTGTGGTGTTGATGGTATGTGCTCTGTACCTACCGACGTGACTTTGTACTTGTGGTGTTGACGGTATGTGCTCTGTACCTACCGATGTGACTTTGTTCTTCTAGTATTGACGGTATATGCATCCTCTGTACCTATCGACGTGACTTTGTTGTTGTGGTGTTGACGGTATATGCTTGCTCTGTACCTACCGGCGTGACTTTGTTCTTGTGGTGTTGATGGTATATGCTTGCTCTGTACCTACCGGCGTGGCTTTGTTCGTGTGGTGTTGACGGTATGTACTCTGTACCTACCGACGTGACTTTGTTGTTGTGGTGTTGACGGTATATGCTTGCTCTGTACCTACCGGCGTGACTTTGTACTTGTGGTATTGACGATATGGTCTCTGTACCTACCGGCGTGACTTTGTTCTTGTGGTGTTGACGGTATGTGCTCTGTACCTACCGACGTGACTTTGTCCTCGTGCTGGTGACGGTATGTGCTCTGTACCTATATACGTGACTTTGTTCTTGTGGTGTTGACGGTAGGTGCCCTGTACCTACCGACGTGACTTTGTTCTTGTTGTGTGGACGATATGTGCTCTGTACCTACCGACGTGACTTTGTTCTTGTGGTGTTGACGATATGTGCTCTGTACCTACCTATGTGACTTTGTTCTTGTGGTGTTGACGATATGTGCTCTGTACCTACCGACGTGACTTTGTTATTGTGGTGTTGACGATATGTGCTCTGTACCTACCGGCGTGGCTTTGTTCTTGTGGTGTTGACGATATTTGCTCTGTACCTACCGACGTGACTTTGTTCTTGTGGTGTTGACGGTATGTGCTCTGTACCTACCGACGTGACTTTGTTCTTGTGGTTTTGACGGTATTTTCTCTGTACCTACCGACGTGACTTTGTTGTTGTGGTGTTGACGGTATGTGCCCTGTACCTACACATGTGACTTTGTTATTGTGGTGTTGATAGTATGTGCTCTGTACCTACCGACGTGACTTTGTTGTTGTGGTGTTGACAATATATGCTCTGTACCTACCGACGTGCCTTGTACTTGTTGTGTCGTACGATATGTGCCCTGTACCTACCGGCGTGACTTTGTTCTTGTGGTGTTGACGGTATGTGCTCTGTACCTACCGGCGTGACTTTGTTCTTGTGGTGTTGACGGTATGTGCTCTGTACCTACCGACGTGACTTTGTTCTTGTGGTGTTAACAGTGTATGCTCTGTACCTACCGACGTCACTTTGTTGTTGTGGTGTTGACGGTATATGCTCTGTACCTACCGACGTCACTTTGTTGTTGTGGTGTTGACGGTATATGCTCTGTACCTACCGACGTGACTTTGTTGTTGTGGTGTTGACGGTATGTGCCATGTACCTACCGACGTGACTTTGTTCTTGTGGTGTTGACGGCATGTGCTCTGTACCTACGGACGTGACTTTGTTCTTGTGGTGTTGACAATATATGCTCTGTACCTACCGACGTGACTTTGTTGTTGTGGTGTTGACGGTATATGCTTGCTCTGTACCTACCGGCGTGACTTTGTACTTGTGGTATTGACGATATGGGATCTGTACCTACCGACGTGACTTTGTTGTTGTGGTGTTCACAGTATGTGCTCTGTACCTACCGACGTGACCTTGTTCTTGTGGTGTTGACGGTATGTGCTCTGTACCTACCGACGTGACTTTGTTCCCGTGCTGTTGACGGTAGGTGCCCTGTACCTACCGACGTGACTTTGTTCTTGTGGTGTTGACGATATGTGCTCTGTATCTACCGACGTGACTTTGTTCTTGTGGTGTTGACGATATGTGCTCTGTACCTACCGACATGGCTTTGTTCTTGCGGTATTGACGATATGTGCTCTGTACCTACCGACGTGACTTTGTTCTTGTGGTGTTGACGGTATGTGCTCTGTACCTACCGACGTTACTTTGTTGTTGTGGTGTTGACGTTATGTGCTCTGTACCTACCGACGTGACTTTGGTCTTGTAGTGTTGACAGTATGTGCTCTGTACCTACCGACGTGACTTTATTCTTGTGGTGTTGATGGTATGTGCTCTGTACCTACCGACGTGACTTTGTTCTTGTGGTGTTGAAGGTATGTGCTCTGTACCTACCGACGTGACGTTGTTCTTGTAGTGTTGACGGTATATGCATCCTCTGTACCTACCGACGTGACTTTGTTGTTGTGGTGTTGACGGTATATGCTTGCTCTGTACCTACCTGCGTGACTTTGTACTTGTGGTATTGACGATATGTGCCCTGTACCTACCGACGTGACTTTGTTCTTGTGGTATTGACGATATGTGCCCTGTACCTACCGACGTGACTTTGTTGTTGTGGTGTTGACGGTATTTGCTCTGTACCTACCGACGTTACTTTGTTCTTGTAGTGTTGACGGTATGTGCTCTGTACCTACCGACGTGACTTTTTTCTTGTGGTGTTGATGGTATGTGCTCTGTACCTACAGACGTGACATTGTTGTTGTGGTGTTGACGGTATGTGCTCTGTACCTACTGACGTGACTTTGTTCTTGTGGTGTTGACGGTATGTGCTCTGTACCTACCGACGTGACTTTGTTCTTGCGGTTTTGACGGTATTTGCTCTGTACCTACCGACGTGACTTTGTTCTTGTGGTGTTGACGGTATGTGCTCTGTACCTACCGACGTGCCTTTGTTCTTGTAGTGTTGACGGTATATGCATCCTCTGTACCTATCGACGTGACTTTGTTGTTGTGGTGTTGACGGTATTTGCTTGCTCTGTACCTACCGACGTGACTTTGTTGTTGTGGTGTTGACGGTATGTACTCTGTACCTACATAGGTGAGTTTGTTCTTGTGGTGTTGATGGTATATGCTTGCTCTCTACCTACCGGCGTGGCTTTGTTGTTGTGGTGTTGACGGTATGTACTCTGTACCTACCGACGTGACTTTGTTGTTGTGGTGTTGACGGTATGTACTCTGTACATACCGACGTGACTTTGTTGTTGTGGTGTTGACGGTATATTCTTACTCTGTACCTACCGGCGTGACTTTGTACTTGTGGTATTGACGATATGGGCTCTGTACCTACCGACGTGACTTTGTTGTTGTGGTGTTCACGGTATGTTCTCTGTACGTACCGACGTGACTTTGTTGTTGTGGTGTTGATGGTATGTGCTCTGTACCTACCGACGTGACTTTGTTGTTGTGGTGTTGATGGTAGGTGCTCTGTACCTACGCGACGTGCCTTGTACTTATTGTGTCCTACGATATGTGCTCTGTACCTACCGGCGTGGCTTTGTTCTTGTGGTGTTGACGGTAGGTGCTCTGTACCTAGTCGACGTGCCTTGTACTTGTTGTGTCGTACGATATGTGCTCTGTACCTACCGGCTTGACTTTGTTCTTGTGGTGTTGACGGTATATGCTCTGTACCTACCGACGTGACTTTGTTGTTGTGGTGTTGACGGTATATGCTCTGTACCTACCGACGTGACTTTGTTGTTGTGGTGTTGACGGTATATGCTCTGTACCTACAGACGTGACTTTGTTGTTGTGGTTTTGACGGGATGTGCTCTGTACCTACCGTCGTGACTTTGTTCTTGTAGTGTTGACGGTATGTGCCCTGTACCTACCGGTGTGCCTTTGTTCTTGTAGTGTTGACGGTATGTGACCTGTACCTATCGACCTGACTTTGTTATTGTGGTGTTGACGGTATGTGCTCTGTACCTACCGACGTGACTGTGTTGTTGTCGTGTTGACGGTATTTGCTCTGTAGCTACCGACGTGACTTTGTTCTTGTAGCGTTGACGGTATGTGCTCTGTACCTACCGACGTGACTTTGTTCTTGCGGTGTTGAGGGTATGTCCTCTGTACCTACCGACGTGACTTTATTGTTGTGGTGTTGACGGTATGTGCTCTGTACCTACCGACGTGACTTTGGTCTTGTAGTGTTGACGGTATGTGCTCTGTACCTACCGACGTGACTTTATTATTGTGGTGTTGACGGTATGTGCTCTGTACCTACCGACGTGACTTTGTTCTTGTGGTGTTGATGGTATGTGCTCTGTACCTACCGACGTGACTTTGTTCTTGTAGTGTTGACGGTATATGCATCCTCTGTACCTATCGACGTGACTTTGTTGTTGTGGTGTTGACGGTATATGCTTGCTCTGTACCTACCGACGTGACTTTGTTGTTGTGGTGTTGACGGTATGTACTCTGTACCTACATAGGTGAGTTTGTTGTTGTGGTGTTGATGGTATATGCTTGCTCTGTACCTACCGGCGTGGCTTTGTTGTTGTGGTGTTGACGGTATGTACTCTGTACCTACCGACGTGACTTTTTTGTTGTGGTGTTGACGGTATGTGCTCTGTACCTACCGACGTGACTTTGTTGTTGTGGTGTTGATGGTATATGCTTGCTCTGTACCTACCGGCGTGACTTTGTACTTGTGGTATTGACGATATGGGCTCTGTACCTACCGACGTGACTTTGTTGTTGTGGTGTTCACGGTATGTGCTCTGTACCTACCGACGTGACTTTGTTGTTGTGGTGTTGATGGTATGTGCTCTGTATCTACCGACGTGACTTTGTTGTTGTGGTGTTGACGGTAGGTGCTCTGTACCTACGCGACGTGCCTTGTACTTATTGTGTCCTACGATATGTGCTCTGTACCTACCGGCGTGGCTTTGTTCTTGTGGTGTTGACGGTAGGTGCTATGTACCTAGTCGACGTGCCTTGTACTTGTTGTGTCGTACGATATGTGCTCTGTACCTACCGACGTGACTTTGTTGTTGTGGTGTTGACGGTATATGCTCTGTACCTACAGACGTGACTTTGTTGTTGTGGTTTTGACGGGATGTGCTCTGTACCTACCGTCGTGACTTTGTTCTTGTAGTGTTGACGGTATGTGCCCTGTACCTACCGGTGTGCCTTTGTTCTTGTAGTGTTGACGGTATGTGACCTGTACCTACCGACCTGACTTTGTTCTTGTGGTGTTGACGGTATGTGCTCTGTACCTACCGACGTGACTTTGTTCTTGTGGTGTTGACGGTATGTGCTCTGTACCTACCGACGTGACTTTGTACTTGTGGTGTTGACGATATGTGCCAGGTACCTACCGGCGTGACTTTGTTGTTGTGATGTTGACGATATGTGCTCTGTACCTACCCACGTGACTTTGTTCGTGTGGTGTTGACGGTATGTGCTCTGTACCTATCGACGTGACTTTGTTGTTGTGGTGTTGACGGTATGTGCTCTGTACATACCGACGTGACTTTGTTCTTGTGGTGTTGACGGTATATGCTCTGTACCTACCGACGTGACTTTGTTGTTGTGGTGTTGACGGTATGTGCCCTGTACCTACCGACGTGACTTTGTTCTTGTGGTGTTGACGGTATGTGCTCTGTACCTACCGACGTGACTTTGTTCTTGTGGTGTTGACGGTATGTGCTCTGTACCTACCGACGTGACTTTGTTCTTGTGGTGTTGACGGTATGTGCTCTGTACCTACCGACATGACTTTGTTCTTGTGGTGTTGACGGTATATGCTCTGTACCTACCGACGTGACTTTGTTGTTGTGGTGTTGACGGTATATGCTTGCTCTGTATCTACCGGCGTGACTTTGTACTTGTGGTATTGACGATATGGGCTCTGTACCTACCGATGTGACTTTGTTGTTGTGGTGTTCACGGTATGTGCTCTGTACCTACCGAGGTGACTTTTTTCTTGTGGTGTTGACGGTATGTGCTCTGTACCTACCGGCGTGACTTTGTTCTTGTGGTGTTGACGGTAGGTGCTCTGTACCTACGCGACGTGCCTTGTACTTGTTGTGTCGTACGATATGTGCTCTGTACCTACCGGTGTGGCTTTGTTCTTGTGGTGTTGACGGTAGCTGCTCTGTTCCTACGCGACGTACCTTGTACTTGTTGTGTCGTACGATATGTGCTCTGTACCTACCGACGTGACTTTGTTCTTGTGGTGTTGACGGTAGGTGCTCTGTACCTACCGGCGTGACTTTGTTCTAGTGGTGTTGACTGTAGGTGCTCTGTACCTAAGCGACGTGCCTTATACTTGTTGTGTCGTACGATATGTGTTCATTGCCAACTGGCTGTACTCTAAAGTGATACTCATGTTTTCATGACAGATATGTGGGATTCAGCACTTGGTCTATATATTACAATGGTATAGGGTACACCGGAGAGGCAGGATATAGATTACCCACGTGCAATGGTTCTGAAGCTCATGTTAACGAGTGCTTCAATTATACTTGGTCCAGCAGAGGACAAATTAGTGGTGTGCCAGTGACGCGCCTACATTGTTTTGGTGAGTGTGTAGCGGACTATCAAATTTATATATTTATATAATAATACATGTACTACAGCAAAGCTATACAGAACAGAATAAAGACATATTTTAGGATGTTTTCTGACTATTTACAGTCTACATCTGTTATGTCGAATTCGTCGGACCGAACAAAATACTTCGACTTAACCGAAGTTTGACTTAATGAAATTCGATATAAACGGAGCCAGTTATATCTAAAATGATAGTGTCTGAAACGGGACTTTGATCCGACTTCGAGATAACCAGAGAATTCGAGATAACCGACTTTGACATAACGGATGTAGACTGTAGTTTTAGTAAATTTGTTCTTGGGTGGTATAATACCATCATTCAATAACATAAAGGCAATGTCTTGTTCTTCTAGTATCTGACTATGACAAACAACTTATAAAACTAGAAACATTTGTCCTCTATTTCATTCCAAAGATGAAATATTTGATTTACTAATATTGCATAATTTATAATATATACATTGAATGTCTTTATTTTGCCCCCAAAAGCCCAAACAAATGATTTCATGATTAACATTAATGCGAATACCCTTGCTTGACAACTAGTTTGAACGTTGATTCAACAGGTTTGCATTTCCACAACCACAGTTCAATGTTTTCTAAATGCATAACGCACATAATTCAGAGTTAGATAGTTTACATCTGTATAGCTAGCTACTTGCACTTGATGTATTTATGATGAACACCAACAATTCCTAATCCACCACATGGTGTTGTACAGTCATTGGAGCAAAATAATTACCATGTAATATCAATATTAATATTCATATAGTTTACATATATAACCTTATTTGATACATTTTATTACAGATCGTTATGCAATGAATTGCTGTATACTCATCTGGAATAAAATACATTAAATGACAAAATGAAAATACTTATATTGTATGATTATTAGTTGGTTCCAAATATTATAAAACATCAGGTGTCCGATTAGGAATTCTATTGAGTGTATAGTGTCCAATGGCCACGGATGGCCACCTAAGATATAACACAAGGAAAATGTTTGATAAAAGCTACTTATAAAGCCGTAGTTCAGGGCGGGCATCTGGGTAGAACAGCTTCATAACTCCCCTATATGAAATAATTCAACACCCTACCCAAGTGTGATTCGAACCTACTGTGTTTATGGTTTGAATGATCGTAAGTGACCATAACCACTCAACCAAGGAGGGTACTGTGCCATTAAGCCTGGTGTGCCATTAAGCATGGTGTACCATTAAGTCTGGTGTGCCATTAAGTATGGTGTGCCATTACGTCTGGTGTGCCATTAAGTCTGGTGTGCCATTAAGTCTGGTGTGCCATTAAGTCTGGTGTGCCATTAAGTCTGTAAGTCTGGTGTGCCATTAAGTCTGGTGTGCCATTAAGTCTGTATGTCTGGTATGCCATTAAGTCTGGTGTGCCATTAAGTATGCAAGTCTGGTGTGCCATTAAGTCTGGTGTGCCATTAAGTAAGGTGTGCCATTACGTCTGTATTTCTGGTGTGCCATTAAGTCTGGTGTGCCATTAAGTATGGTGTGCCATTAAGTATGTAAGCCTGGTGTGCCATTAAGTCTGGTGTGCCATTACGTCTTGTGTGCCATTACGTCTGGTGTGCCATTAAGTCTGGTGTGCCATTACGTCTTGTGTGCCATTACGTCTGGTGTGCCATTAAGTCTGGTGTGCCATTAAGTCTGGTGTGCCATTAAGTAAGGTGTGCCATTACGTCTGTATTTCTGGTGTGCCATTAAGTCTGGTGTGCCATTAAGTATGGTGTGCCATTAAGTCTGTAAGCCTGGTGTGCCATTAAGCATGGTGTGCCATTAAGCATGGTGTGCCATTAAGTATGGTGTGCCATTAAGCATGGTGTGCCACTAAGTCTGGTGTGCCATTAAGTATGGTGTGCCATTAAGCATGGTGTGCCATTAAGTCTGGTGTGCCATTAAGCATGGTGTGTCATTAAGTCTGGTGTGCCATTAAGTATGGTGTGCCATTAAGTCTGTAAGTCTGGTGTGCCATTAAGTCTGGTGTGCCATTAAGTCTGGTGTACATTAAGTCTGGTGTGCCATTACGCCTGGTATGCCATTAAGTCTGTAAGCCTGGTGTGCCATTAAGCCTGGTGTGCCATTAAGTCTGGTGTGCCATTACGTCTGGTGTGCCATTAAGTCTGGTGTGCCATTACGTCTGGTGTGCCATTAAGTCTGGTGTGCCATTAAGTATGGTGTGCCATTACGTCTGGTGTGCCATTAAGTCTGGTGTGCCATTAAGTCTGTAAGTCTGGTGTGCCATTAAGTCTGGTGTGCCATTAAGTCTGGTGTACATTAAGTCTGGTGTGCCATTACGCCTGGTATGCCATTAAGTCTGTAAGCCTGGTGTGCCATTAAGCCTGGTGTGCCATTAAGTCTGGTGTGCCATTAAGCCTGGTGTGCCATTAAGTCTGGTGTGCCAGTAAGTCTGGTGTGCCATTAAGCCTGGTGTGCCATTAAGCCTGGTGTGCCATTAAGCCTGGTGTGCCATTAAGCCTGGTGTGCCATTAAGTCTGGTGTGCCAGTAAGTCTGGTGTGCCATTAAGCATGGTGTGCCATTAAGCCTGGTGTGCCATTAAGTCTGGTGTGCCAGTAAGTCTGGTGTGCCATTAAGCCTGGTGTGCCATTAAGTCTGTATGTCTGGTGTGCCATTAAGTTTGGTGAATGCATATATTTATCTGCTATATATGTATACTAGAGAACATAGAAAACGCACACTTCGGATAGGTGTGTTTTTACATGAAAAACAATAACTATATAAATACATAGTTTTAAACATTTTAGATATGATATATCTTTGATGGACTCCTTCGTATTTCGTTTTCATGTGATAATAATCATATACTGTATGTGTTCTATGTCCTCTAGTATACATACTATATTCAAGCAAGAACATCTAAATATTGTAGAATGACAAATGTAAAAATAAAGTTAATTGAAGCATAGTAATGCTTGCACGTCAAGGTTTAAAAGTTGTTCATTGCATAATCCTAGTTATCTATTTGAATGTGACGGTTGTGTGTTTTACAATGTAATCACCTGTCACTGGCAATACATTTTAAGATTCTCGAATAAATGCCATTCGGCTTCGAGGAGGAGCTGTTCCACACGAAGGCCTAGTAGAAGTCAGGATAGGAGAAAAATGGGGAACTGTTTGCTATTCAACATTTTTCAAATATTCAACTGGAGAAGCAGTTTGCAAACTATTCGGATATACGTATGTTTTTAACTTTTTTTATATTATATCTATATTACGTATAGAAACATGTCGTATCGTTAAACTGCGATTATTTGTTTGTATATTTGTGGTTTAATATCGCTCCAGCAGCATACATAATATACTACAGGAGTCTCCTCTGGTTCTTTTACGTTTTACGTGCACGGTGTAAAGCACCGACATCATACCTAGGTTTAAAGCCCCATCTGAAAGACTGTTAATTTTATTAGTGTCAGAGGGGGGATCGAACCGGCGATCCATGGATTACCAGTACAGTGTGTTAACCACAGGACTACAGGACGGGAGATCGAACATGAAGTCAGCCAGCTTATATATTTACTGTGCCGAGCTGCAACCACTGTAACATAGCAATATGTGAGCATTTAATTGATATTTCAGCCTCATCTGAAAGACTGTTAATTTTATTAGTGTCACGCGGGGGATCGAACTGAGACTGAGCATGAAGTCATCCAGCTTATGTATTTAGTCTAAACTTTATTTATTTTACAACGATTGCGAAGCAAGTTTTAACAAGTTATATTAATCACTTTCATTGGCGCGTATGGAAGCGTATATGTGGTAATTCGTGTGGGAGGAAACCGGAGTACCCGGATAATACCCACCTGTCCGATCTGGCGACCACCGTACCATCTCACACACTTCCTTGTCCGAGGATCGAACCCGGGTTGCATTGGTGCGAAGCGAGCACGCTATCCACTGCGCTAATCGGACAGCCGGCAGCGTATGTATTTACTGTGCCGAGCTGCAAACGCTGTAACAGAGTAATTCTTGCGTAATCACCTCCAGCATTTAATTGATATTTCAGCAACAATAGCCGGAACTATCCATCATATTCAGTCACTGACACCAACGAGATATGGCTATCTTCATTCAGATGTAATAGCACTGTTACAGACATCAATGAGTGTTACTTCGGACTTGGTGTTACCTTATCGCGTGGAATACCAGGCGGTTGTTCTTATTATGCAAGTAAACTTGCTTTGAGTTGCACGCGTATGTATTATTTACAATACTCTTCGTAGGTTGTCAGTTACTTCCATTAATACTAATATAATAATTATGAAGCTTAGCCTATTTTGTGACGTTATTTGCCTATCACAATACTGTCTACAACCAATGTCGATACGCTGTGTTTTCCAGTCTTATACAACGTCTGCTGGCTTGATACCACTTTTTCTTGTTTGATATGGCAACGTGTTCATATTACAATTCGTCCATGATAAAATAACGCATGCACACTCGGTTCTAGTTTGATTGCTTCCTGTAGCGTCTCGGTATGTCAAACTTGACATATAACATATATTTGTAGTTTCGTTGTACTATTTCAATGGTGTTCGTGTATCTATTTTCAGTAATTGTAATTTGTTCCTGATAATAAAGACGTTATTACGTGGCTAGTTTCATATCAGCCTAGGTATCGACCCGAGGCATCTTTCAAATCAGCCTATGTATCGACCCTCGGTAATTTGATATCGAGACACAGTATAAATAGCAATATAATGAATATATGCCCGTATTGACAGATTGTCCAGCAATTTTATTTAATTTAAATTTGAATTCATTTTCTACAATTATATCCATTGAAATACATTTCTTGTGTTGGTCGTTTTCTAATGTTGGCAAAACTTGTAGCCCAGCACACTTGGTTTATCAATTTGCAGGAAGCACCATTTTATGTAGCTATAACAGTTGTATTATAGATGTAAGTGATACATACAATAACATATGATTAAACTAATATATTTCAAGGAATATCCTTGTTATAATTATTGTAGTAATTGTCGTATTCAGACATGTATATACTAGTATAATTGTTGTAGTAATTGTCGTATTCAGACATGTATATACTAGTATAATTGTTGTAGAAATTGTCGTATTCAGACATGTATATACAGTATAATTGTTGTAGTAATTGTCGTATTCAGACATGTATATACTAGTATAATTGTTGTAGTAATTGTCGTATTCAGACATGTATATACTAGTATAATTGTTATAGTAATTGTCGTATTCAGACATGTATATACTAGTATAATTGTTGTAGTAATTGTCGTATTCAGACATGTATATACTAGTATAATTGTTATAGTAATTGTCGTATTTAGGCATGTATATACTCGTATAATTGTTGTAGTAATTGTCGTATTCAGACATGTATAAACTAGTATAATTATTGTAGTAATTGTCGTATTCAGACATGTATATACATGTACTACTATAATTGTTGTAGTAATTGTCGCATTCAGGCATGTATATACTAGTATATTTGTTGAAGTAATTGTCGTATTCAGACATGTATATACATGTACTAGTATAATTATTGTAGTAATTGTCGCATTCAGGCATGTATATACTAGTATAATTGTTGTAGCAATTGTCGTATTCAGATATGTATATACATGTACTAGTATAATTGTTGTAGTAATTGTCGTATTCAGACATGTATATACTAGTATAATTGTTGTAGTAATTGTCGTATTCAGGCATGTATATACTAGTATAATTATTGTAGTAATTGTTGTATTCAGACATGTATATACATGTACTAGTATAATTGTTGTAGTAAGTGTCGTATTCAGGCATGTATATACTTGTATAATTGTTGTAGTAATTGTTGTATTCAGACATGTATATACTAGTATAATTATTGTAGTAATTGTTGTATTCAGACATGTATATACTAGTATAATTGTTGTAGTAATTGTCGTATTCAGGCATGTATATACTAGTATAATTGTTGTTGTAATTGCCGTATTCAGGCATGTATATACTGGTATAATTATTGTAGTAATTGTCGTATTCAGACATGTATATACTAGTATAATTGTTATTGTAATTGTCGTATTCAGACATGTAAATACTAGTATAATTATTGTAGTAATTGTCGTATTCAGACATGTATATTCTAGTATAATTGTTGTAGTAATTGTCGTATTCAGGCATGTATATACTAGTATAATTGTTGTAGTAATTGTCGTATTCAGGCATGTATATATTAATATAATTGTTGTAGAAATTGTCGTATTCAGACATGTATATACATGTACTAGTATAATTGTTGTAGTAAGTGTCGTATTCAGGCATGTATATACTAATATAATTGTTGTAGAAATTGTCGTATTCAGGCATGTATATACTAGTATAATTATTGTAGTAATTGTCGTATTCAGACATGTATATACTAGTATAATTGTTGTAGTAATTGTCGTATTCAGGCATGTATATACTAGTATAATTGTTGTAGTAATTGTCCTATTCAGACATGTATATACTAGTATAATTGTTGTAGTAATTGTCGTATTCAGGCATGTATATACTAGTATAATTATTGTAGTAATTGTCGTATTCAGACATGTATATACTAGTATAATTGTTGTAGTGATTGTCCTATTCAGGCATGTATATACTAGTATAATTGTTATAGTAATTGTCGTATTCAGATGTGTATATACTAGTATAATTATTGTAGTAATTGTCGTATTCAGACATGTATATACTAGTATAATTGTTATAGTAATTGTCGTATTCAGACATGTATATACTAGTATAATTATTGTAGTAATTGTCGTATTCAGGCATGTATACACTAGTATAATTACTGTAGTAATTGTCGTATTCATGCATGTATGTACTAGTATAATTGTTGTAGTAATTGTTGTATTCAGACATGTATATACTAGTATAATTGTTGTAGTAATTGTCGTATTCAGACATGTATAAACTAGTATAATTATTGTAGTAATTGTCGTATTCAGACATGTATATACTAGTATAATTGTTGTTGTAATTGTCGTATTCAGGTATGTATATACTAGTATAATTGTTGTAGTAATTGACGTATTTAGACATGTATATACTAGTATAATTGTTGTAGTGATTGTCGTATTCAGGCATGTATATACTAGTATAATTGTTGTAGTAATTGTCGTATTCAGGCATGTATATACTAATATAATTGTTGTAGAAATTGTCGTATTCAGACATGTATATACATGTACTCGTATAATTGTTGTAGTTAATGTCGTATTCAGGCATGTATATACTAATATAATTGTTGTTGAAATTGTCGTATTCAGGCATGTATATACTAGTATAATTGTTGTAGTAATTGTCCTATTCAGGCATGTATATACTAGTATAATTGTTGTAGTAATTGTCCTAGTCAGACATGTATATACTAGTATAATTGTGGTAGTAATTGTCGTATTCAGGCATGTATATACTAGTATGATTATTGTAGTAATTGTCGTATTCAGACATGTATATACTAGTATAATTGTTGTAGTAATTGTCGTATTCAGACATGTATATACATGTACTAGTATAATTGTTGTAATAAGTGTCGTATTCAGGCATGTATATACTTGTATAATTGTTGTAGTAATTGTTGTAATCAGACATGTATATTCTAGTATAATTGTTGTAGTAATTGTCGTATTCAGACATGTATATACTAGTATAATTGTTGTAGTAATTGTCGTATTCAGACATGTATATACTAGTATAATTGTTGTAGAAATTGTCGTATTCAGGCATGTATATACTAGTATAATTATTGTAGTTATTGTCGTATTCAGACATGTATATACTAGTATAATTGTTGTAGTGATTGTCCTATTCAGGCATGTATATACTAGTATAATTGTTATAGTAATTGTCGTATTCAGATGTGTATATACTAGTATAATTATTGTAGTAATTGTCGTATTCAGACATGTATATACTAGTATAATTGTTATAGTAATTGTCGTATTCAGACATGTATACACTAGTATAATTATTGTAGGAATTGTCGTATTCAGGCATGTATATACTAGTATAATTACTGTAGTAATTGTCGTATTCATGCATGTATGTACTAGTATAATTGTTGTAGTAATTGTTGTATACAGACATGTATATACTAGTATAATTGTTGTAGTAATTGTCGTATTCAGACATGTATATACTAATATAATTATTGTAGTAATTGTGGTATTCAGACATGTATATACTAGTATAATTGTTGTAGTAATTGTCGTATTCAGGCATGTATATACTAGTATAATTGTTATAGTAATTGTCGTATTCAGACATGTATATACTAGTATAATTATTGTAGTAATTGTCGTATTCAGGCATGTATATACTAGTATAATTATTGTAGTAATTGTCGTATTCAGGCATGTATATAATAGTATAATTACTGTAGTAATTGTCGTATTCAGGCATGTATGTACTAGTATAATTGTTGTAGTAATTGTCGTATTCAGACATGTATATTCTAGTATAATTGTTGTAGTAATTGTCGTATTCATGCATGTATATACTAGTATAATTGTTGATTTAATTGTCGTATTCAGACATGTATACACTAGTTTAATTATTGTAGTAATTGTCGTATTCAGACATGTATACACTAGTTTAATTATTGTAGTAATTGTCGTATTCAGACATGTATATACTAGTATAATTGCTATAGTAATTGTCGTATTCAGTCATGTATATACTAGTATAATTATTGTAGTAATTGTCGTATTCAGGCATATATATACTAGTATAATTATTGAAGTAATTGACGTATCCAGGCATGTATATACAGTATAATTGTTGTAGTAATTGTCGTATTCAGACATGTATATACTAGTATAATTGTTGTAGTAAGTGTCGTATTCAGACATGTATATACTTGTATAATTATTATAGTAATTGTCGTATTCAGACATGTATATACTAGTATAATTGTTGTAGTAATTGTCGTATTCAGGCATGTATATACTAGTATAATTGTTTAAATAATTTTCGCATTCAGACATGTATATACTAATATAATTGTTGTTATAATTGTCGTATTCAGACATGTATATACTAATATAATTGTTGTAGAAATTGTCTTATTTAGGCATGTATATACTAGTATACTTATTGTAGTAATTGTCGTATTCATGCATGTATATACTAGTATAATTATTGTAGTAATTGTCGTATTCAGGCATGTATATAATAGTATAATTACTGTAGTAATTGTCGTATTCAGGCATGTATGTACTAGTATAATTGTTGTAGTAATTGTCGTATTCAGGCATGTATATACTAGTATAATTGGTGTAGTAATTGTTGTATTCAGATCTGTATATACTAGTATAATTGTTGTAGTAATTGTTGTATTCAGACATGTATATACTAGTATAATTGTTGTAGTAATTGTTGTATTCAGACATGTATATATTAATATAATTGTTGTAGTAATTGTCGTATTCAGGCATGTATGTACTAGTATAATTGTTGTTTTAATTGTCGTATTCAGGCATGTATATAATAGTATAATTGTTGTTGTAATTGTCGTATTCAGGCATGTATATACTAGTATAATTGTGGTAGTAATTGTCGTATTCAGACATGTATATAATAGTATAATTATTGTAGTAATTTCGTATTCAGGCATGTATATACTAGTATAATTGTTGTAGGAATTGTCGTATTCAGACATGTATATACTAGTATAATTGTTGTAGTAATTGTCGTATTCAGACATGTATATACTAGTATAATTATTGTAGTAATGTCGTATTCAGGCATGTATATATAGTATAATTGTTGTAGTAATTGTCGTATTCAGACATGTATATAATAATATAATTATTGTAGTAATTGTCGTATTCAGGCATGTATATACTAGTATAATTGTTGTAATAAGTGTCGTATACAGGCATGTATATACTAGTATAATTGTTGTAGTAATTGTCGTATTCAGACATGTATATATACTAGTATAATTGTTGTAGTAATTGTCGTATTCAGACATGTATAATGTACTAGTATAATTGTTGTAGTAATTGTCGTATTCAGGCATGTATATACTAGTATAATTGTTGTAGTAATTGTCGTATTCAGACATGTATATACTAGTATAATTATTGTAGTAATTGTCGTATTCAGACATGTATATACTAGTATAATTGTTGTAGTAATTGTCGTATTCAGGCATGTATATACTAGTATAATTGTTGTAGTAATTGTCGTATTCAGACATGTATATACTAGTATAATTGTTGTAGTAATTGTCGTATTCAGACATGTATATACTAGTATAATTGTTGTAGTAATTGTCGTATTCAGACATGTATATACATGTACTAGTATAATTGTTGTAGTAATTGTCGTATTCAGGCATGTATATACTAGTATAATTGTTGTAGTAATTGTCGTATTCAGACATGTATATACTAGTATAATTATTGTAGTAATTGTCGTATTCAGACATGTATATACTAGTATAATTGTTGTAGTAATTGTCGTATTCAGACATGTATATACTAGTATAATTATTGTAGTAATTGTCGTATTCAGGCATGTATATACTAGTATAATTGTTGTAGTAATTGTCGTATTCAGGCATGTATATACTAGTATAATTGTTATAGTAATTGTCGTATTCAGACATGTATATACTAGTATAATTATTGTAGTAATTGTCGTATTCAGGCATGTATATACTAGTATAATTATTGTAGTAATTGTCGTATTCAGGCATGTATATAATAGTATAATTACTGTAGTAATTGTCGTATTCAGGCATGTATGTACTAGTATAATTGTTGTAGTAATTGTCGTATTCAGACATGTATATTCTAGTATAATTGTTGTAGTAATTGTCGTATTCATGCATGTATATACTAGTATAATTGTTGATTTAATTGTCGTATTCAGACATGTATACACTAGTTTAATTATTGTAGTAATTGTCGTATTCAGACATGTATACACTAGTTTAATTATTGTAGTAATTGTCGTATTCGGACATGTATATACTAGTATAATTGCTATAGTAATTGTCGTATTCAGTCATGTATATACTAGTATAATTATTGTAGTAATTGTCGTATTCAGGCATATATATACTAGTATAATTATTGAAGTAATTGACGTATCCAGGCATGTATATACAGTATAATTGTTGTAGTAATTGTCGTATTCAGACATGTATATACTAGTATAATTGTTGTAGTAAGTGTCGTATTCAGACATGTATATACTTGTATAATTATTATAGTAATTGTCGTATTCAGACATGTATATACTAGTATAATTGTTGTAGTAATTGTCGTATTCAGGCATGTATATACTAGTATAATTGTTTAAATAATTTTCGCATTCAGACATGTATATACTAATATAATTGTTGTTATAATTGTCGTATTCAGACATGTATATACTAATATAATTGTTGTAGAAATTGTCTTATTTAGGCATGTATATACTAGTATACTTATTGTAGTAATTGTCGTATTCATGCATGTATATACTAGTATAATTATTGTAGTAATTGTCGTATTCAGGCATGTATATAATAGTATAATTACTGTAGTAATTGTCGTATTCAGGCATGTATGTACTAGTATAATTGTTGTAGTAATTGTCGTATTCAGGCATGTATATACTAGTATAATTGGTGTAGTAATTGTTGTATTCAGATCTGTATATACTAGTATAATTGTTGTAGTAATTGTTGTATTCAGACATGTATATACTAGTATAATTGTTGTAGTAATTGTTGTATTCAGACATGTATATATTAATATAATTGTTGTAGTAATTGTCGTATTCAGGCATGTATGTACTAGTATAATTGTTGTTTTAATTGTCGTATTCAGGCATGTATATAATAGTATAATTGTTGTTGTAATTGTCGTATTCAGGCATGTATATACTAGTATAATTGTGGTAGTAATTGTCGTATTCAGACATGTATATAATAGTATAATTATTGTAGTAATTTCGTATTCAGGCATGTATATACTAGTATAATTGTTGTAGGAATTGTCGTATTCAGACATGTATATACTAGTATAATTGTTGTAATACTTGTCGCATTGAGACATGTATATACATGTACTAGTATAATTGTTGTAGTAATTGTCGTATTCAGGCATGTATATACTAGTATAAATGTTGTAGTAATTGTCGTATTCAGACATGTATATACTAGTATAATTATTGTAGTAAGTGTCGTATTCAGGCATGTATATACTAGTATAATTGTTGTAGTAATTGTCGTATTCAGACATGTATATAATAATATAATTATTGTAGTAATTGTCGTATTCAGGCATGTATATACTAGTATAATTGTTGTAATAAGTGTCGTATACAGGCATGTATATACTAGTATAATTGTTGTAGTAATTGGCGTATTCAGACATGTATATACGTGTACTAGTATAATTGTTGTAGTAATTGTCGTATTCAGACATGTATATACATGTACTAGTATAATTGTTGTAGTAATTGTCGTATTCAGGCATGTATATACTAGTATAATTGTTGAAGTAATTGTCGTATTCAGACATTTATATACTAGTATAATTATTGTAGTAATTGTCGTATTCAGACATGTATATACTAGTATAATTGTTGTAGTAAGTGTCGTATACAGGCATGTATATACTAGTATAATTGTTGTAGTAATTGTCGTATTCAGACATGTATATACTAATATAATTGTTGTAGTAATTGGCGTATTCAGACATGTATATACATGTACTAGTATAATTGTTGTAGTAATTGTCGTATTCAGACATGTATATACATGTACTAGTATAATCGTTTTAGTAATTGTCGTATTCAGGCATGTATATACTAGTATAATTGTTGAAGTAATTGTCGTATTCAGACATGTATATACTAGTATAATTATTGTAGTAATTGTCGTATTCAGACATATATATACTAGTATAATTGTTGTAGTAATTGTCGTATTCAGACATGTATATACTAGTATAATTATTGTAGTAATTGTCGTGTTCAGGCATGTATATACTAGTATAATTGTTGTAGTAATTGTCGTATTCAGACATGTAGAAACTAGTATAATTGTTGTAGTAATTTTCGTATTCAGACATGTATATACTAGTATAATTATTGTTTTAATTTCAAAAACAAGCGATACGATTGGTTGACGGTGCTACCCCAAATTCAGGACGAATCGAAGCTGGTTTTTACGGTAAACTTCATACAATATGTGCCGACGAATTTGACATGGTTTCTGCAAATGTCACGTGCAAAGTGTTGGGATATAGGTGAGTATAAGACTGTAACAATATGTTTGCAGAATAAGTCTTTGACTGATACCTACATATTAGTAAATATATGTATTAGCAAATGTGAATAAAGTGTGGGGCATCCGTGGTATAATGTATCCGGTGTCCGCCTTGTAGCCGAGATGGTGGGAGTTCGAGCCTCGTCAGAACCACAGTGGTGTTGACCTCACATTCCCCATTCCATCAGTACTGAGGTATGATGCTGTAAATATCATACTATCTATTCTATCTATATATCGCCTCCGCCGAAGCATGTGGGCGACATGTTCATATGTTGCTTCTGGAGACATCCCGATGAGCCATATTATTTGTCTGATCCCGGGTGACAAGTCCTGCGAGTGTGTTTCTCTTTCGATAAAGGGTCGTTTGTAGGGCCACAATCCCCACGTGCTGTTAAGTCGTAATCCACTGAATGTATGCCCATAATGACACACTGTCCAACTTAGAATTCAGTTTGTCACGCAGTAACGAACCATCATTAATTACTATGACCATTTGTTATTGTTTTCATATAATGCTTAAGCTCGTTGTCAGACTACACCTTATTTGCCGAGGGCACACACGTACACACACGCACGCACGCACGCACGCGCACGCACGCACACACACATGCACGCACACACACCACAACAACAACAACGACGATACTATTTTATTGCATAAAGCTTAGAGCAAATACAACACCAGCACTTACAAACACAATACCAGCAATTACAAACACAATACCAGCAATTACAAGTGCAATAACAGCACTTACAAACACAATACCAGCAATTACAAACACAATACCAGCAATTACAAGTGCAATAACAGCAAATACAAGTATACTACCAGCAATTACAAATACAATACCAGCAATTACAAATACAATACCAGCAATTACAAGTACAATAACAGCAATTACAAATATACTACCAGCAATTACAAATACAATACCAGCAATTACAAATACAATACTAGTGATAACACCAGTGTAATGGATACACTAAAACAATTAGCGAGAAGTATCCTAGTTTCTTGTGAAGAAGAATCAGAAGATCTGAATTGCATAAGTATGAGTAAGGTCAATTTGATGTATTAATTTAATTATTTAAAATATTAAAATGTATTAATGTCTAGTCCTACTGATTGATGTATATTAACTTAGCTGTATTAAGAATACACTGTTTTGAATGTTCCGACATGGTGTGTTCAAACCTATTAGTGTTGGGCCTATTATTATAATATGGTTTAATATACTTAAGAAATAATTATCAACCGTGGTATATCGCAGAATAACCCGAGTTTGAAGTTCTTATGCGTAGAAATATATCACGAAGGTCTGAGTGATATATTTCTACGCTTAAGAACGACAAACGAGGTATATTCTACGATATACCACTGTTGATACTTATTATTTCGATTCTAACACGACTTACTTCTAATAATTTTAGACGAGAATCAAAGGAGTATTTTCTTCAAACTCAGTGCTACTCCTCTGCATTTGGCTTTCGAAATTTCCTCCCGCGTAAGGGGTGATGACGTTATTGTTTATGGAAAATATCAATATAGTGCATTAATGAACAAAAGTTGTTGATCAATAATTTATTTTATTTATGTTGTCAAATAAAACTGTACAGAATAGTAACTGAAACGTTACTTAGCAGAAAAACAAGACGGACAAGAGATTATCTGATTCTAAAAATAGCTCACTTCCGCGAATTCCCACGGTAGTATTTACAAACATCACGTGACTTTCATTCATAAAACTTTACAGGTATTGTATACATGAAATAGCCAAAACACGGTGCGCGCGCAGCATAGTTCAAGGTAGGTATATCGCAGAATAACCCGAGGTAGATTTTACTCTACAAGTGTGTATGTTATTAGCTGGGTCGTGTTAGAATAATGAATATTAGTTGCAGAACTTTACGTACATGTATGTCAGTAAATGTTTTCATTGTTATGCTTTGTCAACTTTTCGCAGTAAAGACCATTTGTTGTGTCAGATTGCATGTAGATTTACGTGACCAATCCCACAAACCATTTTATAAGACATGGTCATATTTAGTCATAGATCTGGGGGTGAGAGGGGGACGTGTGTGGGGAGGGGGTTAGCAAAGGGAGATAGAATTGTTGGTGTTTTATATGTTTATGTAACCAATCCTATAGATCGGGGAGGGGGCGAGAGGGGACGTGTGTGGGGAGGGGGTTAGCAAAGGGAGATAGAATTGTTGGTGTTATATGTTTTGTGTAACTGATCCTATAGATCTGGGGAGGGGGCGAGAAGGGGACGTGTGTGGAAAGGGGGTTAGCAAAGGGAGATATAATTGTTGGTGTTTTATATGTTTGTGTAACTGATCCTATAGATCTGGGGTGGGGGGTGAGAAGGGGACGTGTGTGGAAAGGGGGTTAGCAAAGGGAGATATAATTGTTGGTGTTTTATATGTTTGTGTAACTGATCCTATAGATCTGGGGAGGGGGCGAGAGGGGGACGTGTGTGGGGAGGGGGTTAGCAAAGGGAGATATACTGAAACCATAACTGAACTGTGCACTTTTATATTGAGCGTTACTGTTTCGGTACAAATTGTTGACTTATAAGTTTTACCTCTAAGGCACGTGCACAGTTTATTTTTGGTTCCAGTATATGTTCGATTTAAACAATATTTATTTCTTTGAATAATTTTTGAACTTTTATAAATAATATGTACATAAATGTAGAATTGAGGAGAAAGCGACCTGCTTGACTGTATGGTTGCCTCTTTCATATATTTATAATAACCACATCAGCCATTTCGAATACTGCTTAGTTTATTTATTAAAGCCCATCATAATTTCCACATACAGTGAAATGACTGTCGTTGCACGACTTTTACCGGTAGTTGGAGACGGCGAGATAGCAATGTTAAATGCGTCCATCAAGTGCATTGGGAATGAGAGCTCTCTTGAACAGTGCACCATAAGTGGAAGTGAGGATTTTAGATGCGCAAGTGGCAAGGTAGCAGGACTATCGTGTCTCAGTAAGTATACTAGAGGACATAGAAAAACAATAACTATATAAATACATAGTTGTAAACATTTTGAAATATTTTTAGTTGTTCAGTTTGTGTTTTGTAATAAAGATGTGATACATCTTTGATGGAATCCTTCATATTTCGTTTTCATGTAATAATAATCATATAATGTAGGTGTGCGTTTTCTATGACGATTTGCTCTGACAGTTGCCGCCAAAATAAAAGTAGCAACGTTATTTATTAAAATCAGCGTGCTATGGTAGCCCCTAATTTGATAAAAGGGATTTATCTCTCACCAGTGATGATTTCATACAATATTTTGTGAAATTCATTTTGAAATTTTGCTATTAAGTTTGTCAAAAGGCTCGCTTAACAGCAACATTCCAACTCGTTTCATCAAATATGGTATGAAATCACCACGAGTGTAAGATGCTATATTTATACAATAAAATAAGATAACTTCAAATAACTTGGCTATAGTAGTAGTAATAGTAGTAGTAGTAGTAATAGTAGAAGTCGTGGTAGTGGTAGTGGTAGTAGTAGTAGTAGTAGTGGTAGTAGTCGTGGTAGTGGTAGTGGTAGTGGTAGTGGTAGTGGTGGTGGTGGTGGTGAAGGTGGTGGTGGTGGTGGTGGTGGTGGTGGTGGTGGTGGTGGTGGTGGTGGTGGTGGTGGTGGTGGTGGTGGTGGTGGTGGTGGTGGTGGGGTGGGTGGTGGTGGTGGTGGTGGTGGTGGTGGTGGTGGGTGGTGGGTGGTGGTGGGGGTGGTGGTGGTGGTTGGTGGTGGTGTGGTGGTGGTGGTGTGTGGTGGGTGGGGTGGTGGTGGTGGTGGTGGTGGTGGTGGTGGTGGTGGTGGTGTGGTGGGTGGTGGTGGTGGTGGTGGTGGTGGTGGTGGTGGTGGTGGTGGTGGTGTGGTGGTGGTGGTGGTGGTGGTGGTGGTGGTGGTGGTGGTGGTGGTGGTGGTGGTGGTGGTGGTGGTGGTGGTGGTGGTGGTGGTGGTGGTGGTGGTGGTGGTGGTGGTGGTGGTGGTGGTGGTGGTGGTGGTGGTGGTGGTGGTGGTGGTGGTGGTGGTGGTGGTGGTGGTGGTGGTGGTGTGGTGGTGGTGGTGGTGGTGGTGGTGGTGGTGGTGGTGGTGGTGGTGGTGGTGGTGGTGGTGGTGGTGGTGGTGGTGTGGTGGTGGTGGTGGTGGTGGTGGTGGTGGTGGTGGTGGTGGTGGTGGTGGTGGTGGTGGTGGTGGTGGTGGTGGTGGTGGTGGTGGTGGTGGTGGTGGTGGTGGTGGTGGTGGGGTGGTGGTGGTGGTGGTGGTGGTGGTGGTGGTGGTGGTGGTGGGTGGTGGTGGGGTGTGGTGGTGGTGGTGGTGGTGGTGGTTGGTGGTGGTGGTGGTGGTGTGGTGGTGGTGGTGGTGTGGTGGTGGTGGTGGTGGTGGTGGTGGTGGTGGTGGTGGTGGTGGTGGTGGTGGTGGGTGGTGGTGGTGGTGGTGGTGGTGTGGTGGTGGTGGTGGTGGGGTGGTGGTGGTGGTGGTGGTGGTGGTGGTGGTGGTGGTGGTGGTGGGGTGGTGGTGGTGGTGGTGGTGGTGGTGGTGGTGGTGGTGGTGGTGGTGGTGGTGGTGGTGGTGGTGGTGGTGGTGGTGGTGTGGTGTGGTGGTGGTGGGTGGTGGTGGTGGGTGGGGGTGGTGGGGTGGTGGTGGTGGTGGTGGTGGTGGTGGGGGTGGTGGTGGTGGTGGTGGTGGTGGTGGTGGTGGTGGTGGTGGTGGTGGTGGTGGTGGTGGTGGTGGTGGTGGTGGTGGTGGTGGTGGGTGTGGTGGTAGTAGTGGTGGTAGTAGTGGTAGTAGGTAGTAGTAGTAGTAGTAGTAGTAGTAGTAGTAGTAGTAGTAGTAGTAGTAGTAGTAGTAGTAGTAGTAGTAGTAGTAGTAGTAGTAATCTTTATTTACATCTCATCAGTGTATGTACAATATTTACAATAATATTACATGTATAGTTTACATAATAAAAATACAATGCCACTCCAACATGGATTTATAAGAGATGAGCAAAATTATACATACTCATTTATCACAGTATGTTAGGGATAACGCTGCAATATACCTGCTAATCGGATATTAAAAACTGTTCTAAAACAATTATAAAACACTGAAATACAAAATAGGTACTATTGCACACTGATTAAGAATTGGTCATATGCAATCTAAGTTAGCTTTGATCAGATCATAGCGAATATGATTAGCAGAGATATTACAGACGAGATAAAAAAAAAAGAATGCAGTTAGAAATACAAAGAAATAATGACATTATTCACAAATGTATATATATAATAGTAACTGACGCCTATGTAGAATAATAAAACAGGTTTTGGCACAATTACGATATATGTGCGTTATGATTAGATAATCAGTGAACATAAATCTTCTTTCAGCACCATTGGGATCAGCGTGTACGGATGACGATCTTTGTGCCGAAGTTCCAAATGCTCACTGCACGCAATACACATGTACTTGTAAGGAAGGATATGTGCAATACGGGGATATTAACTGCACAGGTCATAAATATAACTTGAACTGTTATAAGATTTATTTTCTATAGTGACACCATTGAATCTCAATGCGCAATGTGTTTCTATGCATAATCCAGATTTCGAACATACACCGCCATGGCGGCATCGCCTAGCAATTACGAATATGACCAATCAGATGCGGTTGTGATTCCACCATATATGTATATGATATAAGTCGCAAACTATTGGACTGTGTAAGGCGCTTAGTGCGAAGTATGCAAAATATTGGACTGTGTAAGGCGCGTAGTGCTAAGTATATACACTATTGGACTGTGTGAGGGGCGTAGTGCGAAGTATATAAAATATTGGACTGTGTGAGGCGCGTACTGCGAAGTATGTAAACTATTGGACTGTGTGAGGGGCGTAGTGCGAAGTATATAAACTATTGGACTGTGTGGGGCGCATAGTGCGAAGTATATAAAATATTGGACTGTGTGAGGCGCGTACTGCGAAGTATGTAAACTATTGGACTGTGTGAGGGGCGTAGTGCGAAGTATATAAACTATTGGACTGTGTGGGGCGCGTACTGTGAAGTATGTAAACTATTGGACTGTGTGAGGCGCGTACTGTGAAGTATGTAAACTATTGGACTGTGTGAGGCGCGTACTGCGAAGTATGTAAACTATTGGACTGTGTGAGGCGCGTACTGCGAAGTATATAAACTATTGGAATGTGTGAGGCGCGTAGTGCGAAGTATATACACTATTGGACTGTGTGGGGTGTGTACTGCGAATTATGTAAACTGTTGGACTGTGTGGGGCGCGTACTGCGAAGTATGTAAACTATTGGACTGTGTGAGGCGCGTACTGCGAGGTATGTAAACTGTTGGACTGTGTGAGGCGCGTACTGCGAAGTATGTAAACTATTGGACTGTGTGAGGCGCGTACTGCGAAGTATGTAAACTATTGGACTGTGTGAGGAGCGTACTGCGAAGTATATAAACTATTGGACTATGTGAGGAGCGTACTGCGAAGTATGTAAACTATTGGACTGTGTGAGGCGCGTAGTGCGAAGTATGTAAAATATTGGACTGCGTGAGGCGCGTATTGCGAAGTATGTAAAATATTGGACTGTGTGAGGCGCGTAGTGCGAAGTATGTAAACTATTGGAATGTGTGTGGCGCGTACTGCGAAGTCTGTAAACTATTATTCTGTGTGAGGCGCGTAATGCGAAGTATGTAAAATATTGGACTGTGTGAGGAGCGTAGTGCGAAGTATATAAAATAGTGGACTGTGTGAGGCGCGTAGTGCGAAGTATATAAACTATTGGACTGTGTGAGGCGCGTAGTGCGAAGTATATAAACTATTGGACTGTGTGGGGCGCGTACTGCGAAGTATGTAAACTATTGGACTGTGTGAGGCGCGTACTGCGAAGTATGTAAACTGTTGGATTGTGTAAGGCGCGTACTGCGAAGTATATAAAATATTGGACTGTGTGAGGCGCGTACTGCGAAATATGTAAACTGTTGGATTGTGTAAGGCGCGTACTGCGAAGTATATAAAATATTGAACTGTGTGAGGCGCGTACTGCGAAGTATGTAAACTATTGGACTGTGTGAGGCGCGTACTGCGAAGTATATAAAATATTGGACTGTGTGAGGAGCGTAATATATAAAATAGTGGACTGTGTGAGGCGCGTAGTGCGAAGTATATAAAATATTGGACTGTGTGAGGCACGTACTGCGAAGTATATAAAATATTGGACTGTGTGAGGCGCGTACTGCGAGGTATATAAACTATTGGACTGTGTGAGGCGCGTACTGTGAAGTATGTAAACTATTGGACTGTGTGAGGGGCGTAGTGCGAAGTATGTAAACTATTGGACTGCGTGAGGTGCGTATACAGTGCGAAGTATGTAAAATATTGGACTGTATGGGGCGCGTAGTGCGAAGTATGTAAATATTGGACTGTGTGTGGCGCGTACTGCGAAGTATGTAAACTATTGTTCTGTGTGAGGCGCGTACTGCGAAGTATGTAAACTATTGGACTGTGTGAGGCGCGTAGTGCCACGTATATAAACTATTGGACTGTGTTGGGCGCGTACTGCGAAGTATATAAACTATTGGACTGTGTTGGGCGCGTACTGTGAAGTATATAAACTATTGGACTGTGTGAGGTGCGTAGTGCGAAGTATATAAACTATTGGACTGTGTGGGGCGCGTACTGCGAAGTATGTAAACTATTGGACTGTGTGAGGTGCGTACTGCGAAGTATGTAAACTGTTGGATTGTGTAAGGCGCGTACTACGAAGTATTTAAAATATTGGACTGTGTGAGGCGCGTACTGCGAAATATGTAAACTGTTGGATTGTGTAAGGCGCGTACTGCGAAGTATATAAAATATTGAACTGTGTGAGGCGCGTACTGCGAAGTATGTAAACTATTGGACTGTGTGAGGCGCGTACTGCGAAGTATATAAAATATTGGACTGTGTGAGGAGCGTAGTGCGAAGTATATAAAATAGTGGACTGTGTGAGGCGCGTAGTGCGAAGTATATAAAATATTGGACTGTGTGAGGCACGTACTGCGAAGTATATAAAATATTGGACTGTGTGAGGCGCGTACTGCGAGGTATATAAACTATTGGTCTGTGTGAGGCGCGTACGGTGAAGTATGTAAACTATTGGACTGTGTGAGGGGCGTAGTGCGAAGTATGTAAACTATTGGACTGCGTGAGGTGCGTATACAGTGCGAAGTATGTAAAATATTGGACTGTATGGGGCGCGTAGTGCGAAGTATGTAAATATTGGACTGTGTGTGGCGCGTACTGCGAAGTATGTAAACTATTGTTCTGTGTGAGGCGCGTACTGCTAAGTATATAAACTATTGGACTGTGTGAGGCGCGTAGTGCGAAGCATACAAACTATTGGACTGTGTGGGGCGCGTACTGCGAAGTATGTAAACTATTGGACTGTGTGAGGCGCGTACTGCGAAGTATGTAAACTGTTGGACTGTGTGAGGCGCGTACTGCGAAGTATGTAAACTATTGGACTGTGTGGGGCGCGTACTGTGAAGTATGTAAACTGTTGGACTGTGTGAGGACGTACTGCGAAGTATATAAAATATTGGACTGTGTGATGCGCGTAGTCCGAAGTATGTAAACTATTGGATTGTGTAAGGCGCGTAGAGCGAAGTATGTAAACTATTGGACTGTGTGAGGCGCGTACTGCGAAGTATGTAAACTATTGGACTGTGTGAGGCGCGTAGAGTCGAACACAGTGCCAATATTTTACATATTGGATCCGTTTGATGCTTATTAATACTTATTGCTGCTAAGCCTATTATCGATGTAATACAATCAATGTTTCGTTATGAGAGTTATTTGCGAAAACGTTTCATTTTGTGGGTTAGTACGGGAGCACAGTACTTTAGAATCAATATTATACAGTAGCGGATCCTAGTGTAGGATTAATCTTTATTTATCATCGCTACCGGTTGCCCATATGAACATCACCTCCTGAAGAGGATAATGCAATGATACAGAGAGATACCCATCCCAGAGCCTACTCTGGTTATTTCACTTGCACGGTGTAAAGAACCTACACGAGCCCACTGTTTATATGCCCAACATAAATATATCACCAGGGTCAGACGGAGGATCGAATCTGCGATCCCTGGATTAGCAGTGCAACATGTTAACCACTGAATCACAGATCCCCTCAGTAGCGGATCCTAGTGCTGGCAGTTCGGTTTTATGAACACATTCGGTGTAAAAACTGACATGTTAAACATCGATGAAGCACAGGAGAAGAATATGAAATTGTTAAATGAACTAAGCTCACATGCAGTCTATTAAGAATGGCAGGTAACATGACCCAACGCCACTTACTTGTAGCTTTTATTTCAGCAAAGTACGAATTCCGGCTTGTTCCAATAAATGACCACGATGCTGAAGGTTTAGTAGAGATGAAAGTGAATAATACATGGGCTTTGGTAACCAGCGATTATAGTACGTTCAGTGACGAGACTGCTAAAGTCATTTGTGCCACACTTGGATACGGGTACTAGTCGATTTGATCATTCAATTGATTAGATTAATTCATCGTATAATAGTACACTATTTGTATTTACTGCATTCTTTATGTGTGTATTAATTCTAAGAAATCCTAATGTCACAGGATGTTAGTGTGTGTATTAATTCTGAGAAATCCTAATGTCACATGATGTTAGTGTGTGTATTAATTCTGAGAAATCCTAATGTCACAGGATGTTAGTGTGTGTATTAATTCTGAGAAATCCTAATGTCACGGGATGTTAGTGTGTGTATTAATTCTGAGAAATCCTAATGTCACAGGATGTTAGTGTGTGTATTAATTCTGAGAAATCCTAATGTCACAGGATGTTAGCGTGTGAATTAATTCTGAGAAATCCTAATGTCACGGGATGTTAGTGTGTGTATTAATTCTGAGAAATTCTAATGTCACAGGATGTTAGTGTGTGTATTAATTCTGAGAAATACTAATGTCACAGGATGTTAGTGTGTGTATTCACCGCGCAACTGGCATATACTAGCTGGGTATTTTATGCATACATATACGGTTGCATTATAATAATTCTTTATACAATTCGTTTACTAGTTCAACAATTTGGAAAATACCATCTTGTCGTCGTGTACCAACTTTCCCAGATGCTGGGAAATTAATCTCAAGTGTGCACGTATACGCCTTCAAATTTCAATTCTTAATAGACACATATAAAGATGATTGTATGAGTTATGTCTTTCGCACAGTGTTGTAATCTAGTATTGTGTGTGGTTTACTTGCAGATATACTGGTTTCAGTACTTCATCATTTCCTGGTTTGAATGTATCATCATATACAGGATACTTCTTCAACCAACTGATTGAATGTACGGGCACAGAGACTCATGCAACCGAATGTGTAACTGGAGACTGGGTGCCAGAATATCAAGCGACAAGGACTGAATACCTCACTCGTCTGCACTGCTACGGTTTGCATCGCAAGTTTTTAATATAATATATCCATTGGCGTGTACATGCGTATCCGTCATCTGTATGCGTGTACGTGCGTATCCGTCATCTGTATGCGTGTACATGCGTATCCGTCATATGTATGCGTGTACGCATGCGCGATCCGTGGTGCGTAATTTATGTAGTCATATGTCACCAGTATATACTGTAATGCCGGCTGCCCCAGTCCACCTTCGTTTTCTTTGATTTCATTTTTGCGGAGGAGTGAGGAGTGGGAGAGGGGTAGAAAGCCATTCTTTGCGACCCAGTGACATTCCCAACAGTTGTTGAGAGGTGTCGTTCGTGAGAGGTGAAATTACATTAAAATCCAACGGGAGGGAATAAAAGTGGCGTTATAAAGAGGGTGTCGCTCCTGGGAGGTGACGTTTGGGGAGGTGGGACTGTATATAAAATTCGACTGGAATCGATACCTCCACGTAGATTAGACAGACTATATCAAATAACTTGAAATCACATAATTATGTTATTGCACCTTCCACTAAATTCTATCCTTTCCATTGGTCAACGGCTGTCACGTGGTGACCATACACGAGACTGTGGAGGGTTAGTAAATAGTTCATGTACGGTCAGTTCAGTAGACAAACGATGGCTTTCTACAACTCTCGATTCGGAAATATTAGTCAAATAAATCGGCGTGAAAATGTAAAGTTAGAATTAAAGGAAGCGATAACCTTCTAGCTTCTAGTTCCCGGTCAGTAGGAACCAAATCTATTAGCCGCATAAATGCGAAGGTCGGCGAAAATGGGAGCAAAGGATGTTTAAATAGGAAAAAGATACATACAGGTTATTCTTGCTATCAGTCATCCTCTAACAAAACATTTTGAGGCCGATTTATTTGACTAAGTTCAGAAAACAACTAAATACTTAAGTATGAATCAATACAATAATTCCAACATATTTTAATTAAAGGTGGTCGATGCAATAAATTCGTGTTTGAGGTTGTTACTGATCCTTCACACAGGTATATGGGGGTCAGTAAAATCAATAGCGGATTCGGTTAATGCCTCACATCTCAGCCCCCCCCCAAACAAACTGAGGTGCTTAACATTGCAAACATAATAAATTCTACCAAAAACAGCCCTTTGTCATTCTGACATATTCACAGGAGGGTGGATGGGTTAGGTCCAGTTAAACAGACATGTACACACGTAATGCAAAACTAATTCGAATGGAGCTAATTATCTATTCATTACCTATTTATAACATCCGAGATGCAGGAATTAATTGTGCATTTAAGTACTACACTTGAACAAACATCACCACCCATCGAAATACTGTAAACTAGGTTACATCATATATTATAATACATGGCCGATCTATATTGACAGAGTATTTGGTAACAGACATACGTTTGCAAGGCGGCGTACTTCCGAACGAAGGACGATTCGACGTTCAAGTGGATGGCAGATGGGGCTCAGTCTGCTTGTTTTCATTGGCGTATGGTAGTATTAATCTCCCTGCCATTTGCCGACTTCTAGGATACATGTACGTTTAATATATAGTATTTTAATGATTTATAGGATACATATACGTTCAATATATAGTATTTTAATGATTTATAGGGTACATGTACGTTCAATATATAGTATTTTAGTGATTTATAGGATACATGTACGTTCAATATATAGTATTTTAATGAGTTCTAGGATACATGTACATTCAATATATAGTATTTTAATGATATATACGATACGTGTACGTTCAATATATAGTATTTTAATGAGTTCTAGGATACGTGTACGTTCAATATATAGTATTTTAATGATTTCTATGATACGTGTACTATTCAATATATAGTATTTTAATCATTTATTGTAAACATGTACGCTCAATATATAGTATTTTAATCATTTATAGGAAACATGTACATTCAATATATGGTATTTTAATGATTTATAGGATACGTGTACGTTCAATATATAGTATTTTAATGATTTATAGGATACGTGTACGTTCAATATATAGTATTTTAATGATTTATAGGATATGTGTAAATTCAACATATAGTATTTTAATGATTTGTAGGATACGTGTACGTTCAATATATAGTATGTTAATGATTTTTATGAAACGTGTTCATTCAATATATAGTATTTTAATGATTTGTAGGATACGTGTACGTTCAATATATAGTATTTTAATGATTTGTAGGATACGTGTACGTTCAATATATAGTATTATAATGATTTATAGAATACATGTAAGTTCAATATATATTATTTTAAGGATTTGTAGGATACGTGTACATTCAATATATAGTATTTTAATGATTTAGATGATACGTGTATATTCAATATATAGTATTTTAATGATTTATAGGGTACGTGTACGTTCAATATATAGTATTTTAATGATTTATAGGATACATGTACATTCAATATATAGTATTTTAATCATTTATGGTAAACATGTACATTCAATATGTGGTATTTTAATGATTTATAGGATACGTGTACGTTCACTATATAGTATGTTAATGATTTATAGGGTACGTGTACATTCAATATATAGTATTTTAATGATTTATAGGATACATGTACGTTCAATATATAGTATTTTAATGATGTATAGGAAACGTGTATGTTCATTATACAGTATTTTAATGATTTATAGGAAACTTTTATGTTCAATATATAGTATTTTAATGAGTTCTATGAAACGTGTACGTTCAATATATAGTATTTTAATGAGTTTTATAATAAGTGTACATTCAATATATAGTATGGTAATGATTTATTGGATACGAGTACATTCAATATATAGTATTTGAATGAGTTCTATAATACGTGTACATTCAATATATTGTATTTTAATGATTTATAGGATACATGTACATTCAATATATAGTATTTTAATGATTTTTATGAAACGTGTACATTCAATATATAGTATTTTAATGAGTTCTAGGATACATGTACATTCAATATGTAGTATTTTAATGAGTTCTAGGATAGGGTACGTGTACATTCAATATATAGTATTTTAATGAGTTCTAGGATACATGTACGTTCAATATATAGTATTTTAATGAGTTCTAGTATACATGTACGTTCAATATATAGTATTTTAATGAGTTCTAGGATACGTGTACATTCAATATATAGTATTTTTGATGATTTATATGATACATGTACGTTCAATATATAGTATTTTAATGATTTATATGATACGTGTACATTCAATATATAGTATTTTAGTGAGTTCTAGGATACATGTACATTCAATATATAGTATTTTAATGAGTTCTAGGATACGTGTACATTCAATATATAGTATTTTAATCATTTATTGGAAACATGTACATTCAATATGTGGTATTTTAATGATTTATAGGATATGTGTACGTTCAATATATAGTATTTTAGTGATTCATAGGATACATGTACGTTCAATATATAGTATTTTATTGAGTTCTATTATACATGTACATTCGATATATAGTATATTAATGATTTATAGGATACGTGTACATTCAAAATATAGTATTTTAATGAGTTCTAGGATACATGTACATTCAATATATAGTATTTTAATGAGTTCTAGGATACATGTACATTCACTATTTAGTATTTTAATTCCCAGGAGAGGTGCTGTTAGGTAAACTACACGTCGTTCAAATCTGAAACCAGTAGCAACGTTAAACAAATATAAAAAGTGCAGACTATATGAAATAATAATTAATCAGCTTGACGACTTAGCGAATCACCTTATATAGAAATTGTATTCATCCATTTTAGAACCGATAGTAGTAGTGCTCCGTCAATGAGTAATGACAATGCTGAAAGTGTGGGCGAAGTATGGATGTCACATCCCAACTGCAACTCTACTGGTATGGACATCAACGATTGCGCTGTCACCAAAGGCGTTTTTGATGGTTGTCTTGGACATGGTCGGGACATGTTATTGAAATGTGACCGTAAGTACATATTATTCAATTCGTGTTGAATTTTCGTTATTTATTTTATAGAATAATCGATCGTTTGTAATGCACTAAGAATATATATAACTAGCAGAAAAACCAGACGTGTCTATGTTATTTATAACTGGCGGTTAATAGACACATACTAATTGGTTTGGCCTGGCATGATCGTAAGTGGCTGCTATTAGACTCTTAGTAATTGGCTTAGCTCGGCATGATCATAAATGGCGTCTAATATAGTATTATTAATTGGCTTAGCCCGGCATGATCCTAAATGGCGTCTAATATAGTATTATTAATTGGTTAAACCCGGCATGATCCTAAATGGCGTCTAATATAGTATTATTAATTGGCTTAGCCAGGCATGATCGTAAATGTCGGCTAATATAGTATTATTAATTGGCCTAGCCGGGCATGACCGTAAATGTCAGCTAATATAGTATTATTAATTATATAATTATTATTAGTATTAGTAGTAGTAGTAGTAGCTGTAGTAGCAGTAGTAGCAGCAGCAGTAGCAGCATTAGCAGCAGTAGCAGTAGCAGTAGCAGTAGCAGTAGCAGTAGCAGTAGTAGTAGTAGTAGTAGTAGTAATAGTACAATTATGAAACACCTCTTGGTTTGAAAACAGGATACAATATTGATCATAATCAGACATTGGGTGGACATTGATATTACACGCACATGACTTTGAGTATAAATCTTATCTTAAATCATTGTAAACTGGACAATTCAATATTACATGCATTTTATTTTCAATGGTATGATCGTAAGTGGCGGGTATTAGACTCTTACTAATTGGTTTAGCCTCACATGATCGTAAGTGGCGGCTAATAATGTCTTAGTAATTGGTTTAGCCTGGTACGATCATAAATGACGGCTAATATAGTCATAATAATTGGTTTACGGCATCTTCATGATTAATTACAGTACCGTACGGTGTACATGTTTTAGTTCCAGTCTTCATCTTTATAGTCTGAATAAATGAGGTATTACAACCAATACAATACACGAAGCTCATACTATTAGTAACATAATTATACATATATAACAATGATATACATTTGCATGACTATGTGTCAGTGTAGAAAAGTATATCTCCACTGGAAATGGTACAAGTTAGCTAAACATGCCGGAGCGTCAACATTAACGCTACATTGTAATTTGTGTACCATTCTTTTCATATAATATAACTGTTCTACAGTCAAACCTGTGTTTGTGGTCACCTCCATTTAGCAGCCAACCTGTAATAAGCAGCCACTTTACATATTCCCAATGTGTTGCTTTATTATACATTTGACCTCTATTAAGCAGCCACATGTGCTAAGCAGCTACCTTTCCCGACTCTCTTGACTGGCTGCTTAAGACAGGTTTGACTGTATATCTAAACTAAATTCTATTATATCTATAACCTTAGAGTATTCTAGTGAAAAGAATACAAATATCCACCAATGTTTTCTAATTATGTGTATTATCTGAATTAGGCTTATTAAACCAAATAACTGTTAAACACTTCTAAAAAGCAATAGTAACCCTTAACCTGCCAATCACAACTAAAGTCGCTTTTGCAAACAGCATTTAGCCAGATCAGACGGTACAGAAACAGAACGTACCGTCTGTTCAGGCTCTATGCTATTCAGATAGTGGAGCTAAAACACCTATATGAATAGCAAACAGCATTGATCCTGATCTAGATCTGTGTTGTTTGCACATTCCGCCCAATTTATTCGGCCGGCTAAGGGTTAATATGAAGAGAAATGTGTACAGGATAAAACCAATGATCATGAAACAATTCTTATGAGAGGTACATGTTCCATGTCATACAATTTGATACGAAAGCGTTTGAACCATCATTTTATTTACAATCTATCACAAAGGTAGATAATAAGAGAGACCTCTGTAACTTTCTATTACCTCCCTTGGTAGATAATGTCTGATCTATTCCAAAATGTAAGTATGTCCGTTTAGTTGGAATCCTTTGTTTTTACTGTTGTTCCCTAACCATATGTTGCGGTATGATAAATGTGATTTTATCAAAATTGTGTTAATTAACTGATAACATTATTTTACAAATAAGTACCCATTGCATATACTGTAGGAGATTTTTCGAGATATAGTAATTTAATAATCATATCGAGCGATAGTGGAGTCAAATTGCTAGCATGTTGTGCAAAGGAAACAACGATAAAAACAGAGGAACTCATTAAATAGGACATATATACTTTTAAGGAGTATTCAGGGGCAGTAACTCACCGATGTCTCTCATTCGTCGCATGATAAACAGATGATTTCCTTTCCTAACTACACATACTGTACTTGTGCTATCCATTGCATTGATAGCTATTCGCCTTCTTGATGGTGCCACACCTAATGACGGCCAGATTGAAGCTGGAATACGTGGGCATTTGCACTCATTCTGTATAGACGGATTCGACATAAATGCTGCCAACGTCACATGTACTGTTCTAGGATACTAGTAAGTTAAGAATATATTATTTGTCTGTGAAGGGGGTCATACTGGCATGAATTTGCTCCGTCTGTTTCTTGGTTCCCCCCGTGGCCGAGTGGATAAACTACATGCCCTTTATCACTGTAAGGTATACACCAACTGTGTGTGACACATTCGTTCATGTGAGCAAGCTATCCAGCTGGCTCGCGGAAGGTGTGTGGTTCTATCCGGGTGTGCGTCCGTGTCCGAAATATTGCTCGATGGGGCACCCGGGGTCTTACTCCAACATAGTCCAATATTTAGACTTGAAAAATATGACATTTTACTATCAAGGTATTTTTCAAATAACAGAATTGTTTTTATGTAGAGGTCTTATATATAGGACTAACTCCACCAATAATAGCTCGAGAGCCGCGATATGACCCAAGCTGTCGGTATGACCTAAGCTGTCGATATGACCTAAGCTGTCGATATGACCTAAGCTGTCGATATGACCTAAGCTGTCGATATGACCTAAGCTGTCGGTATGACCTAAGCCGCGATATGACCTAAGCTGTCGATATGACTTAAGCCGCGATATGACCTAAGCTGTCGATATGATCTAAGCCGCGATATGACCTTAGCTGTCGATATGACCTAAGCTGTCGATATGACCTAAGCTGTCGGTATGACCTAAGCCGCGATATGACCTAAGCCGCGATATGACCTAAGCTGTCGATATGACCTAAGCTGTCGATATGACCTAAGCTGTCGGTATGACCTAAGCCGCGATATGACCTAAGCCGCGATATGACCTAAGCTGTCGGTATGATCTAAGCCGCGATATGACCTAAGCTCTAAGCTGTCGGTATGACCTAAGCCGCGATATGACCTAAGCCGCGATATGACCTAAGCTGTCGATATGACCTAAGCTGTCGGTATGACCTAAGCTGTCGGTATGGTCTAAGCCTCGATATGACCTAAGCTGTCGGTAAGACCTAAGCCGCGATATGACCTAAGCTGTCGATATGACCTAAGCTGTCGATATGACCTAAGCTGTCGGTATGACCTAAGCCGCGATATGACCTAAGCTGCGATATGACCTAAGCCGCGATATGACCTAAGCTGTCGATATGACCTAAGCCGCGATATGACCTAAGCTGTCGATATGACCTAAGCTGCGATATGACCTAAGCTGTCGGTATGACCTAAGCCGCGATATGACCTAAGCCGCGATATGACCTAAGCTGTCGATATGACCTAAGCTGTCGATATGACCTAAGCTGCGTTATGACCTAAGCCGCGATATGACCTAAGCCGCGATATGACCTAAGCTGTCGGTATGATCTAAGCCGCGATATGACCTAAGCTCTAAGCTGTCGGTATGACCTAAGCCGCGATATGACCTAAGCCGCGATATGACCTAAGCTGTCGATATGACCTAAGCTGTCGGTATGACCTAAGCTGTCGGTATGGTCTAAGCCTCGATATGACCTAAGCTGTCGGTAAGACCTAAGCCGCGATATGACCTAAGCTGTCGGTATGATCTAAGTCGCGATATGACCTAAGCTGTCGATATGACCTAAGCTGTCGGTATGACCTAAGCTGTCGATATGACCTAAGCTGTCGGTGTGACTTTAAACACTAAAAATAAACTAGTTTGTTTAATTTTGTTCTTTGAATTTAAAGTCGCACCAACATCTTACGTCAGATGGTCACTCTCCATCTATTGTCGGTGGAGGTAGAACCACCGACCTCCCACAATCTCGCTCGATAGCTTCCACACTTGAACGAAATAGACACCCTCACTGGTATTCAATTAGACACCCTCACTGGGATTCCAATAGACACCCTCACTGTGATTCAAATATACACCGTCACTGGGATTCAAATAGACACCCTAACTGGGATTCAAATAGACCCCCTCACTGGGATTCAAATAGACACCCTCACTGGGATTCAAATAGACACCCTCACTGGGATTCAAATAGACACCCTCACTGGGATTCAAATAGACACCCTCACTGGGATTCAAATAGACACCTTCACTGGGATTCAAATATACACCCTCACTGGGATTCCAACAGACAACTGGGATTCAAATAGACACCCTAACTGGGATTCAAATAGAAACCCTCACTGGGATTCAAATAGACACCCTCACTGGGATTCAAATAGACACCCTAACTGGGATTCAAATAGACACCCTCACTGGGATTCAAATAGACACCATCACTGGGATTCAAATAGACACCCTCACTGGGATTCAAATAGACACCCTCACTGGGATTCAAATAGACACCCTCACTGGGATTCAAATAGACACCCTCACTGGGATTCAAATAGACTGGGATTCAAATAGACACCCTCACTGGGATTCAAATAGACACCCTCACTGGGATTCAAATAGACACCCTCACTGGGATTCAAATCTAAAGCGGTGATGGGACAAGTGATTTAACTCTTTCACCGCCAATGTCGCATAAAAGCGACTTTGTATAAAAGTAGAGAACCCGATCGGACAGAACAGAACATGCCCTCTGATCAGGCTATATGCTGATTGGTCTCCAGACAGTGGGGCTGAAGCACCTGTCCGAATAGCAAACAACATAGATCCTGATCAGACGCGGCGTTACGCCGCAGCTGATCTGGATCCATGTTGTTTGCACATGCTCTGAATTTATTCGGCGCTGAAAGAGTTAAAGTTGTATAACTTAAAAACCACAAGTCACTGTAATTAAGAGTGGATACTTGACATATATAGTCTTAATTATCCTCCAGTATAGGAGAGCTATAAAACATAAATCATAGTCTGAAATTCATTTCGCAGACCCCCATTCATTATATTCATTATAATAAGATGACTTTCCTCTGACGATTCATCTCTGTAATCAGCCACTGGATATAAACGCTTGGATAATCCTGGTACTGGACGTCGAACATGTCGATATATAAATTGCGATTATTTACCAAATTACGACGTGCGCCGAGATCAGCAACGATCCATACCCTCTACTTGCCTTATTATCCCAAAAAACTGCGGCGCTTACATTGCAAACAAAGAATATTGTTATCAACAAATAACATTGCAATACTGACATATTCACATGATGGTTAACAAAGTGTAAATGTAAATGTTTTAAATGTAATTGTTGCAATTAGTTCTAGCGGAGTAACCCGATTACTGACCGCTGATAGCAATGGCACCGATATATACAACGCAAATGTAAATGTTGTAAATGTTGTAAATGTTATAATGTTTCCTAGCGGAGTAACCCGATTATTGACCTCTGATAACAATGGCACCAATATATATAACGCAAATGTAAATGTTGTAAAGGTTATAATTTTTCCTAGCGGAGTAACCCGATTATTGACCTCTGATTACAATGGTAACGATATATACAACGGCACGATCATATGCACTGGTATGGAGAAGTCTCTAGAAAACTGTGACCTCGTCGATGGCGGGATGATCAATTGCAAACAAGCAGATGTTGCTTACGTGGAATGTCACGGTAATTGCTTATAATACATCATTCGGTGCAATGGGCGACATCGATCAGGAAGCATATGATACTTGATTGTATGTTGTGTAAGCACAGCTTAGTGGGTGTATGGACGGACGACCGGTCGGTCGGTCAGACTCACGAATGGGCACTTAAATGGCTACCCAATTGTACCCTCCTTTGTTCTATTAGCCACGTAAACAAAGTTATATTATAGCCACATAGCATCCAACCCTAGACCGCTAGACAATATAGTTATTGTTCTCCTAACCGCATCGGTTAGCGTATGCGTACGGACGGCCGGATGGGCATACTTACATATGATTTAAAATTGTCTTTTTTAACGATATTGCGAATTAACAATTGCGAAAAAACGACTTACATTAATCACTCTCGTTGGCCCGGATGAACGCATATATGTAGTCATTCGTGAAGGAGGAAACCGGAATACCTGGAGAATCCACACGTGTCCGTGTTGGCGACCACAGTACCATCACATGCTTCCCGGTGCGAGGATCAAACACTGGCGTTTATACGCTATATCCATATGTTACAGTTTATTTTAAATTAAGTTGCAGGGAAGATTATTCCGTCCAACAACAAATCATACGAAGGTGTTTTTGTTGCGTATTACATGCATAAATGGATGCGTATTGGAAAAGATGTATCTGACGTCACAGCAAAAACCATATGCAGTATTCTTGGATTTGGGTATGATTGAATCCTACTCACATTAATTAGCCAAATGAAACATATACGATATACAATCTGACGAACTTGGAGTCATATTAATCTTATGCTTGTTTGTGTTACCGGTATGTGGTTTAATGTTGCACCGAGTTAGATCATATGGCAGCTCTCCAGCTATTATATGGTTGAGGAAGACCCCGGATGCCCCTCCGAGCAGCATTGCAGATACGGACGGACACTCGGGTAGAAGCTGAATAGGTTTCGCCCATGGAAGAATTCGACACCTTCTATGAGATTCGAACCCACAGCGGCGGTGAGGGGCTTTGTGATTTGAAGCCCACGACCGCAACCATTCTGCCAAGGAGGTCCAACGTATCGTAGTGTACCGAATGCAAATCGAAATGCAACATACATACCACTAACTTGATTAATATAGATAATAACATGTGTCAATAATGTTGCAACATACATAACACTAACTTGATTAATATAGATACTAATATGTGTCAATAATGTTGCAACATTAATAAGCAGATTTTTAATTGACAATTTCATGAGCCCCTGTTGAAGACTTCTTTGGAATAAAACTGCTTGACTGCTGTTGTTATCTTTTTGCTATTGTCGAGTAATTTAATTGATTTAGCACTTACATTTCTCTGAACATAATGTGTTGCTATATTGTTGATTTCCATAAATATATTTAGACTATGCGAATCCCTTATGTGATTTGGATAAAACAATCTATTTTATTTAAATTTAATTAACATGGCTACCGTTTGCCCATTTGAGCGACATAACAACACCTTTCCATGGCAGGCACCAACAGTTAACCAGTACTTGGTACACCAACCTCCACCAACTGCCAATTGTTTCATATAAAGAGACACGGTGTGAGCGGGGCTCGAACCCATGACCATCAGTGATAATAGATTACAGTGGTATATAAGTCAGCGACTTTAATCACTCGACCACGGAGGCTGTCTTGATTTCGATAACCATTTGACACAAACTTATATAGTACGTATTCCGCTTGTGTTTGTGACTTTATGGTTATACATAACTGCTTTAATAGTTGCCGAAAACCTAAAACCTAAATAATATGGACAGTTTAATATTTAGATACAACGGTTATGCTGTCACCGTGCATGGCGATATTGGTGGAGGAACAGACATACTCACGTTCATGTCATGCAAGGGACATGAATCGGATGTGGCTGAATGCGCTAGCGATATTTATGAGCGACCGACCTGCTATCGTTGTTACCCTGCAACATTCGGGACTGTCAAATTATATTGCTCGGGTAAGAACTGGCCTGGTTTAGTTGATTTGCTATGAATGTACATGTATAGTATGACGCCAGCAGCAGGTGCATGTGTACACGCAACATTTGCTAGTGTTATAGTTCTACACAGCGAGGTTTGATACGGGATAGTTGCCATGTAGGTCATTATTTGATGCTATGCATGTACTACTCTCAGTGTATGCAGAATATCACCGCCCCGGAGATTCAAGGTCGGTGTGATCCATGTGGCAGCCATTCTAATGTAGTATGTCCATCAGAGATTTTCCAAGGATCAAATGCACGAGAAATGGTTCCAAGTAACATGTCGTCTCGCTTCACATTCTGTGTGGTGTCAGGTCAGAAACTCTGTTAATAGTAACGTGCACAGGCATGTAGCTATGACATTTCACATGTGGCTTCAAGGAATGTAGCGGGGTCCGGGCACATGCTCCACATGGAAATGTGTTTTCCTAGATCGTTTGTAGTACACTCTGAAGGAATTTCCACAACAAAAATTAAAACAATTTTTGTTGCCATGTACAACTATTGTTGGCATAAGCGTCCACTATCCCTAACTAATCGATACCTGATATCCATGACTGACCAATACCCCACAGGTACACACTACCTGATCCGTGTTACATTTCATAGTAAACTGTTTGTAAACATTAAATAATATCTCCACTATTACAATTATCAAATTATTCCTCATATAGCATAATCGTCTTTTAATTGTCTTTGGTTTTGCATACATTCTGCTAAAATTGCTTCTATATCTGATTAAAAGTGATTATTATTATTATTATTATTATACCATTCTTATTGAGCGCCCTTATCATATAAAAATTACACGTTCAAAAGCGCTATACATAAACATGTAACATAACACACATATAACAATACAAATCAAAATATTACAAAATATAGAATGCAGGGTTAAAAGCATGTGATAAAAGTTCGGACAAAATATATAATTTCGATTTTTACATATTTTAAATAGTACACTTAAACTGATGAGGAACCTACTTAAAATATGGATTGTACTTTAGATACACACAACATCTATAGGCCTCTATATATGTTATAATGGTTACATACAGACATTGTGTTCATCCATTTTCGATGAGTTAGGTACAGTACAGAATAATTCCCCATATATTAGAATACTATATGTCTTCCTCTTGACCTTTACAGAGGCACCAGTTGCTTCCATTTACGTTTGAAAATGACAAATGATTTAATTGCCAATGTCGATTGGTCCTGAAATATTGGTATTAATCGTGTTTTATGTTTGAGCAGTTCGGGAACTTAGCATTTAGGGAACCTGAAATTCTACAGATATACAGTTTTATGAAAATGCACACCTTATTATCGAATATTATAACCTAAATGGGATATAAAGGTTTTAATAGAAGGAATACACTTAAATTTGCAATTTTAGAACCATTCATTGTGCTAGTAGTAGTGTCGTGTTTAGTTTAAACAATATTTTATTCAAGAATGGTACATAACACAGGAATAATGGTAACAGCGCCGATAGGATTTTATTTGGTTTAAATTATATTTATTTTACAAGGATTGCGAAGCAAGTTTTAACAACTTATATTAATCACTCTCGTTGGCGCTGATAAAAGCGTAAATGTGATCATTCGTGTGCGAGGAAACCGGAGTACCCGGAGAAAACCCACCTGTCCGATCTGGCAATCATCGTACCATCTCACATACATCCCGGTCCGAGGATCGAACCCGGGTTGCATTGGGGAGAAGCGAGCGCTCTAACCACTGCGTTAATCGGACATCGCTAAAAGGAACTAGTTATGATACGGCTTTATCTGGATTGATTCGGGCTCGTGACCGTATCAAACCAGCAACCGTAATATCAGACTGGAAATATATGATATGATTAGTTTAAACAATATTTTATTTCAATGAATATACATAGTATATGATCACAATAAGAACATACATGTAGGATTGAGGAGAAAGCAACTTGCTTATATGGCTACCTCTTTCCTATGATATGATTGTTTCCTGTTTTGTAATGTAATTAAATTCCAGTGTGACTACAGGTCTATTCCAAATAAAAGTCATTAACTAATAGGCTATTGGTCCTTTACAAATATTTCTAATGTATTGACTATGCCTTTTTTAACCAAAGACTATAGCATCGATGGTATCAGATTAGTGGACGGTCAGTCCAGTACAGAGGGTGTGATACAGGTTCTTGTGGATGGTGAATGGGGACATGTATGCGCTATCGGCTGGAATACCACAGCTACTAATATAGCATGCAAGACACGTGGATTCAAGTAGGATGCGTTAATACCTTTTAATCGAAAGTAATTCTAGCATGTATATATACATGTATATAAGTTGTTATTCTCTATAATTTACATAGTTATATTCTATAATAAGATATATATATTTCTTTCCGGCAGCGAGTTTGATATTTAGAGGTTATTACGTGGCTAGTTTCATATCAGCTTAATTATCGACCGGAGGTAACTTGATATCAGCATTCAACCGATGTGAAACTAGCCATTTAATAATTTAACGTCCTTATTACTTTGATATGTATTTGAAACTACACAAATCTCTTCTCTGTAACATTTGACACACGGAGACGCTATAGGAAATATACAAACTAGCACCGAGTGCGCATGCGTTATTTCTCAGGAACTAGTTCTAATACGGTTGTTCTGGTTTGATACGGGCTTGTTACCATATCGAACCAGTAAGTGTATTATCAGACTCTCGAAAACAGGGCGTATCAACCTGGGTGGTAGACGGTATTGTGGTAGGCAAATAACGGCACAAAATAGGCTAACATTCGCATCTAAGTAATAATGAAATTACGATGCTTAATGTTTCCAGGTCAGGAGTGGGATTTCATAGTGTGGATATAGCCAATGCGAGCATACTGATTGGGCATGTGGAGTGTCAGGGAAGCGAGAGTAATTTAAACCAATGCACCTATCACAAGAAAGGATACTATGAGCATACACAGCCATGCAACAACACGATAGCCATTGCTTGCACCACTGGTAATATACAGTCACATGTATTAAACACCAACCTGTATTACGCAGCCAGATTCTATATTCCCAATATGTTGTTGTATTATGCATCTGACCTTTATTAAGCAGCCACCTAGCTGTGCTTAGCAGCCACCTTCTGTGATTCCATTGGCTGGCTGTATTAACACAGGGTTGACTGTATTCATATGTATAGTTAGGCTGAATAAATGTGTCTTTTGATCTCCAAGCGAACCTAAATGATTCCCCCTACCCAAAACGTGTGACTACCAGAATGAACAACAGGATGGAATTTAAATAATTCTATATTACACAAATCGCTATGAATGACCACATATACGCTTACATCCGAGCCAACGAGAGTGATTAATATAAGTTGCTAAAACTAGCTTTGCGGCGATTTTAATAGTCGGACCTCAAATCTTCCAGATTATTCGACTAATGATGATTTTTTATCAAATTTCTTTGACTCTGATACAGAATTAACAAACTTTATTGATCAAAAAAGTAATCTTGAAACACATAATATTAAACTAGACAGGAGATCCCAGGATCACAAAACAAATAATCATGGATACAGGCTCATTGATCTATGTGAAAATAATATCCTAGTAATAGTGAATGGAAGATTTGGGGCTGATGCCCTTGTTGGTAAAACGACGTTTAGAAACACATCTGTACTAGACTATTTCCTCTCTTCTGTTAAAGCCTTCTCTATACTGAACAGTTTTGAAATATTATCACTTGACAGCCTGTACTCAGACGGGCACTCTGTGATAAACCGTAACATTAATACAAATAATAACATACCTGTACCTGACACAGACACCCACACTAAACACACTAGAAATATCAACCCACCAAAACAATGTAGGTGGAACTATCAAGATAGAGACTCATATATACATAATATTAATACAACTGAAATAACACATACCCTAAACAGCATGCAAAATAATCCAATCCCACACAAGAACAAATGGATCTATTGTCCTGTAAATTATCATCAATGTTTGTTAATACAGCTGAAATAACATTCTCACATACACCACATAGTCAATTCCAAAGTAACAAACATAAATGGTATGGTCCTGATTGCAAAAGGGCCAAGAAAATGTACACTAAGGCAAGGAAACGATATAATAAATACCCTTGTGTACATAATAAACTGACCCTAGCACACTCTTGCAAGTTTTATAAAAATACAATGAATAAATATATCAATAGATATAACAAAGCTAATGAATGCAAACTCAGAAACATGCATAAAAGCAAGCCAAAGGCTTATTGGCCATTTTTGAATAACATTAATATAAAAAACCGCATACAATCTCCAAACCTGCAAGATCTCTATGACCATTTCAAATCTGCAAATACTGACAATACAGATATACACCCTCTGATGAATATGTCATTGATGAGAACACTAACAACGATTTAAATAACCAATTTACAGAAGATGACATAATTTATTTATATTTCGGGTTTTACGCCTGCATCAGCACCATTTTGGGCTATATCGCCGGCGGGCAGTTTACCTAACAACACCTTTCCTGGGCAGGCTCCAGCGGTTAACCAGTACTTGGGTGCACCAACCTCCGTAAGAAACTGCCAACTTTTTCATATAAATGAGACACGGTCTGAGCGGGGCTCGAATCCGTGACAATCAGAGATGATAGGTTACAGTGGTATACAAGTCAGCGACCTTAACCACTCGACCACGGAGGCGGACCTCAAAATTACGCTAGTATACAATATATATAATATTTGGTCAACTTTGCCGAACAAAATTGCAGCCAGAGTAGGAAAGATGACGTCACATGAGAACTATATATTGTGTTGTTGACTTACTTCTTATAGAATGCGATGTTGTATGGTACGGAGAGAGCTGCTCGACAATGTGCAGCTGCAACGCTAACAATTCAGAGACCAGCGTGAACGGAAGAGCATGTGACAACGTGACAGGCGAATGCGCATGCAAGAAGGCGTGGTCTGGTGCCACGTGCGACGATGATGCTAATGAGTGTTTGGATACCCTCATCTGTCAGGAAGCAAATACACAATGCAAAAATACTGTTGGTGGGTACGAATGCATCTGTGTACAAGACTACGAAGTAAATGACAATGACACCTGTGTACTAGGTAACTATAACAATTGGATTTCTATAAATGCTGTGAATTGTCATGTTATTGTTATCATGCGTACCACATATACATGGGGTCTTGACAAATTATTTCGGATTCAAAACCAAAAAAAATATTTTTGTAAGAACATCATGATACACTACAGGCTTGCAACCATGAATACCATTTTATTAGGTCATTCCTAGCAAGTCAAAACTGATACCCCGTCACTAGGAATCCAACTCAATATCGCAAGATGTATCCATGAATACGACATTGTCTTTGCCGATTATGTTTTGGTGCCAAATAAGAAAACTGTGTCTCTATGAAACAGACGATAGTATATTATATTGAATATATCGAAGGCGGAATTTGTAAGGGTTTGACATTTTATTGATTGGATAGAGCGTCGTAGCTGAAGGATTCGAACATTACGCATATTTAATATCTTTGCATAACAGCGGTCATTTTGAACATTGTGACATCATCGTTAAACGTTTGTTATTTTGTTGTTGCGTTTATGACAGGATAATTCAAAATGTTGTTGTGGGTGGATTCTGGTGAAACTTTGTATGAAATCGAGAGGGTTGGTCCAGGAGGAAGTGATTAGATGTTGGTATAAATCGGCCAATGTGTCAAGGTCTGTGTCAGGGGGCGGTTCACTCTCATTGACTATATACCACTGCAAAATCAAACATTTGTTATTAGGTTAAATACCAGCCGGGGGAGTGTTTGAATCTCTCCTCACCGAGTGCCACCAACTAGTTGATGTTTGGCTTGCTAAGCATGCCCTTTTCTGTACATACGGATCTGTAGTCCAGTGGTAACACGCTGGACTGGTAATCCAGGGATCGCGGGTTCGATCCCCAGTCTGACCCTAATAAAATTAACAGTCTTTCAGATGGGATGTTAAACCGAGGTCTCGTGTCGGTGTTGTACACCGTGCACGTAAAAGAACCAGAGGAGACAATGGAATTGGTCTCTGTCTGTATCATAGCACTATCCTCCAAAAATCTAAAATGACTAATCTCTTCAGGAGGGGTCGCTCATATGGGCAACCAGTAGCGACGATACATAAACGTAAAACACACACTTCCAGTCTGTATTGATATCGAGCATCCATAGAGACACATCTATAGTGTCTGCATTTATTGTTCAATATTAGCAATTATTACGCCTATTTTATTCGTTATACAATTAATTTTGATTATATATGTCTGACAAGGTTTTGTTCCATACTGATGTATGGAACTGTATGTCAACCTACAGAAGTAAGATGTACACATTTAGAAAGACAAAATATTATTCTTTGATCAAATGAAATGTTGCGCTTGTTTGGTAAATTATACATGTACACACACTCAATAAGCTACTCGACCGATCTCATCACGACGTGCACGTCACTGTTGGGGCACATCTGGCTGCAGCAGCGTAGGGTACTGGGATCTTCTGGCCGTCGAACTTGCAACAAGGATTACACGCTAACCAAGATCGAAAGTGGTAGAGGTAGGGACAGACCCTGGAATGACCGAGACGGCCAGATGTCTAACTGTCAGATCCGTTTATATGCTGCTGCGGGATGACCAACAGTGAGGAGGGTGGCCCTAACAGGGACCGTTTTTGGAAAAAACCCACCATCACCTCAGGATTTGTCACACTGAAAGGAAGAAGAAGCCGCCTCACGATGTCATCTTTCATCGCACCACCATCGGACATAACAAGAACACTACTCTACAAGACATCAGTCAGCAACATCGGACACAACAAGAACACTACTCTACAAGATATCAGCCAGCAACATCTACATATCAACACGAATAATGGACAGTGCAAGGCACGTATAATCACCACGTATAATGGACAGTGCAAGGCACGTACCGCACCATCATCACACACAACAAGAACACTACTCTACAAGACATCAGCCAGCAACATCTACATATCAACACGAATAATGGACAGTGCAAGGCACGTACCGCACCATCATCGGACATAACAAGAACACTACTCTACAAGACATCAGCCAGCAACATCTACATATCACCACGAATAATCGACAGTGCAAGGCACGTCCCGCACCACCATCGGACACAACAAGAACACTACTCTACAATACATCAGCCAGCAACATCTACATATCACCACGTATAATGGACAGTGCAAGGCACGTACCGCACCATCATCGGACATAAGAAGAACACTACTCTACAAGACATCAGCTAGCAACATCTACACATCAACATGAATAATCGACTGTGCAAGGCACGTACCGCACCAACATCGGACATAACAAGAACACTACTCTACAAGACATCAGCCAGCAACATCTACATATCAACACGAATAATGGACAGTGCAAGGCACGTACCGCACCATCATCGGACACGTCGCAGAACGCTCGCCCACATGGTTCGCCGGACACAATCACCCTATGATGCTGGCGTGGGTCGAAGTCACAAGCCCTCAGACACGAGGAATATGTCAATAACAATATTAATTCTTTCAACTTTCAAAACGAGAATGTTTGTTTTTCAGTTGGAACTAAGACGGACATTTCGATGTTAGTGATTGTTGTATCATCTGCTGTTGGTGGACTACTGTTTATAATTGTTGTTGCCACGATATGCTTCTGCACTCGCAGAAGACGGCATCCACAAGGTAGGATCTTGTTGTTAGTAGTGTATTACAACTTTCTCGCAATATCACGACTCTGATTGGACGATTCAGCAATCACGACTCTGATTGGACGATTCAGCAATCACGACTCTGATTGGATGATTCAGCACATGTGATCGCCGTTCATAACTAAATAGATTGCAAAATTATTCTATTCTCATTAATATTCATATTACTTGTTGTAAGGTGTGACGAATAAAAAAAGACAACTTGTTTTGTAATTTGTAAAATATAAGTGGTAATTGTTACAATTGACTGCTATTTGTTTGCGTTTCATCGAGGTCATTCAATTGTTACATGGTCACTTCTTTTACATCAATATATTGCCAACCGGATTCGTTTGCTCAGGGCAATATAACAACATGATAAAATAGATCCGATTTCACATCATTTTAAGAGGAGACTCTGGAATGGGTCTCTGTCTGTATCATTGCACTATCCTCCAAAATCTGAAATGACTAATCTCTTCAGGAGGCGTCGCTTATATGGGCAACCGGTAGCGACGATAAATAAACGTAAAACACACACATCGTTTTAAATTCTAAATATAATTAGTAGCAACCGATTTCACAGAATTGATCATCAGGTAATATGTATATACAGTCAAAATTGTGCTAAAGGACACCTCCAAATATATAGTTCGTTTATTAAGCACCCTCCTAACGCCACATATTTACCCCGTTTATGTGAGTCCATCTGTCTACCACTGTTTATGTGAGGCCATCGGCCTTCGGCCTGCACACACTTTAACCACACCCAATGTAGATCATACCCCGATGGAAACTATTAACCTGCGACCCATTCCTTAAAGCGACACTACATCACAAACAAAAAACCAAAATATACATTTTACGTATAAATAGCATAATTCGAACACTAATTTGCAATCAATAAACAAGCGTTCCTGTGGTCTGCAAACTCTCTAAAGTGAAAGTAGGATTTCATATTTATAATGGCCAACCAAGCGTATATTATATATGTAAATATAACGGTAAATCTGTACTATAAATCACGCTATTCATGATACACGCGTTGTATTACCCATGCATGTTGACCATATTTACATTGCTTTGTTATGTCAACAACCGTCGTATACGACGCTTGTTTATTAGTTGAAATACGCAGATTCTGCTATATTTATTTGAATGAAAATGATACCATATAATAGGAAATTACATTCTGTAGAAAGTTGCCTTTTCATCGATGTAATGTCGCTTTAAGTGAATAGCTTACTTAGAAGCTTATGTGTGCTTTTTTAGGAGACCTAAAAGACACACCGAAGAAATTGCCAGACTCAAGGTATGTAAATATGCTTTGTCACTTATTTCTGTTCTAACTTAACCAAAACTTCAGACACATATCAAAGTTATTAATATATCAGATTAGATCAGCACACTTATATTGTATAATAAATCTCGGGAGAAGAACTATATAAGTTTTCTTTCGTTCTAATCCCTTTCAGTCTATTGCTGTTAATTTATATGTAAACTGTTACTAGATCGTGTTACTAAAACAAGGGTTTGTTCGTGCATTTATGTGTCTGTTGTAATGATAGCATTAACGATATTTTACTTATAGATAAAAGTTTAAGCTCTATTTATTTACAACGATTGCGAAACAAGCTTGAACAACTTATATTATTAATATTAATAATAAAGACTATTTTACGAGCGAGCTTACGTAACACATGGCTAATACAAAAAGGCCTCATATATACAATGACAGTATCAATCACTCTCGTTGGTGAAAGCGTAAAAGTGGTCATTCGTGTGGGAGGAAACCGGATTACCCGGAGAAAACCCACCTGTCCGATCTGGCGACCATCGTACCATCTCACATACTTCCCGGTCCGAGGATCGAACCCAGGTTGCATTGGTGAGAAGCGTTAGTTTACAGATACATATGTTTTGTGTATCTGTGGTTTAAAGTTGCACCACTAGAGTAGGTCATATATTGCGACTTTCCAGTTACTATGTGTGGGTGGAGGAAGACCCGGATGCCTCTCCGACAAGTATGTCAAGCACGGACGATCACCCGGGTAGACCCACCGAACTTCCGCAAGCAAGCTGGATAGCTTCATTACATATAATAATCCCACACCCCCGGTGGGATTCGAACCTACAGTGGTGAAGGGCAAATTCGTTAGAAAGCACGTGGGCACGGAGGCCATTTTGAATAAATGTTCATTATGCTCTATGGATATGTGGTCCAAATTATCATATAACTAATCGTATTACCGAATTTCTTATAGAGTCGCTAATTCCAATGTATTGGCTATGAGTATTCGTTCAATTACTAATGAAGAGAGTACGACACCATAAAAGATGGATCAAGAAGGGACGCGCTAGATGTTAATGCACTACGCGTGGCAAGCCACCACAATGATGGTTATCATAGAGATAACCAGAATACCACTCACCATACCTATACCGGACTGAAGATAGATGACAACGATGGGTATATTGATCCTAACGCAAAGGAACATTACTACACCGGTCTCAAGACTGATAAGAATCGGAAATTTAGTGAACATTATGAGTATCCATATAGCAACAATAGAAACAAGAATAAACCACTACGTGCATACCCGAATGAAAACGTCAAGCGAAGGCATTTATCGGATGTGCCTCTTGAATCAGACGATACTAGGCGTGAGTCTCCAGCTAACAGTGCTGAAATGAAAGGTCATTATCAAGGTCTAGTAGGTCGTAGGTTAGGCGAGAACGTGTATGAGAGGAAGCTGGACGAAGATGGATACATGAGACCAATTGTTTCTGGCAAGTAATACTGCAGACTTGTAGTGAGAGAGAGATATTGAAGAGATAGGTAGAGAGAGAGAGAGAGGGAGAGAGAGGGAGAGAAATAGGTAGGTAGTGAGCGAGAGAGATAGATAGAGAGAGAGGGAGAGTGGGGACATAGAGGAGGAGAGAGATAGAGGGAGAGATTGAGAGAGTGATTGATAGAGAGAGAGAGATAGATAGATAAATATATATAGAGAGAGAGAGAGGAAAGGAGAGGAGAGGATAGGAGAGGAGAGGGAGAGGAGAGGAGAGGAGAGAGGAGAGAGAGAGGGATCGATGGAGAGATAGAGAGAGAGATAGAGGGAGAGAGATTGAGAGAGATAGATATAATGTGAGAGAGAGGGATAGATAGAGAGAGAGAGATGGGAGGGGAGGGCAGGTGGGATGTGATGGGAGAGGAGAGAGAGAAGTAAACATGGCATCAGCTAAATGTGTTATTATAGTTATTACACAGAGAAACTAAGCATGTCATTTGTCTGAAATACACTCGTACACAACTGGCATGCACACCTGAAACGCACGGATATATATACTATAATGCTTTTTGTAGTTTAGTTTAAACATAGAGTATTTCAAACAATGATATAGCATATACAAATATACAATTCACACAATATTGACACGTATGAAAAATGGTTAGAACTAAAAGTTATAGCTCATAAAACAAAGCAAATTGTTTTATTTCTCAAATCGTAACATTTTTGTTAAAGCAACACTGTATTGGAATAAAGACCGAGTGTTTTATTTAAAAGGCACCAGACATTTGAGGAATATACTTTCCAGTGACAGTGTACTTTAAAAAAATCCAAATATTTCATCAGAAACGAAAGAAATCAAATCAATATATCACCGTTGTATACGCGAAATGTTTATCAACAAAACGTATGTAAACAATGAATAATGCGCATGCGTGACAACATATTTTGAACCAGTTGTCTTAGTTCTGATTGCTGAGAGGTGTTTGTTCTGATTACCGATATAGAGCGATGCGTTCCGAATGTACGAGGAGTGTGGCAAACCGAGTCATGAAAGTCATACTATATACGTTATTATATTGCAAAAAGCAAAATGTTCAGATTATAATGGAAGAATGCATAGTAGCATTGCTATTTGACTTGTACGTTATTATATTGCAAAAAGCAAAAATGTTCAGATTATAGTGGAAGAATGCGCATAGTAGCATTGCTATTTGACTTGTACGTTATTATATTGCAAATAGCAAAATGTTTACGGACTGAACATAATTATTCAGATTATAGTGGAATAATGCATAGTAGCATTGCTATTTGACTTGTACGTTATTATATTGCAAAAAGCAAAATGTTTACGGACTGAACATAATTATTCAGATTATAGTGGAAGAATGCATAGTAGCATTGCTATTTGACTTGTACGTTATTATATTGCAAAAAGCAAAATGTTTACGGACTGAACATAATTATTCAGATTATAGTGGAAGAATGCATAGCAGCATTGCTATTTGACTTGTACGTTATTATATTGCAAAAAGCAAAATGTTCAGATTATAGTGGAAGAATGCATAGTAGCATTGCTATTTGACTTGTACGTTATTATATTGCAAAAAGTAAAATGTTTACGGACTGAACATAATTATTCAGATTATAGTGGAAGAATGCATAGTAGCATTGCTATTAGACTTGTACGTAACATTTCAACTTTTATAATATTTTTATTCCATACGATATATTTAATACGTAATTACCGATGTTTCTATATCATAGTAGTTAATTGTTACTGTTACTATTTTTGTTATCGTAAGCCATATAGGAAGTGTATTTTTGTTATCGTAAGCCATATAGTAAGTGTATTTTTGTTATCGTAAGCCATATAGTAAGTGTATTTTTGTTATCGTAAGCCATATAGGAAGTGTATTTTTGTTATCGTAAGCCATATAGGAAGTGTATTTTTGTTATCGTAAGCAATATAGGAAGTGTATTTTTGTTATCGTAAGCCATATAGGAAGTGTACTTTTGTTATCGTAAGCCATATAGGAAGTGTATTTTTGTTATCGTAAGCCATATAGGAAGTGTATTTTTGTTATCGTAAGCCATATAGGAAGTGTACTTTTGTTATCGTAAGCCATTAGGAAGTGTATTTTTGTTATCGTAAGCCATATAGGAAGTGTATTTTTGTTATCGTAAGCCATATAGGAAGTGTATTTTTGTTATCGTAAGCCATATAGGAAGTGTACTTTTGTTATCGTAAGCCATATAGGAAGTGTATTTTTGTTATCGTAAGCCATATAGGAAGTGTACTTTTGTTTTCGTAAGCCATATAGGAAGTGTATTTTTGTTATCGTAAGCCATATAGGAAGTGTATTTTTGTTATCGTAAGCCATATAGGAAGTGTATTTTTGTTATCGTAAGCCATATAGGAAGTGCATTTTTGTTATCGTACGCCATATAGGAAGTGTACTTTTGTTATCGTAAGCCATATAGGAAGTGTATTTTCGTTATCCTAAGCCATATAGGAAGTGTACTTTTGTTATCGTAAGCCATATAGGAAGTGTACTCTTGTTATCGTAAGCCATATAGGAAGTGTACTTTTGTTATCGTAAGCCATATAGCAAGTGTACTCTTGTTATCGTAAGCCATATAGGAAGTGTACTTTTGTTATCGTAAGCCATATAGGAAGTGTACTCTTGTTATCGTAAGCCATATATGAAGTGTACTTTTGTTATCGTAAGCCATATAGGAAGTGTATTTTCGTTATCCTAAGCCATATAGGAAGTGTACTTTTGTTATCGTAAGCCATTTAGGAAGTGTATTTTTGTTATCGTAAGCCATTTAGGAAGTGTATATTTGTTATCGTAAGCCATATAGGAAGTGTACTTTTGTTATCGTAAGCCATATAGGAAGTGTATTTAGGAAGTGTACTTTTAATGATTTGTTTTCTTTTGTTCATTCAATGTGACATCATTGTATATATAGCTGTCCGATTAGCGCAGTGGTTAGCGCGCTCGATTCTCACCAACGCAACCTGGGTTGTATGTGAGATGGTACGATGGTCTCCAGATCGGACAGGTGGGTTTTCTCCGGGTACTCCGGTTTCCTCCCACAGGAAAAACCACATATTTGCTTTCACCCGCACAATCTTTGTAAAATAAGTTTAAACTATATATATATAGGATCTTACAAAAGGCTCGCTTAATAGCAAAATTCCAAAACTGGTTACATAAAATATGGTATGAAATCATCACTGGTGTAAGATCCTTTTTATCACACAACAACAACAACAACAACAGCAACAACAACCATACATTTGAAGAATACATAGTTGCCAATATATCTTTGAGCCTTACTACATTAAGCTGCATCACCATGTCATTATAAATAGTCCATGGTAATCAAACAACTTCACGCAAATCATCGACACAATATTTTAACCGCTGCATTCCACTAGTTCATATTTAGCATTTTATTGATAAAGCAGTTGATTTTCAACAAATAAAGCATGAACACAAGCAACATGTAATGTCAATTACAAGCTATCATTGTCACGCCGCGACCAATCAGAGCCCCTTCCAGGTGGTATTAAACGTGTGGTCATATAAGAATTTATGAGATGACTGTACTACACTGAATACATGCAACGGTATGTGATAATGTGAATATGGATTAATTTGGACGAAGACAGTAATGTGATAGAAGTACTATTAAACGGTTTAGTTTATTAAGGGGATATTTGTATTTTAGAATGAAAGATTGGATTTTATCTCATCTCGTGAGCTCCCGGAAACAATGTATAAAGCTAATGTTACGGCTGGCGTAGCCCGCTCGCTTAAAGGTCGCTACGAAATCAACACTATACGTGATGTTAGTTTAAACATATTGCATTGCTTTTAAATAACATACATATACACAGACTGCACAATAATTATTCAACAAACGATCTGTAACGACTGTTATACTAGTGAAACTGTTATAATTTATAAGAAGCAAATGGGTTGGGTCATTAGTGTTACCAACATTAGTGACGACCCTCCCCTTATACCAAGAATATGTAACAGAACGAGCAGATTTTTTCTGTGATTCATAAATAAGTAGCGTACATGGTAATTGGAATATAAGAATCAAATGAGTTATTGATATATATGTAAAACATGTAAAGAAAAATATAGTAAAGACAAAATATAGCTATTTTTTAACAGAAATTGTGTAGTATTATATACATGAAATATACGTGATGTTCGATGCTGCATACCATTGTATTGATTGTCCACCAATAATGATTTAAGAAATGTGTATGTGAACGACATTAGTGATTTTGTACATGTGCGTGAATATCCACTTAATTACAGTTGTTCGAATATACTATGTCTGTGTGTGTGTTTTACGTTTATGTATCGTCACTACCGGTTGCCCATGTGAGCGACGCCTCCTGAAAAGATTAATAGTTTTAGATTTTTGGAGGATAGTGAAATGATACAGATAGAGACGCATTCCAGAGTCTCCTCTGGTTCTTTTACGTGCACTGTCCCAACTGAAAGACTGTTAATTTCATTAGGGTCAGACGGGGATCGAACTTGGGATCCCCGGATTACCAGTCCAGCGTGTTACCACTAGACTACTAGACTTCAGATCCGTCTGTGTATGAATGTGTGCTTAATATATATGTATTTATCATTGGGTGTATGGTTTCGCAGTTCAACTGTATATAACATGTGCATATCATATTTCACGCTCGCCCATATGGTTCGCCGGAGGCGAGGGTAAATAAGCCCAATCATCATATGATATTTCATTGGAAGCGCCACAAGGCGACGATAAGACGTATTAATTCCCATCCGTGTTCGTGTTTATTATTAGGATATAAGTCGAAAACCATCCAATATGTAAAATTGCACGTAGCACTGAAGACAGTACCAATACTAGTTTACCTATTGGATCCATTTCATACTTATATCATACACTTATATAACAAGATCCTACTAATTAAAATTGTATGCTATATATGTATGGATGTGTGGGGTATTCACAGTTCATTGATCATGCGAGAGTATCTTATCTCTCGTATCATTTAAAACACTTATACAACAGTGTTAAATACAGCATTCAGCCATTATATTGTGGCGCTATTGTTTTACTCAGAGGGAAAATGAAGTTTATTTAACATCATTGCCGGTTGCCCATAAGTGACCATAACATTTAGGGGTCGTGACATCGATTATATACTGAGTCAAAAAAGAAACGATACCAAACTAAAAATGACGTAAAACGGATAAAACCATAGAAAGGTTTAATATATTATTACGTATCAGTACCGGGTATCTTATTGTAACGTCAGCCAACCATAAACACAGGTAAATAAACACCCGATAATTCTGGAACGCCGAATTTCCGATTTGCACTCGCTCCTCAACAAAGACAACTTCCTACACATGTACAAATCGGAAAACCGGTTTATTGTACTGGTATTGCATTATCATCGAGGAAAAACACCTTACATACCAATTGTTACCTCTAACAAAATGCCTAGGCTAAACCGCAATCAGAGAATGCGTGCCATTGGCATGATTGACGGCGGTTTACTTCAGCGTGACGTCGCAAATCGACTCGGGGTTACGCGGATCACGATAACACGTCTACTTCGACGTTATCGAACACATGGATCGGTGGACGACCGTCCAAGATCTGGTCGACCACGTGTGACGACGCGTGAACAGGACCGTCACATTTGAACGTCACATTTACGTGACCTGTTCCTACCTGCTACCACACAGCTGTCGTTACTCCTGGGATGACCAACAATCGCATCAGTGCACAAACAGTCAGGAACCGGCTCGGTGAACGTGGCATTCGTGCCTATCGGCCATACGTTGGACCCATCCTGACACGACGTCACCGTGACGTACGGCGGGAATGGACGACGGAATGTGCTCGCTGGACTCGGTTACAGTGGAATTCGGTGATGCTTAGCGATGAATCGCGGTTCTGTTTGCGTCGAGCGGATGGCAGAGAGCGGGTATATCGCAGACGCGGTGAACGTTACGCCGACGCATGTGTACGTCAGGTCGATCTGTTCGGGGGCGGAAGCGTTATGGCGTGGGGCGGTATCACCTTCGGTAGTCGCACTGAACTGTTAGTGGTGGACGGGAACCTAAACGCCCAGCCGTACTGTGATGAGATCCTTGCGCCAGTTGTTGTGCCGTTCTTTAACGCCAACAGAAACGTCACACTGTTCCAACAGGACAACGCCAGGGTCATACTGCTCGGATTTCCACCACATTATTGGAGCAGAACAATATTGAAACCCTGCCGTGGCCTGTTTTGTCACCAGACTTGTCACCCATAGAACATTTGTGGGATACGTTAGACCGCTGCGTCAGACGACGTCAGCCGGTAACGTTAAACCAACTGAGGGATGTTTTGCGTCAGGAGTGGACACATATTGACCAGCAAGAGACACTCTTCCGTTCGATGCGACGGCGGTGCATTGCAGTGAGAGACGCAAATGGTGCCCATACTCGGTATTGACGTCTGTGTGAAAACTCCATTAGACCCCTGTCCGACGAATTACGTCATCACGCAGCAGACAGTTTCGGAGCTCATATGCTTTATGTACTCCTCTTTCAAACATGTTGGACTATCATCTTATGAATTTTCAAAGAATTTTCTTAATAAATGTTGAAATTATAGACACATAAACACCAGGTATCGTTTCTTTTTTGACTCAGTATATATAATAGGCAGGTCAATATACAATATGACCCCAAACAATTTGCTAGACACGTTTTTAACTGATTCTGGTAGTAGTGGGTATAGAGAATATCAAACTAAAAGTCTACTAAAGTACAACCTCCAGAAAGTTAATCCAAGATGGCCGCCGAAATGGCTGTCGATACTTTGAAGTTCTGCACGTTACGCAGTTTAATGTAGAATGTATGTCATTGATCGCGGAGCAATATATCGGTGTGCCATTCATGCGTGAAGGCAGGGAATTTCTTAGCTAGAAAGTATTGGAAGATCAAATCTAGGCCGGACATCACAGAGTGAACATCGATTTATCTATCTATCTTCCTTTAACGTCAAACCGCTCGCGGGCATTTAACAGCCATTCAAATTCGCATGTATGTTCAATATTTTTCGATGGAATTAATGTTGTTTTTTCATTGGAGACTATTTCCATTTGTCAGTTTTACACCTAAAGGGGAAACGTGTGAAAAAAGATACATCTACATAAGATAGAGAATACCTTTTGTTCCGGGATATAGTTTTCCAGAGTTTTTTACATACATTTTTTAGATGTTTAGCTCGGGTTTTTACACTGGCCCAGTACGAACATATTTGACAATAACAGCTTTAAAACGGATGGGGAAGTCATAGCATCAATTGATGTGTATATGTATGCACAATTTATATGTATTATTGTATATGGAAATATGTTTATTTATAATAAACATGCCTGTAAATAAACTCCAGAGCGCTGGTCTATTTCACTAGCGCGAGTCTCTCTCACTGCAAACGTGTGTTTGGTTTTTTGTGTGGCGGTACATTAAGATCATTCTTGATATGGCATTGGACGTTTTTTTTTTCAATTCTTTTTCGTTAATTATCCATATATTTTATAATAGTTAACACATATTTATCACGAAGCTTAATTCTATATATCTGGTATGTTTCTTCATCAGATCAACATAACAGAAATTGTTCATGCAACATTGTTAATTTAGTTTGAAGTGAATGGAAGGGCTGTAAATAATGTTGCCATAACTTCTATCCCAACCCATTTGCTTTTCCCCGCAGATTAAATCGTATACAGCAATATTAATAAATCCTAATATAATTTCATATTGTTTTCTACATATTTCATTGTGTGTATAATTGTAATGTAATGTATGAAAAAATGCAATAAAATATCTGTGTAACTCCCATACGTGCTATAACATAGAACATTATGAGTTGTTTCTACATCCGGGTCTTTGGGGGCACACAACTCCATAATACAGTTAAATAACCACTAAACAACCAGAGCATCATGGCATCAAAGATAAGGTCCAAAGCATATGTACTATTATAATATTTACATTTAAGTACTAGTACCAAGCAAGTGCCTACACGTTATGCAGATTTCTCCTCCGCTTACACTGTGAATGTAGTCACGTTGTATGGATTGTTATAGGTTTCTAGCTTAAAATATCCACAAGTTAACGTGCATGACAGTCCATACATCCTGCAGCTACAGCGTGGTGTTGTAGAAGCTAACGTACATGGACATTCCATACACCCTGCAGCTACAGTGTGGTGTTACACAAGCTAACGTGCATGGGCAGCCCATACATCCTGCAGCTACAGCGTCGTGTTGCACAAGCTAACGTGCATGGGCAGCCCATACACCCTGCACCTACAGCGTGGTGTTGCACAAGCTAACGTGCATGGACATCCCATAAACCCTGCAGCTACAGTACGGTGTTGCACAAGCTAACATACATGGACAGTCCATACATCTTGCAGCTACAGCTTGGTGTTGCACAAGCTCACGTACATGGACAGTCCATACATCCTGCAGCTACAGCGTGGTGTTGTACAAGCTAACGTGCATGGACAGTCCATACATCCTGCAGCTACAGCGTGGTGTTGTACAAACCAACGTACATGGACAGTCCATATACCTTGCATCTACAGCGTGGTGTTGCACAAGCTAACATGCATGGGCAGCCCAAACACCCTGCAGCTACAGTATGGTGTTGCACAAGTTAACGTACATGGACAACCCATACACCATGCAGCTACAGCGTGGTGTTGCACAAGCTAACGTGCATGGACAGTACATACATCCTGCAGCTACAGCGTAGTGTTGCACAAGCTAACGTGCATGGACAGTCCATAGATCCTGAAGCTACAGCGTGGTGTTGCACAAGCTAACGTGCATGGACAGTACATACATCCTGCAGCTACAGCGTGGTGTTGTACAAGCTAACATGCATGGACAGTCTATACATCCTGCAGCTACAGCGTGGTGTTGCACAAGCTAACGTGCATGGACAGCACGTACATCCTGCAGCTACAGCGTGGTATTGCACAAGCTAACGTGCATGGACATTCCATACATCCTGCAGCTACAGCGTGGTGTTGAACAAGCTAACGTGCATGGACAGTCCATACATCCTGCAGCTACAGCGTGGTGTTGCACAAGCTACCGTGCATGGACAGCCCGTACATCCTGCAGCTACAGCGTGGTATTGCACAAGCTAACCTACATGGACAGCCCATACATCCTGCAGCTACAGCGTGGTGTTGCACAAGCTAACGTGCATGGATAGCCCGTACATCATGCAGCTACAGCGTGGTGTTGTACAAGTCAACGTACATGGGGCAGCCCATACATCCTGCAGCTACAGCGTGGTGTTGCACAAGCTAACGTACATGGGACAGCCCATACACCCTGCAGCTACAGCGTGGTGTTGCACAAGCTAACGTACATGGACAGTCCATACATCCTGCAGCTACAGCGTGGTGTTGCACACATCAACATGCATGGACAGTCCATACACCCTGCAGCTAGAGCTTGGTGTTGCACAAGCTAACGTGCATGGACAGCCCCCGTACATCCTGCAGCTACAGCGTGGTATTGCACAAGCTAACGTGCATGGACAGTCCATACATCCTGCAGCTACAGCTTGGTGTTGCACAAGCTAACGTGCATGGACAGTCCATACATCCTGCAGCTACAGCGTGGTGTTGCACAAGCTAACTTGCATGGACAGCCCATACATCCTGCAGCTACAGCGTGGTATTGCACAAGCTAACCTACATGGACAGCCCATACATCATGCAGCTACAGCGTGGTGTTGCACAAGCTAACGTGCATGGACAGCCCGTACATCCTGCAGCTACAGCGTGGTATTGCACAAGCTAACCTACATGGACAGCCCATACATCCTGCAGCTACAGCGTGGTGTTGCACAAGCTAACGTGCATGGACAGCCCGTACATCCTCAGCTACAGCGTGGTGTTCACAAGCAACGCATGGCAGCCATACATCCTGCAGCTACAGCGTGGTGTTGCACAAGCTAACGTGCATGGGCAGCCCATACATCCTGCAGCTACAGCGTGGTGTTGCACAAGCTAACGTGCATGGACAGCCCATACACCCTGCAGCTACAGCGTGGTGTTGCACAAGCTAACGTGCATGGACAGCCCATACATCCTGCAGCTACAGCGTGGTGTTGCACAAGCTAACGTACATGGACAGTCCATACATCCTGCAGCTACAGCGTGGTGTTGCACAAGCTAACGTGCATGGACAGTCCATACATCCTGCAGCTACAGCGTGGTGTTGTACAAGCTAACGTGCATGGACAGTCCATACATCCTGCAGCTACAGCGTGGTGTTGTACAAACTAACGTACATGGACAGTCCATACACCCTGCAGCTACAGCGTGGTGTTGCACAAGCTAACGTGCATGGACAGCCCATACACCCTGCAGCTACAGCATGGTGTTGCACAAGCTAACGTGCATGGACAGCCCATACACCCTGCAGCTACAGCGTGGTGTTGCACAAGCTAACGTGCATGGACAGTCCATACATCCTGCAGCTACAGCGTGGTGTTGCACAAGCTAACGTGCATGGACAGTACATACATCCTGCAGCTACAGCGTGGTGTTGCACAAGCTAACGTGCATGGACAGTCCATACATCCTGCAGCTACAGCGTGGTGTTGCACAAGCTAACGTGCATGGACAGTCCATACATCCTGCAGCTACAGCGTGGTGTTGCACAAGCTAACGTGCATGGACAGTCCATACATCCTGCAGCTACAGCGTGGTGTTGCACAAGCTAACGTGCATGGACAGTCCATACATCCTGCAGCTACAGCGTGGTGTTGCACAAGCTAACGTGCATGGACAGCCCTACATCCTGCAGCTACAGCGTGGTTTGCACAAGCTAACGTACATGGACAGCCCATACATCCTGCAGCTACAGCGTGGTGTTGCACAAGCTAACGTGCATGGACAGTCCATACATCCTGCAGCTACAGCGTGGTGTTGCACAAGCCAACGTGCATGGACAGCCCATACATCCTGCAGCTACAGCGTGGTGTTGCACAAGCTAACGTACATGGACAGCCCATACACCCTGCAGCTACAGCGTGGTGTTGCACAAGCTAACGTACATGGACAGTCCATACATCCTGCAGCTACAGCGTGGTGTTGCACAAGCTAACATGCATGGACAGTCCATACATCCTGCAGCTACAGCGTGGTGTTGCACAAGCTAACGTGCATGGACAGCCCGTACATCCTGCAGCTACAGCGTGGTGTTGCACAAGCTAACGTGCATGGACAGTCCATACATCCTGCAGCTACAGCTTGTGTTGCACAAGCTAACGTGCATGGACAGTCCATACATCCTGCAGCTACAGCGTGGTATTGCACAAGCTAACGTGCATGGACAGCCCATACATCCTGCAGCTACAGCGTGGTGTTGCACAAGCTAACGTGCATGGACAGCCCATACATCCTGCAGCTACAGCGTGGTATTGCACAAGCTAACCTACATGGACAGCCCATACATCCTGCAGCTACAGCGTGGTGTTGCACAAGCTAACGTGCATGGACAGCCCGTACATCATGCAGCTACAGCGTGGTGTTGTACAAGCTAACGTACATGGACAGCCCATACACCCTGCAGCTACAGCGTGGTGTTGCACAAGCTAACGTACATGGACAGTCCATACATCCTGCAGCTACAGCGTGGTGTTGCACAAGCTAACGTGCATGGACAGCCCGTACATCCTGCAGCTACAGCGTGGTATTGCACAAGCTAACGTGCATGGACAGTCCATACATCCTGCATCTACAGCTTGGTGTTGCACAAGCTAACGTGCATGGACAGTCCATACACCCTGCAGCTACAGCGTAGTGTTGCACAAGCTAACGTGCATGGACAGTCCATAGATCCTGAAGCTACAGCGTGGTGTTGCACAAGCTAACGTGCATGGACAGTACATACATCATGCAGCTACAGCGTGGTGTTGTACAAGCTAACATGCATGGACAGTCTATACATCCTGCAGCTACAGCGTGGTGTTGCACAAGCTAACGTGCATGGACAGCACGTACATCCTGCAGCTACAGCGTGGTATTGCACAAGCTAACGTGCATGGACATTCCATACATCCTGCAGCTACAGCGTGGTGTTGAACAAGCTAACGTGCATGGACAGTCCATACATCCTGCAGCTACAGCGTGGTGTTGCACAAGCTACCGTGCATGGACAGCCCGTACATCCTGCAGCTACAGCGTGGTATTGCACAAGCTAACCTACATGGACAGCCCATACATCCTGCAGCTACAGCGTGGTGTTGCACAAGCTAACGTGCATGGATAGCCCGTACATCATGCAGCTACAGCGTGGTGTTGTACAAGTCAACGTACATGGGGCAGCCCATACATCCTGCAGCTACAGCGTGGTGTTGCACAAGCTAACGTACATGGGACAGCCCATACACCCTGCAGCTACAGCGTGGTGTTGCACAAGCTAACGTACATGGACAGTCCATACATCCTGCAGCTACAGCGTGGTGTTGCACACATCAACATGCATGGACAGTCCATACACCCTGCAGCTAGAGCTTGGTGTTGCACAAGCTAACGTGCATGGACAGCCCCCGTACATCCTGCAGCTACAGCGTGGTATTGCATAAGCTAACGTGCATGGACAGTCCATACATCCTGCAGCTACAGCTTGGTGTTGCACAAGCTAACGTGCATGGACAGTCCATACATCCTGCAGCTACAGTGTGGTGTTGCACAAGTTAACTTGCATGGACAGCACGTACATCCTGCAGCTACAGCGTGGTATTGCACAAGCTAACCTACATGGACAGCCCATACATCCTGCAGCTACAGCGTGGTGTTGTACAAGTCAACGTACATGGGGCAGCCCATACATCCTGCAGCTACAGCGTGGTGTTGCACAAGCTAACGTACATGGGACAGACAATACACCCTGCAGCTACAGCGTGGTGTTGCACAAGCTAACGTACATGGACAGTCCATACATCCTGCAGCTACAGCGTGGTGTTGCACACATCAACATGCATGGACAGTGCATACACCCTGCAGCTAGAGCGTGGTGTTGCACAAGCTAACGTGCATGGACAGCCCCCGTACATCCTGCAGCTACAGCGTGGTATTGCACAAGCTAACGTGCATGGACAGTCCATACATCCTGCAGCTACAGCTTGGTGTTGCACAAGCTAACGTGCATGGACAGTCCATACATCCTGCAGCTACAGCGTGGTGTTGCACAAGCTAACTTACATGGACAACCCGTACATCCTGCAGCTACAGCGTGGTATTGCACAAGCTAACCTACATGGACAGCCCATACATCCTGCAGCTACAGCGTGGTGTTGCACAAGCTAACGTGCATGGACAGCCCGTACATCATGCAGCTACAGCGTGGTATTTAACAAGCTAACCTACATGGACAGCCCAAACATCCTGCAGCTACAGCGTGGTGTTGCACAAGCTAACGTGCATGGACAGCCCGTACATCCTGCAGCTACAGCGTGGTGTTGTACAAGCTAACGTGCATGGACAGTCCATACATCCTGCAGCTACAGCGTGGTGTTGTACAAACCAACGTACATGGACAGTCCATATACCTTGCATCTACAGCGTGGTGTTGCACAAGCTAACATGCATGGGCAGCCCATACACCCTGCAGCTACAGTATGGTGTTGCACAAGCTAACGTACATGGACAACCCATACACCATGCTGCATGGACAGTCCATACACCCTGCAGCTACAGCGTAGTGTTGCACAAGCTAACGTGCATGGACAGTCCATAGATCCTGAAGCTACAGCATGGTGTTGCACAAGCTAACGTGCATGGACAGTACATACATCCTGCAGCTACAGCGTGGTGTTGTACAAGCTAACATGCATGGACAGTCTATACATCCTGCAGCTACAGCGTGGTGTTGCACAAGCTAACGTGCATGGACAGCACGTACATCCTGCAGCTACAGCGTGGTATTGCACAAGCTAACGTGCATGGACATTCCATACATCCTGCATCTACAGCTTGGTGTTGCACAAGCTAACGTGCATGGACAGTCCATACACCCTGCAGCTACAGCGTAGTGTTGCAAAATCTAACGTGCATGGACAGTCCATAGATCCTGAAGCTACAGCGTGGTGTTGCACAAGCTAACGTGCATGGACAGTACATACATCATGCAGCTACAGCGTGGTGTTGTACAATCTAACATGCATCGACAGTCTATACATCCTGCAGCTACAGCGTGGTGTTGCACAAGCTAACGTGCATGGACAGCATGTACATCCTGCAGCTACAGCGTGGTATTGCACAAGCTAACGTGCATGGACAGTCCATACATCCTGCAGCTACAGCGTGGTGTTGCACAAGCTAACGTGCATGGACAGTCCATACATCCTGCAGCTACAGCGTGGTGTTGCACAAGCTAACGTGCATGGACAGCCCGTACATCCTGCAGCTACAGCGTGGTATTGCACAAGCTAACCTACATGGACAGCCCATACATCCTGCAGCTACAGCGTGGTGTTGCACAAGCTAACGTGCATGGAAGCCCATACATCCTGCAGCTACAGCGTGGTGTTGCACAAGCCAACGTGCATGGGCAGCCCATACATCCTGCAGCTACAGCGTGGTGTTGCACAAGCTAACGTACATGGACAGCCCATACATCCTGCAGCTACAGCGTGGTGTTGCACAAGCTAACGTACATGGACAGTCCATACATCCTGCAGCTACAGCGTGGTGTTGCACAAGCTAACGTGCATGGACAGTCCATACATCCTGCAGCTACAGCGTGGTGTTGCACAAGCTAACGTGCATGGACAGCCCATACATCCTGCAGCTACAGCGTGGTGTTGCACAAGCTAACGTGCATGGACAGTCCATACACCCTGCAGCTACAGCGTGGTGTTGCACAAGCTAACGTGCATGGACAGCCCATACATCCTGCAGCTACAGCGTGGTGTTGCACAAGCTAACGTGCATGGACAGCCCATACATCCTGCAGCTACAGCGTGGTGTTGCACAAGCTAACGTACATGGACAGCCCATACACCCTGCAGCTACAGCGTGGTGTTGCACAAGCTAACGTGCATGGACAGTCCATACACCCTGCAGCTACAGCGTGGTGTTGCACAAGCTAACGTGCATGGACAGCCCATACACCCTGCAGCTACAGCGTGGTGTTGCACAAGCTAACGTGCATGGACAGCCCATACATCCTGCAGCTACAGCGTGGTGTTGCACAAGCTAACGTGCATGGACAGCCCATAAATCATGCAGCTACAGCGTGGTGTTGCACAAGCTAACGTACATGGACAGCCCATACACCCTGCAGCTACAGCGTGGTGTTGCACAAGCTAACGTGAATGGGGAAGTCCATACACCCTGCAGCTACAGCGTGGTGTTGCACAAGCTAACGTGAATGGGGACAGCCCATACACCCTGCAGCTACAGCGTGGTGTTGCACAAGCCAACGTACATGGACAGCCCATACACCCTGCAGCTACAGCGTGGTGTTGTACAAGCTAATGTGCATGGACAGCCCGTACACCCTGCAGCTACAGCGTGGTGTTGCACAAGCTAGCGTGCATGGACAGTCCATACATCTTGCAGCTACAGCGTGGTGTTGTACAAGCTAACGTGCATGGGTAGCCCATACATCCTGCAGCTACAGCGTGGTGTTGCACAAGCTAACGTGCATGGACAGTCCCTACATCCTGCAGCTACAGCATGGTGTTGTACAAGCTAACGTGCATGGACAGCCCATACATCCTGCAGCTACAGCGTGGTGTTGTACACAAACTAACGTACATGGACAGTCCATACACCCTGCAGCTACAGCGTGGTGTTACACAAGCTAACATGCATGGGCAGCCATACACCCTGCAGCTACAGCGTGGTGTGCACAAGCTAACGACAATGCATGGACAGTCCATACATCCTGCAGCTACAGCGTGGTGTTGCACAAGCTAACGTGCATGGAGTGCCCATACACCCTGCAGCTACAGCGTGGTGTTGCACAAGCTAACGTACATGGACAGTCCATACATCCTGCAGCTACAGCGTGGTTTGCACAAGCTAACATGCATACACAGTCCATACATCCTGCAGCTACAGCGTGGTGTTACACAAGCTAACATGCA
>CM026386.1:15324039-15426637 GCA_014843695.1 Archivesica marissinica | reverse complement strand
AATATGTAAGTATGTCCGTACGCACACGCTAACCGATACGTTCCAAGTCAGAATTAAGTACAACGTTTAGGTTCACGTGTGGAATAAATCAGATTAATATTGTTGACAGATATACTTACTTAGGTGTTGTTTTGGATGAACATTTGGATAATACTATTACAGTTAAATCTGTTTCCCAGAGTACCACTCGCGCATTGGACTTACTTATTGCAAAATGTAAATTAATGGGCGGTGTGCCCTATGATGTTTTTACAAAGTTAAACGATTCGGTCGTTTGGCCTGTAATCAATTACAGTGCTCCTTTGTGGGGGTTTCGATCATATTCGTGTATCGAAGCCGTTCATAAGAGGGCATTACGGTAGTTTCTAGGTGTCGGCAAATATTCACCTAACAATGGTATTTCAGGAGGTATGGGTTGGAAACCCCCAATAGTCCGACAATGGAAATGTATCTCGCTTTATTGGTCGGGACTTTCAGGTATGAATACCGCAATGATCAAAAGGCAAGTGGCACTCTGGGCATATAGTAAAGCTAGTCGTTCATGTAGAAATTGGCATTTTAATGTTAAGAGCTATTATGAGGCTAATGAGTTTCCTATGTACACTAGCTTTGCTAATCCTATATCTCGTTCTTTCACACATAACATAGAGGTCAAAGCATACGATAAGTATATAAACTCTTGGTCAACCAAGATAAACAATGTCATAGGTCCCTCTTGACGCGGGCGGGATAAATTGAGAGTGTCTAAATTGTTTAAAACTGACCATATTGCAGAGCAATTGCAAAATTATGTTACCACCCAGATATCGTTCTGCGTTTTGCAAATTTCGACTGGGTATTGCCCCCATTAGGATAGAGACTGGTCGGTATGAAGGTTTGCCAGAGGAATCTAGGATTTGTCCGTTTTGTGATACTGCTACTATTGAAAATGAGATGCATGTAATATTGAATTGTCCAGCTTACAATGATTTAAGACAAGATTTATTCTCAAAGTCATATGCGTGTAATATCAATTTCTATCCAATGTCTGATTATGAAAAATATTGTTTCCTGTTTTCAAACCAAGAGATGATTCGTAATTGTGCCAAAACCTGTTTTATTATTCTACATAGGCGTCAGTTTTTATTATGTAAATAATTTTTAAATTTGTGAATAATGTCATTATTTCTTGTATTTCCAACTGCAATGTTTTTATCTCGTCTGTAATATCTCTGCTAATCATATTCGCTATGATCTGATCAAAGCGAAGTTAGATTTCATATGACCAATTCTTAATCAGTGTGCAATAGTACCTATTTTGTATATCAGTGTTTTATAATTGTCTTAGAGCAGTTTTTAATAGCCGAATAGCAGGGATATTGCAGCTTTATCCCTAACATACTGTGATAAATGAGTATGTATAATTGTGTTCATCTCTTATAACTCCATGTTGGAGTGGCATTGTAATTTTATTATGTAAACTATACATGCAAAATTATTGTAAATATTGTACGTACAATGATGAGATGTAAATAAAGATTACTACTACTACTACTACAATCAAGTATCATATGCTTCGTCATCGATGTCGCCCATTGCAACGAATGATGTATTATAAGCAATTACCGTGACATTCCACGTAAGCAATATCTGCTTGTTTGCAATTGATCATCCCGCCATCGACGAGGTCACATTTTTCTAGAGACTTCTCCATACCATTGCATATGATCGTGCCGTTGTATATATCGGTACCAATGTTATCAGAGGTCAATAATCGGGTTACTCCGCTAGGAGAAATTATAACATTTACAACATTTACAACATTTACATTTGCGTTATATATATTGGTGCCATTGTTATCAGAGGTCAATACTCGGGTTACTCCGCTAGGAGAAATTATAACATTTACAACATTTACAACATTTACATTTGCTTTGTATATATAGGTGCCATTGTTATCAGCGGTCAGTAATCGGTTTACTCCGCTAGGAGAAATTGCAACAATTACATTTAAAACATTTACATTTACAATTTGTAAACCATCATGTGAATATGTCAGTATTGGAATGTTACTTTTTGATAAAAATATTCTTTGTTTGCAATGTAAGCACAGCAGTTGTTTGGGATAATAAGGCAAGTAGAGGGTATGGATCGTTGCTGATCTCGGCGCACGTCGTAATTTGGCAAATAATCGCAATTTATATAACGACTGATTCGACGTCCAGTACCAGGATTATCCAAGTGTTTATATCCAGTGGCTGATTACAAAGAGACGAATCGTCAGAGGAAAGTCATCTTATTATAATGAATGGGGGTCTGCGAAATGAATTTCAGACTATGATTTTATGTTGTATAGCTCTCCTATACTGGGGGATAATAAAGACTATATCTGTCAAGTATCCACTCTTAATTACAGTGACATTACTTGTGGTTTTTAAGTTATACAACTTTAACTCTTTAAGCGCCGAATAAATTCAGAGCATGTGCAAACAACATAGATCCAGATCAGCCGCGGCGTAACGCCGCGTCTGATCAGGATCTATGTTGTTTGCTATTCGGACAGGTGCTTCAGCCCCACTGTCTGAAGAGCAATCAGCATATAGCCTGATCAGACGGCATGTTCTGTTCTGTCCGATCGGGTTCTCTACTTTTTTACAAAGTCGCTTTTATGCGACATTGGCGGTGAAAGAGTTAAATCACTTGTATCATCACCGCTTTAGATTTGAATCCCAGTGAGGGTGTCTATTTGAATCCCAGTGAGGGTGTCTATTTGAATCCCAGTGAAGGTGTCTATTTGAATCCCAGTGAGGGTGTCTATTTGAATCCCAGTGAGGGTGTCTATTTGAATCCCAGTGAGGGTGTCTATTTGAATCCCAGTGAGGGTGTCTATTTCTTTCAAGTGAGGGTATCTATTTCTTTCAAGTGAGGAAGCCATCGAGCGAGATTGTGGGAGGTCGGTGGTTCTACCTCCACCGATAATAAATGGAGAGTCACCATCTGACGTAAGATGTTGGTGGGCTTTAAATTCAAAGAACAAAATTAAACAAACTAGTTTATTTTTAGTGTTTAAAGTTGCACCGACAGCTTAGGTCATATCGACAGCTTAGGTCATATCGACAGCTTAGGTCATATCGCGGCTTAGGTCATATCGCGGCGCTCGAGCTATTATTGGTGGAGTTAGTCCTATATATAAGACCTCTACATAAAAAACAATTCTTTTTTTCTTTTGTTTTTTGTACTTTTTTTTTTTTTCCAATTCTATATACATGTACATAAAACATTTAATTTTCAATAAGAAATGAATATAGAATTTGTTTCACTCTCATGCTCTCGCTCTCTCACCCAAACACTCGCACTTACATGCACACATTCAAACAACATACGCACGTATCAGCAGGTACAGAAGCAAATAAAATATGTCCACGAGCTACTTCTACCGTATTCTAAATATATCTTTATTGTTGGTATAATAATATAATTAAAATATATTAACAACAGAAAAGTTAATATATGGGGAATTTGTTCCATTTTTCATTATGCTTTTCAAGTTTGTCATGCATCAATGCGATAGTCTTTTCAATTTCTAACCGACCTTTTAGGTACTTGATGAATAGGTCGATATGTGGAATCGATGTTTTAATTTTATTTAAGTATATGAAGTACTTGGCTACGAGAATAATGACATTTTTTGGATTCTTTTCGGCATCACCTTTGGTTATTAAGCAACATATTATTTCATAATTTATATCTAAGATTATATCTCTTCGTCGAAAATAATATTTTAGTTCTCCCCAAAAAGTTTGTACGTGTTGGCATTCCCAGAATAAATGTTCCATAGATTGTATATCCATAGAACAAAAATCGCACAAGTTTGAGTGTACCAGTTTTTGTTTGAGTAACAATTTATTTGTTGCAACTATTCTGTGTAAAAACTTGAATTGAAAATTCCTATATTTGCTGTCTATTGTTGATGTCAAGATGTTCTTATATATATGCTTCCAGTTTAAATTCGTATTTTGAAATATTTTTGACCATTTGCTTTCTGCCGTATTATTTGGTCGCGTGGTTTGTATTAGGTGTTCATATATGTATTTATTTGTTTTCTGATTATCTAGAAGTTTCTTTAATACGATTCTATTTGGGTTAGAATTCCCAGCATTTTCTAATTTAATTTGTTTTTTTAGGTCAGCTGGTACACCTTTTATTACAGATCTATATCTTAAGAAATCACCATCAGGTATATTGTATAAAGTTTGAATATCTTCAAAGGGGTAAAAATTATTTTTTCTGAAGTCATAAAGATGTTCCAAGTGTATAACTCCCTTCTCTGCCCATTTCTTATAGAAAAAAGTCTTATTGTTGGCTTTTATATTTATATTATTCCATATAATTTCTTTGTTTGTGTTGGTACATTTTGGCAGAAGTTTAATTATGTTCCAGGAGATAATAACATCTTGCAAAAACAAAGAATCTTTAAAGTATTATTTTATTTCTTGTTTATCTATGTTACACTCAAATAATAGAGCTCCCCCATAATCTGACATTTTTTTTAAATATATATTTTTTATATGAGATGCATTTTTTTCATCTATCAAACGTTTTACCCAGGTTCCTTTCGTTGCTAATATAAATTTATTCAAATCTACCATTTTAATTCCCTCATGTAAATAGTCTTTCTTAATAGTTTCTCTCTTTATTTTATCCGGTTTTCCATCCCATATAAACTCAAACATACTTTTTTCTAAGGACATAATTATTTTTTTGTCCGGAGAAGGTAAAACAGAAATAGGGTATATCAGCTTCGGAAGTGCAAAAGATTTTATGACAGTGATTTTGCCAAGAAGTGTTAGTTTCCGATGTTGCCATTGCTTCAAACAATTTTTAAAAGATTTAATCTGTGTATCCAGATTCCGTTGATACGATAAACAAGTGTCGGTGTAGTATATATCCCTAAAGAGCGGGCACATTCAGATGTCCAATTAAAATATTTATTTGAACAAAACTTTATGTTTGAGTTTCTTAGTGAACCAGCTCTTAGCACATGGCATTTATTTTCGTTAAGTTTTAACCCTGAGACATGACTAAAATTGTCGAGAACATTTATTAATGTTTCGAAAGATTTCTTTGACCCATCTGTGACAAAGGTTGCATCATCAGCGAATAGGACATTTTTAACTTCAATATGATTAATTTCAATGCCCTTAATATCTTTATGTTTTAGAATGCAGTTTGACAATAGTTCAACACAGATAATAAATATATATGGAGAGAGGGGGCATCCCTGGCGGACACCTCTTTCGATTTTGAAGAAATTCGACATATGGCCATTATTTATAAGACAACTATTGGGATCTTTATAAAATAGTTTTATCCACTGTGTCAAAGAATCCCCAAAATTAAAAAAAATAAGCGTGTCAAATAAGAAAGTGTGGCTTAAGCTATCAAATGCCTTCATAAAATCTGAAAAGAATAAAATAGATTTTTGATCCGAATTTTCCAGATTTTCCAGATTTTCCAAAACTTCGAAAATAAGTCGAATATTTTCACCTATGTATCGACCTTTAATAAAACCGGATTGACATTGATTTATTATTGAAGGCAACACTCTTAATTTTGTTGGCAATAACCTTTGCTATTATTTTATAGTCTACATTCAATAAACTGATTGGTCTCCAATTGTCTATGTGTAGAGTATCTTTATTTTCTTTAGGCAGTAATGTTATTATACTTTGCTTCTGTAAGTCTGTTAAGTTTCGATGTTCGTAAGAATACAAAATAGATTCGATATAATATTGTTTTATGTCATTCCAAAATATTTTATAGAATTCCGTTGTTAATCCATCTGAGCCAGGGCTTTTGTTATTTTTCATGTCTTTTAAAGCTGTGGCAAATTCAATTTCTGAAACTTGTAAGTTTAATATTTCGTTTTCTTCATTACTTAATTTAGTCATTGTTGGATCCATAAAGTTGAAATTTGAAGTCGTTTGTGTTACATTTTTGTATAAATTTTCATAGAATAGCCGTTGTTGCTCTAAGATTTGTTTTTGGTCTGTAATTATACAGCCATTTGCATTTATTTGATTCATTGTTTTTCTTTCAGAATTTCTTTTTTCTAAGCTAGCAAATAGTTTACTGTTTTTTTCACTATACTCCACTTGTTGTGCTTTAGATCTTAAGATAATTCCGTTTAATTTCTTTTCATATAATTTATTAAGTTTTTCATGACATTGGCTGAGTTGGTACTTGAGTTTTTCTAATTTAGATACATCCGTTTCTTTAAATATTTCCGACTCTGTTCTTTCAAGATTATTTTTAATATCATTCTCAATTTTAGATTCTTCTTTCTTAACATGTGACGCATATTTAATTGTTTCATTCCTTATATTGCCCTTAATGATTTCCCACATAGTATTCGGATTGGCTTTTTTATTTATTTTTGCAGTTTCACCTATTGTATTTCTTATAATATTTTGATATTCTTCTTTCAGCAAAAGACTGTTATTAAGCTTAAAATACCCCTTACCCTTTGGTTGTTTTTGCAAATTTAGTTCTAGGCTTACAAGGGAATGGTCAGATTTGAATCCAATACCTATTTTGCAGGAAACTGTGCAATTAACAAGGTTTTGAGATATCAAGAAGTAATCTAACCGACAAAATATTGGAGTTTTATCATTTGAATGCCATGTGTAGTTTTGTTTCTGTGGGTTTTTTATTCTCCATATATCTGAGATATTAAACTGTTCCATTTCTTCTTGTATTTTTGACCTACATTTTTCATGTGTATCTTTACGCCCATTCCTTTTATCTAAAGCAGGGTCTAAAATTGTGTTAAAGTCGCCACCTAATATTAAATGTTTATCTTCATTTTCAGCGAGAAATTTAATTATCTGTTCATGTATTGAAATGTCATCTATGTTTTGTCCATAAATGTTAATAATTACAAAGTTGTTCCCCGTCATATCGAAATTCAAATACAATAAGTCTGCCGCATATCAATTCTGTAAATTTAATATTGGTATATTGCAGCCGGTTGTTTAATAAGAAACATACGCCAGCACTATTTGTTTTGTTTCCACTGAAAAATGTCTCCCCTCCCCAGTCTGCTTTCCAGGTATCTGCTTTGCTCAAAATTGAGTGTGTCTCTTGCAGAAGATATATGTCATAATTCTGTAGTTTTAGCCATTGAAACATTTGTTTTCTTTTTAATGTGTTTCCAATTCCCCTAACGTTTAATGTACATAATTTAATACTCATGTTATTGGGGAATAGTACAAATAATATTTAGATAAATACGGTAGAAGCTCTCGTGTCAACAACAAATTGTTATACATTCTAAGATACATTTATGTTTTGTAGAATAGGTCATGGTAGATTTTGTCTATTTAGTGCTATAAAAGCCAGTTAAACAAAATAATGTACGTACATGCAGTTTATCATTCCTAAAAAACACAAACAGTATTCCTCACATCTATAATCTAACAAAAACATAGTGTATATACTAACACCATGCTATATAACAAGAACTGTCATCTAATAGTCAATCTATAAAGTACATCGCTTATCAAATACAATTTTAAAATGTGACGATGAATCTTTCACATCAAACATACATGTATAATTTTAGTGTTTCTAATACTCAATTCTTTCTTCATCTTTTTAAAGTTCATAGTATGTGAACAATATAGTTAGTTCTAGAATCCAGGAGTGTCTATTTACAATCCTGTTGAATATAGGAAAAAGACTGGATATATAAATTCAGTATTTCCTGTTATGCCATTCACAATATATAGTGTTTAAAAACATAAAATCTTTTTTTGCAGTAACTATATGTATCAGAGTCAGCCATAATGTATTTATATAATTAATGGTCATATGCGTGAGTTGAGTGCTAACTCATTTTGTTTTTCAGTTTTATAACCAACTCTAAACCACCTACAATACATATATAATTATATACACATATAAAAGTGACCTCACATAAATTACCAGCACACAACCACACATGCCAGGCACACGCCTTCTCAGCGATTGCTATTTTAGTCTAAAATAGAAGCTACTCTAGATGCGCAAGCCGAGACATGAACGGCCGCAAGCCAACAACACACCCATAGCAATAAACTGAAAACACCCGCATGCAAGGTCACAACATCTTATATATTACATTTTGTGCCAATTATTATCAATTTATTAATGTCCCATTTATGTACATGTATATATATGCATATACTCACACATATACATACATACACATATTTATATACACCTATACATCCATACATACGTATTGTTACTTTATACAGGTGATACTATAGTGCATGAAAGTAGGTCTTGTCGAAACGAAAAACAAGACCGACTATATACACTTGTTTATCAACAGTAATTTGTTTTGTTTGTATGTTGAAGTTTTGTGACTCTCAGAAGCATGTCTTATCGGTACTAAATGTAAGACTAGCAAAGAGTATCTTCAACGGTACGTAGCTGTCAGAGTTAAGATTACCCATGTATGCATATATATACATACACACATACCCACCGCAGATGCGGGCCACAAGAGCCAGTCACCCATACAGTGGCCAAACCCCGACAAAACCACCCTGACTCCAGAAATGGAAACCCCGACCGCTGAGGCGGGACCACTGTACATTTCCACCTTCATGGCCCCTTCTCCATACATATACTGACTAGTATACATATCTATACAAATACAAAGGAGGAGATAGCAGAAGTAGGACACCCAAAACGTCCCCCGCGCAGCCAAAAATCCCACCCCACAAACACAAACTGGCCATCCAAAATCGACCACCATACAAGTAACCAACCCCATTGACCTACAACAACGTCAAGCCTGTCCATTTTTATGCACACATATATACACATATATAGTATAATTTTATATACAAACATATATAATGTCTGCTCCACACCACAAGGTTTTGAAACATTTTACCTGGTCATACCCGTCAAAAGCCTTTGACATGGGAGCGTTCAAGCTGCCAGTTAGGTATCTTACTATTTGTCCCCATTACAACACCACATATTTTGTGTTCATGTTGATACAATATTATAATGTTGTGTGTATACGCTTCCACATCAATTAATCAATTTTATTGATGGTACTATAGTTACTGTTACATAAATAGGACCTTTAATTAGTAGCGTCAGCATACAACTTAATGCAACGTGTCAGAGAAAGACAACATGAAACTGCATAACATAAGAACCACTCGAGATCTAAAAAACGACCACGGTATAAAAACCCATGTACCTCACATGGAGCGCAAAAAAAACAATTCTGTTATTTGAAAAATGTATTGACACATTTTTCATGTCTAAATAATTGGATTGTGTTGGAGTAAGACCCCGGGTGCCCCTTCGAGCAATATTTCGGACACGGACGGGCACCCGGATAGAACCACACACCTTCTGGATAGCTTGCTCACATGAACGAATGTGTCACACACAGTAGGTGTATACCTTACAGTGATAAAGGGCATGTAGTTTATCCACGGGGGACCCAAGAAACAGACGGAGCAAATTCATGCCAGTATGACCCCTTCACAGACAAATAATATATTCTTAGCTTACTAGTATCCTAGAACAGTACATGTGACGTTGGCAGCATTTATGTCGAATCCGTCTATACAGAATGAGTACAAATTCCCATGTATTCCAGCTTCAATCTGACCGTCATTAGGTGTGGCACCATCACGAAGGCGAATAGCTATCAATGCAATGGATAGCACAAATACAGTATGTGTAGTTAGGAAAAGAAATCATTGTTTATCATGCGACGAATGGGAGTCATCGGTGAGTTACTGCCCCTGAATACTCCTTAAAAGTATATATGTCCTATTTAATGATTTCCTCTGTTTTTATCGTTGTTTCATTTGCACAACATGCTAGCAATTTGATTCCACTATCGCTTAGTATGATTATTAAATTACTATATCTCGAAAAATCTCCTACAGTATATGCAATGGGTACTTATTTATAAAACAATGTTATCAGTTAATAAACACAATTGGGATAAAATCACATTTATCATACCGCAACATATGGTTAGGGAACAACAGTAAAAACAAAGGATTCCAACTAAACGGACATACTTACATTTTGGAATAGATCAGACTTTATCTACCAAGGGAGGTAATAGAAAGTTACAGAGGTCTCTCTTATTATCTACCTTTGTGATAGATTGTAAATAAAATGATAGTTCAAACGCTTTCGTATCAAATTATATGACATGGAACATGTACCTCTCATAAGAATTGTTTCATGATCATTGGTTTTATCCTGTACACATTTCTCTTCATATTAACCCTTAACCGGCCGAATAAATTGTGCGGAATGTGCAAACAACACAGATCTAGATCAGGATCTATGTTGTTTGCTATTCATATAGGTGTTTTAGCTCCACTATCTGAATAGCATAGAGCCTGAACAGACGGTACGTTCTGTTTCTGTACCGTCTGATCTGGCTAAATGCTGTTTGAAAAAGCGACTTTAGTTGTGATTGGCAGGTTAAGGGTTACTATTGCTTTCTAGAAGTGTTTAACAGTTATTTGGTATAATAAGCCTAATTCAGATAATACACAGAATTAGAAAACATTGTTGGATATTTGTATTGTTTTCACTAGAATACTCTAAGGTTATAGATATAATAGAATTTAGTTTAGATATACAGTCAAACCTGTCTTAAGCAGCCAGTCAAGAGAGTCGGGAAAGGTAGCTGCTTAGCACAGGTGGCTGCTTAATAGGGGTCAAATGTATAATAAAGCAACACATTGGGAATATGTAAAGTGGCTGCTTATTACAGGTTGGCTGCTAAATGGAGGTGACCACAAACACAGGTTTGACTGTAGAACAGTTATATTATATGAAAAGAATGGTACACAAATTACAATGTAGCGTTAATGTTAACGCTCCGGCATGTTTAGCTAACTTGTACCATTTCCAGTGGAGATATACTTTTCTACACTGACACATAGTCATGCAAATGTATATCATTGCTATATATGTATAATTATGTTAGTAATAGTATGAGCCTCGTGTATTGTATAGGTTGTAATACCTCATTTATTCAGACTATAAAGATGAAGACTGGAACTAAAACATGTACACGTACTGTAATCACGAAGATGTCGTAAACCAATTATTATGACTATATTAGCCGTCACTTATGATCGTACCAGGCTAAATCAATTACTAAGACATTATTAGCCGCCACTTACGATCATGTGAGGCTAAACCAATTAGTAAGAGTCTAATACCCGCCACTTACGATCATACCATTGAAAATGAAATGCATGTAATATTGAATTGTCCAGTTTACAATGATTTAAGATAAGATTTATACTCAAAGTCATGTGCGTGTAATATCAATGTCCACCCAATGTCTGATTATGATCAATATTGTATCCTGTTTTCAAACCAAGAGGTGTTTCGTAATTGTGCCAAAGCCTGTTTTATTATTCTACAGAGTCGTCAGATTTTATTATGTAAATAATTTTTTAATTCGTGAATACTGTCATTATTTCTTTGTATTTCTAACTGCAATGTTGTTATCTCATCTGTAATATCTCTGCTAATCATATTCACTATGATCTGACCAAAGCGAAGTTAGCTTTCATATGACCAATTCTTAATTAGTGTAAAATAGTACCTATTTTGTATTTCAGTGTTTTATATTTGTTTTAGAGCAGTTTTTAATATCCGATTAGCAGGGATATTGCAGCTTTATACCTTACATACTGTGATAAATGAGTATGTATAATTGTGTTCATCTCTTATAACTCCATATTGGAGTGGCATTGCACTTCTATTATGTAAACTATACATGTAATATTATTGTAAATATTGTACGTACAATGATGAGATGTAAATAAAGATTACTACTACTACTACTACTACTACTTATTCTACTACTACTACTACTACTACTACTACTGCTACTGCTACTGCTACTGCTGCTACTACTGCTGCTACTACAGCTACTACTACTAATAATAATAATAATTATATAATTAATAATACTATATTAGCCGACATTTACGGTCATGCCCGGCTAGGCCAATTAATAATACTATATTAACCGCCACTTACGACCATGCCTGGCTAAGCCAATTAATAATACTATATTAGACGCCATTTAGGATCATGCCGGGCTTAACCAATTAATAATACTATATTAGACGCCATTTAGGATCATGTCGGGCGTAACCAATTAATAATACTATATTAGACGCCATTTAGGATCATGCCGGGCTTAACCAATTAATAATACTATATTAGACGTCATTTAGGATCATGCCGGGCTAAGCCAATTAATAATACTCTATTAGCCGCCACTTATGATCATGCCAGGCCAAACCAATTAGTATGTGTCTATTAACCGCCAGTTATAAATAACATAGACACGTCTGGTTATTCTGCTAGTTATATATATTCTTAGTGTATTACAAACGATTGATTATTCCATAAAATAAATAACGAAAATTCAACACGAATTGAATATGTACTTACGGTCACATTTCAATAACATGTCCCGACCATGTCCAACACAACCATCAAAAACGCCTTTGGTGACAGCGCAATCGTTGATGTCCATACTAGTAGAGTTGCAGTTGGGATGTGACATCCATACCTCGTCCACACGTTCAGCATTGTCACTACTCATTGAAGGATAACTATTACTATCGGTTCTAAAATGGATGAATACAATTTCTATATAATGTGATTCGCTAATTCGTCAAGCTGATTAATTATTATTTTAATATAGTCTGCCCTTTTTTATTTGTTTAACGTTGCTACAGGTTTCAGATTTGAATGAAGTGTAGTTTACCTAACAGCACCTTTCCTGGGAATTAAAATACTGTATATTGAACGTACACGTTTCCAATAAATCATTAAAATACTATATAGTGAACGTACATGTATCATAGAACTCATTAAAATACCATATATTGAATGTACACGTACCACATACATCATTAAATTACTATATATTGAATGTACACGTGTCCTAGAACTCATTATAATACTATATATTGAACGTACATGTATCCTAGAACTCATTATAATACTATATATTGAACGTACATGTATCATATAAATCATTACAATACTATATATTGAATGTACACGTGTCCAATTAATGATTAAAGTACTATATATTGAACGTACACGTATCCTATGAATCATTAAAATACTATATATTGAACGTACATGTATCCAATAAATCATTAAAATACTATATATTGAATGTACACGTACCCTATAAATCATTAAAATAATATATATTGAACGTACATGTATCCTAGAACTCATTAAAATACTATATATTGAACGTACATGTATCCTATAAATCATTAAAATACTATATATTGAACATACACGTTTCCTATAAATCATTAAAATACTATATATTGAATGTACAAGTACCCTATAAATCATTACAATATTATATATTGAACGTACATGTATCCTAGAACTCATTAAAATACTATATATTGAACGTAGATGTATCCTATAAATCATTAAAATACTATATATTGAACGTACACGTATCCTATAAATCATTAAAAAACTATATATTGAACGTACATGTATCCTATAAATCATTACAATACTATATATTGAACGTACATGTATCCTATAAATCATTACAATATTATATATTGAACGTACACGTATCCTATAAATCATTAAAATACTATATATTGAACGTACATGTATCCTATAAATCATTAAAATACTATATATTGAACGTACATGTATCCTATAAATCATTACAATATTATATATTGAACGTACACGTATACCATAAATCATTAAAATACTATATATTGAACGTACATGTATCCTAGAAGTCGGCAAATGGCAGGGCGATTAATACTACCATACGCCACTGAAAACAAGCAGACTGAGCCCCATCTGCCATCCACTTGAACTTCGAATCGTCCTTCGTTCGGAAGTACGCCGCCTTGCAAACGTATGTCTGTTACCAAATACTCTGTCAATATAGATCGGCCATGTATTATAATATATGATGTAACCTAGTTTACAGTATTTCGATAGGTGGTGATGTTTGTTCAAGTGTAGTACTTAAATGCACAATTAGTTCCTGCATCTCGGATATTATAAATAGGTAACGAATAGATAATTAGCTCCATTCGAATTCGTTTTGCATTACGTGTGTACATGTCTGTTTAACTGGACCCAACCCATCCACCCTCCTGTGAATATGTCAGAATGACAAAGGGCTGTGTTTGGTAGAATTTATTATGTTTGTAATGTTAAGCACCTCAGTTTGTTTTGGGGGGGGCTGAGGTGTGAGGCATTAACCGAATCCGCTATAGATTTTACTGACCCCCATATAACTGTGTGAAGGATCAGTAAAAACCTCAAACAAGAATTTATTGCATCCACCACCTTTAATTAAAATATGTTGGAATTATTGTATTGATTCATAATTAAGTCTTTAGTTGTTTTCTGAACGTATTTTAGTCAAATAAATCGGCCTCAAAATGTTTTGTTAGAGGATGACTGATAGCAAGAATAACCTGTATGTATCTTTTTCCTATTTAAACATCCTTTGCTCCCATTTTCGCCGACCTTCGCATTTATGCGGCTAATATATGTGGTTCCTACTGACCGGGAACTAGAGGCTAGAAGGTTATCGCTTCCTTTAATTCTAACTTTACATTTTCACGCCGATTTATTTGACTAAAAATTCCGAATCGAGAGTTGTAGAAAGCCATCATTTGTCTACTGAACTGACCGTACATGAAATATTTACTAACCCTCCACAGTCTCGTGTATGGTCACCACGTGACCGCCGTTGACCAATGGAAAGGATAGAATTTAGTAGAAGGTGCAATAACATAATTATGTGATTTCAAGTTATTTGATATATTCTGTCTAATCTACGTGGAGGTATCGATTCCAGTCGAATTTTATATACAGTCCCACCTCCCCAAACGTCACCTCCCAAGAGCGACACCCTCTTTATAACGCCACTTGTATTCCCTCCCGTTGGATTTTAATGTAATTTCACCTCTCACGAACGACACCTCTCAACAACCGTTGGGAATGCCACTGGGTCGCAAAGAATGGCTGTCTACCCCTCTCCCACTCCTCACTCCTCCGCAAAAAATGACATCAAAGAAAACGAAGGTGGACTGGGGCAGCCGGCATTAAAGTCGATACTGGTGACATATGACTACATAAATTACGCACCACGGATCACATACGTACACGCATACAGATGACGGACACGCATGTACACGCCTATGGATATATGATATTAAAAACTTGCGATGCAAACCGTAGCAGTGCAGACGAGTGAGGTATGCAGTCCTTGTCGATTGATATACTGGCACCCAGTCTCCAGTTACACATTCGGTTGCACGAGTTTCCGTGCCCGTACATTCAATCAGTTTGTCGTAGAAGTATCCTGTATATGATGATACATTCAAACCAGGAAATGATGTAGTACTGAAACCAGTATATCTGCAAGTAAACCACAAACAATACTAGATTACAACACTGTGTGAAAGACATAACTCATAAAATCATCTTTATATGTGTCTATTAAGAATTGAAATTTGAAGGCGTATACGTGCATACTTGAGATTAATTTCCAAGCATCTGGGAAAGTTGGTACACGAAGACAAGATGGTATTTTCCAATTTGTTCAACTAGTAAACGAATTATATAAAGAATTATTATAATGCCAGTAGTATATGCCAGTTGCGCGGTGAATACACAGACTAGCATCCTGTGACATTAGGATTTCTCAGAATTAATACACACACTAACATCCTGTGACATTAGGATTTCTCAGAATTAATACACACACTATCATCCTGTGACATTAGGATTTCTCAGAATTAATACACACACTAACATCCTGTGACATTAGGATTTCTCAGAATTAATACACACACTAACATCCTGTGACATTAGGATTTCTCAGAATTAATACACACACTAACATCCTGTGACATTAGGATTTCTCAGAATTAATACACACACTAACATCCTGTGACATTAGGATTTCTCAGAATTAATACACACACTAACATCCTGTGACATTAGGATTTCTCAGAATTAATACACACACTAACATCCTGTGACATTAGGATTTCTCAGAATTAATACACACACTATCATCCTGTGACATTAGGATTTCTCAGAATTAATACACACACTAACATCCTGTGACATTAGGATTCCTCAGAATTAATACACACACTAACATCCTGTGACATTAGGATTTCTCATAATTAATACACACATTAACACCCTGTCACATTAGGATTACTCAGAATTAATACACACACTAACATCCTGTGACATTAGGATTTCTATGAATTAATACACACACTAACATCCTGTGACATTAGGATTTCTCAGAATTAATACACACATTAACATCCTGTGACATTAGGATTACTCAGAATTAATACACACACTAACATCCTGTGACATTAGGATTTCTCAGAATTAATACACACACTAACATCCTGTGACATTAGGATTTCTCAGAATTAATACACACACTAACATCCTGTGACATTAGGATTTCTCAGAATTAATACACACACTAACATCCTGTGACATTAGGATTTCTCAGAATTAATACACACACATTAACATCCTGTGACATTAGGATTTCTCAGAATTAATACACACACTAACATCCTGTGACATTAGGATTTCTCAGAATTAATACACACACTAACATCCTGTGACATTAGGATTTCTCAGAATTAATACACACACTAACATCCTGTGACATTAGGATTTCTCAGAATTAATACACACACTAACATCCTGTGACATTAGGATTTCTCAGAATTAATACACACACTAACATCCTGTGGCATTAGGATTTCTCAGAATTAATACACACATTAACATCCTGTGACATTAGGATTTCTTAGAATTAATACACACATAAAGAATGCAGTAAATACAAATAGTGTAATATTATACGATGAATTAATCTAATCAATTGAATGATCAAATCGTCTAGTACCCGTATCCAAGTGTGGCACAAATGACTTTAGCAGTCTCGTCACTGAACGTACTAGAATCGCTGGTTACCAAAGCCCATATATTATTCACTTTCATCTCTACTAAACCTTCAGCATCGTGGTCATTTATTGGAACAAGCCGGAAGTCGTACTTTGCTGAAATAAAAGCTACAAGTAAGTGGCGTTGGGTCCGGTTACCTGCCATTCTTAATAGACTGCATGTGAGCTTAGTTAATTTAACAATTTCATATTCTTCTCCTGTGCTTCATCGAGGTTTGACATGTCAGTTTTTACACCGAATTTGTTTTTACAACCGAACTGCCAGCACTAGAATCCGCTACTGAGGGGATCTGTGATTCTGTAGTTAACATGTTGCGCTGATAATCCAGGGATTGCAGGTTCGATCCCCCGCCTGACCCTGGTGATATATTTCTGTTGGGAATATAAACCGTGGGCTCGTGAAGGTTCTTTACACCGTGCACGTGAAATAACCAGAGTAGGCTCTGGGATGGGTATCTGTCTATATCATTGCATTATCCGCTTCAGGAGGTGTCGTTCATATGGGCAACCGGTAGCGATGATGAATAAAGGTAGATCCTACACTAGGATCCGCTACTGTATAACATTGATTCTAAAGTACTGAGCTCCCGTATTAACCCACAAAAAGAAACGTTTTCGCAAATAACTCTCATAACGAAACATTGATTGTATTACATCGATAATAGACTTAGTGTAAGCATAGCAGCAATAAGTATTAATAAATATACGTGTGGAAGTCGTGGTAGCGCAGTGGATGCGTGTTCGCTTCAGGTGCTAAAGGTCTGGAGTTCGAGCCCCGCTGGAGCCGTTACGATTGTGCCCTTAGGCAAGGCATTTAAATTCCACGTTGCCTCTTCTCTCCCCCTCGTGGCGATGGATTCCATCAGGAATGAGGTCTCGAGAGTTATTAATATAAGTTGAAATAACTTGTTTCGCAATCGAGCTAAAATAAATTTCTGTAAACTAATATTAATAAGCCTCAAACGGATCCAATATGTAAAATATTGGCACTGTGTTCACGCCTCACACAGTCCAATATTTTACATTCTTCGCAGTACGCGCCCCACACAGTCCAATAGTTTACATACTTCACAGTACACGCCCTCACACAGTCCAATAGTTTACATACTTCGCACTACGCGCCCCACACAGTCCAATAGTTTACATACTTCGCACTACGCGCCTCACACAGTCCAATAGTTTACATACTTCGCACTACGCGCCTCACACAGTCCAATAGTTTACATACTTCGCACTACGCGCCTCACACAGTCCAATAGTTTACATACTTCGCACTACGCGCCTCACACAGTCCAATAGTTTACATACTTCGCACTACGCGCCTCACACAGTCCAATAGTTACATACTTCGCACTACGCGCCCACACAGTCCAATATTTTACATACTTCGCACTACGCGCCTCACACAGTCCAATATTTTACATACTTCGCACTACGCGCCTCACACAGTCCAATATTTTACATACTTCGCACTACGCGCCTCACACAGTCCAATAGTTTACATACTTCGCACTACGCGCCTCACACAGTCCAATAGTTTACATACTTCGCACTACGCGCCTCACACAGTCCAATAGTTTACATATCACGCACTACGCGCCTCACACAGTCCAATAGTTTACATACTTCGCACTACGCGCCTCACACAGTCCAATAGTTTACATACTTCGCACTACGCGCCTCACACAGTCCAATAGTTTACATACTTCGCACTACACGCCCCACACAGTCCAATAGTTTACATACCACGCACTACGCGCCTCACACAGTCCAATAGTTTACATACTTCGCACTACGCGCCTCACACAGTCCAATAGTTTACATACTTCGCACTACACGCCTCACACAGTCCAATAGTTTACATACTTCTCACTACGCGCCTTACACAGTCCAATAGTTTACATACTTCGCAGTACGCGCCTTACACAGTCCAATAGTTTACATACTTCGCAGTACGCGCCTCACACAGTCCAATAGTTTACATACTTCGCACTACGCGCCTCACACAGTCCAATAGTTTACATACTTCGCACTACGCGCCTCACACAGTCCAATAGTTTACATACTTCGCACTACACGCCTCACACAGTCCAATAGTTTACATACTTCGCACTACGCGCCTCACACAGTCCAATAGTTTACATACTTCGCACTACGCGCCTCACACAGTCCAATAGTTTACATACTTCGCACTACACGCCTCACACAGTCCAATAGTTTACATACTTCTCACTACGCGCCTTACACAGTCCAATAGTTTACATACTTCGCAGTACGCGCCTCACACAGTCCAATAGTTTACATGCTTCGCACTACGCGCCTCACACAGTCCAATAGTTTATATACTTCGCACTACGCGCCTCACACAGTCCAATAGTTTACATGCTTCGCACTACGCGCCTCACATAGTCCAATAGTTTATATACTTCGCACTACGCTCCTTAGGCAGTCCAATAGTTTACATACTTCGCACTACGCGCCTCACACAGTCCAATAGTTTACATACTTCGCAGTACGCGCCTCACACAGTCCTAAATTTTACATACTTCGCAGTACGCGCCTCACACAGTCCAATAATTTACATGCTTCGCACTACGCGCCTTACACAGTCCAATAGTTTACATGCTTCGCACTACGCGCCTCACACAGTCCAATAGTTTACATACTTCGCAGTACGCGCCTCACACAGTCCAATAATTTACATGCTTCCCACTACGCGCCTTACACAGTCCAATAGTTTACATGCTTCGCACTACGCGCCTCACACAGTCCAATAGTTTACATGCTTCGCACTACGCGCCTCACACAGTCCAATAGTTTACATACGTCGCACTACACCCCTCACGCAGTCCAATAGTTTATATACTTCGCACTACGCGCCCCACACAGTCCAATAGTTTACATACTTCGCACTACGCGCCTCACACAGTCCAATAGTTTATATACTTCGCACTACGCGCCTCACACAGTCCAATAGTTTACATACTTCGCACTACACACCTCACACAGTCCAATAGTTTATATACATCGCACTACACGCCTCACACAGTCCAATAGTTTATGTACTTCGCACTACACGCCTCACACAGTCCAATAGTTTATATACTTCGCACTACACGCCTCACACAGTCCAATAGTTTATATACTTCGCACTACACGCCTCACACAGTCCAATAGTTTATATACTTCGCACTACACGCCTCACACAGTCCAATATTGTACATACTTCACACTACGCGCCTCACACAGTCCAATATTTTGCATACTTCGCACTACGCGCCTCACACAGTCCAATAGTTTATATACTTCGCACTACACGCCTCACACAGTCCAATATTTTGCATACTTCGCACTACGCCCCTCACACAGTCCAATAGTTTATATACTTCGCACTACGCGCCTCACACAGTCCATTAGTTTACATACTTCGCACTACGCGCCTCACACAGTCCAATATTTTGCATACTTCGCACTACGCGCCTCACACAGTCCATTAGTTTACATACTTCGCACTACGCGCCTCACACAGTCCTATATTTTACATACTTAGCACTACGCGCCTCACACCGTCTTTTACGTGTGCGACTTATATCATATACATATATGGTGGAATCACAACCGCATCTGATTGGTCATATTCGTAATTGCTAGGCGATGCCGCCATGTCGGTGTAGGTTCGAAATCTGGACTATGCATAGAAACACATTGCGCATTGAGATTCAATGGTGTCAGTATAGAAAAGAAATCTTGTAACAGTTCGAGTTATATTTATAACCTGTGCAGTTCATATCCCCGTATTGGACATATCCTTCTTTACAATTACATATGTATTGCGTGCAGTGAGCATCTGGAACTGCTGCACAAATATCGTCATTCGTACACGCTGATCCCAAGGGTGCTGAAAGAAGATTTATGTTCACTGATTATCTAATCATAACGCAAATATATCGTAATTGTGCCAATACCTGTTTTATTATTTTACAGAGACGTCAGTTACTATTATATAAATACATTTGTGAATAATTTCATTATTTCTTTGTATTTCTAACTGCATTCTTTTTTATCTCGTCTGTAATATCCCTGCTAATCATATTCGCTATGATCTGATCAAAGCTAACTTAGATTTCATATGACCAATTTTTATTCAGTGTGCAATAGTACCTAGTTTGTATTTCAGTGTTTTGTAATTGTTTTAGAGCATGTCTTAATATCCAATTAGCAGGTATATTGCAGCTTTATCCCTAACATACTGTGATATATGTGTATGTATAATTGTGTTCATCTCTTATAACTCCATGTTGGTGTGGCATTGTACTTTTATTATGTAAACTATACATGTAATATTATTGTAAATATTGTACGTATAATTATAATGATGAGATGTAAATAAAGACTACTACTACTACTACTACTACTACTACTACTACTACTACCACTACCACTACCACTACCACTACCACTACCACTACCACTACCACTACCACCACCACCACCACCACCACCACCATCAGTGTCCGTTGATGACACAACAACTGTGTTAAACTGACTCTGCACAACATGTAACACCAACCTAGTGTCAGCTTCTTCGTGTGTGGCTTTCGGCTGAGACAAATGGGTTGTTGTCTTTGAAGACCTAATTTCAAGTTCCTCCGTGAATCCCCCTGCAACTACTATCTCCTTATCATCTGGTGCCTGAAGACACAATTCCCCAGACAAGAAATGTGCACGATCAACTTTATCAGGAAGCGACAGAAAGTTTGTCCAGTGTTTTGGAAGCGGCACATCACGATTTTCAACAAGCCGTCTGATTGGGCGGGCTGCTTTCGTGCGTCGTGTCCTGGTAACACACTTGAGTGTCTCTTCTCTGTACCTGTCGAACACAACGTCTATTCGTTGATAGTTAGAACCTGCCTTCAGTACTGCTCTTACGTATGTCTCGGCCAAGTCCCCGAAGGTCACTGCTTTTTCAGGCTTTCCCAGAGCAACCACCAGTGATCAATGATAAGGCAAGATGACAAGTTGTGAACCTCTATAGCTTCAGGACATACTATGTGTTCTGTTAACTTATCTGCCAGCACGGACTTGTTTCCAGTCCGGAGTGAACCATTCATTTCGGCAAGTGATATAGGAACTGGCAGAAGCTCGTGCTTCATGACAGCTTGCAAGTCAACAGGACGATATGCCTCATAGGCAATGACGAGGCGTTGAAGGACCTTTCTATCTGCTTTTATGATAGTTTTCTTGTCTTTGTCTTTACTGTCCTTGACCACTTCATACAGGGATTCAAACGTTTTGGCACGACTCTTGTGTAGTGGCGCATGAATCGGGACATCCGGCATGTCACCTTGCTTAGGTACAAATTCTCTCCTCAACAAATGTATTCACTTGTTCCTGTCCGAGTTCTTTGGCACACCTGGATTTCCTCTTTCAGAACTCTGTGAAACATTTCCTGCCTGAGACACGCTATCAGCTCAGGAATTCTCTCGGGGTTGTCATCAGCTGCCATTGCAGAAACTTCATCATAGCATTCCGTGTTCGATTCTGCAGCAAACAAGAGAAATGTTGGCACCAAAAGCCGCCACAGGGCCTGCAAGGTAAGTTTGTGAGCTCTCATAGCCTTGCTGTATGCCTTTCCTGACAAGACAAGCTGCATAGCACCCTCTCCGAGCATTGCACTCCAACCACACTTCAGCTAGACCAGACCCGACCATGTGATCTCCGATAGTCTTTAGGAAGTTCATCGCAGTATGAAGTCCACCAAGACGAGGGATTAATGTATCCCGGTATTCTTCAACAGACCATGAGTTTGCAGAATAGAGCTAGGTCGACTGTAAGGACAGTGTACTCCTGGCCAAAATGGGACGATATTGCCATGCACCTTTGCACAACTGTATTCAGCGTATCTAATTCATGGGCCGGAGCAAGAATGATACAAATATCCTACTGCTGTCTCCTCTTGTTCCTCTGATGAGATCGACTGATTGAATACTGTCCAAGAAGGTTTTGTGTCAGAATCTTGACTCTAGAAATGTCCTAATCATATTCTCTGCCCTTCAAAACATAGGTATAGACACTTGATTTGTCGTTATAGCTTGCCCGGTTACAGAGATATTGGTGACAACGGACTTTTCTGTAATGGCGGCCACTAATTTGCATATTCATGAGTATTTTTCACCACCAATGACTTCGGACATGTCATAACCATATTCACTGCCCTTCAAAACATAGGTATAGACACTTGATTTGTCATTATAGCTTGCTTGGTTACAGAAATATCGTAGAAGAATGGTTCAACATTTGCCATTTGGCGGCCATTTTGTTTATGCAAATTAGATGGTCAAAAACACAACATTTTGCTTGGTAACCGGGTTTATCGGATTCAACATGCCTGAATTATGTTAAAAAGTCCGGTTCCCAACTGTTACCCATAAATGCCCCTAGAACCTTATGCAGGGCCTTTGTTCTGAAATCCCACTAGTCTATGATGTAGGTGTGCGTTTTCTATGTCCTCTAGTATATAATGTAGGTGTGCGTTTTCTATGTCCTCTAGTATATAATGTAGGTGTGAGTTATCTATGTCCTCTAGTATACATACTATATTCAAGCAAGAACATCTAAATATTGTAGAATGACAAATGTAAAAATAAAGTTAATTGAAGCATAGTAATGCTTACACGTCAAGGTTTAAAAGTTGTTCATTGCATAATCCTAGTTATCTATTTGAATGGGACGGTTGTGTGTTTTACGTTTATTTATCGTCGCTACCGGTTGCCCATATGAGCGACGCCTCCTGAAGATATTAGTCATTTTAGATGTTTTGAGGATAGTGCAATGATACAGACAGAGACCCATTCCAGAGTCTCCTCTGGTTCTTTTACATGCACGGTGTAAAGCACCGACACGAGACCTCGGTTTAAAGTCCCATCTGAATGACTGTTAATGTATTATGGTCAGATGGGGGATCGAACCTGCGAGTACCAGTCCAGCGTGTTACCACTGGACTACATATCCGTCAGCAATGGGATTGTTAAACTTGCGATGTCTATTTATGTAACGTAGATTACATGGTGGAATTTACCATAGGGTATATATTATATAATAGTTTTATGAAATCTTGAAGATTGAGTTCTATATTCGTTAACGATGTATCAGGCATAGATCAAAGTTGTGAGAATCAGAGACTGTCAGATGTGATGTACATCCAAAGGGGGATGTATTTAATGTTGTAGTCCAACCCTGTTGTGTACCCTATTTGCAGGAGTGTGATGCATGTGCTTCAAGTGTGAATACTTTGGACTACAGATACAAGACACAATTGTGTACCCTATTTGCAGGAGTGTGGTACATGTGCTTAAATTGTGGATACTTCGGACCACAGACACAAGACACGATTGTGTTTGCCCTATGGTCATATAGTAAGTAATGTTTACTGAAGGTAGCAGACGGAAATAAAACAAGCATGCAGAAATATCGACGAGAAACTAGGTAAAATCGACCAGATCACTGGCATGTCCTTGTGGTCCCGATATGAAGACCTTATCCTATCAACACATACTTTTTATTTGATGGAGGTCGGTCAAATAACACCAGCATGACACATTGTTTCATCGTGAACAGAGGAAATGCAATGTTGTCGATGTCGCTGGGCGTTATGGCAAGGTTATGGTAACGTGATACAATGGATCTTACACGCGTGCTGATTTCATAACATATTACATATATACATGTATATATATGAGTGCGTACTTACTGATGCAATCTAAAACTAGTCTTGAGTAACATCTAGGTTGATACTGTGTTGCATCTCGGAACGTGCATTGGTTGAACTGTGTCTCTGACCCAGTGCAGGAGAATTTCGAAATATCCAGCCAGCTTAGCATTACTTCATCATCCGTATATCCGCCTAAACTTTGCGAAATGTTATACGTCCTGGAAGTGATGCAGAAAACGTTCTCTATATTATAGTAGGCTTCATACAGCGGTTGGATTAACACATGACCTACCAATCGCAACAATAACAATCTAATCAGGCTCTCTGCTATCTGCTATTCGCATAGTGGAGCTAAATCACATTGCTTAACAGCAAACAACATAGATCTTGATCAGACCCGGTTATGGGTTAATATAAAGAGAAATGTGTATAGGATAAAATGAACAATAATTCTTACAATTCTTATGTAGAACGCCTCCGTGGTCGAGTGGTTACGGTCGCTGACTTGTAATACAACTGTAACCTATCATCACTGATGGTCACGGGTTCAAGCCCCGCTCAGACCGTGTCTCTTTATATGAAACTGTTGGCAGTACTTGTACTTGTTAACCGCTTGAGCCTGCCCATAAAAGGTGATGTTAGGTACCCATTGCTCAAAATGGCAACCGGTAGCGACGTTAAATAAACATCAATAAACAAAATTCTTATAAGAGGATCTGTATCGATGTTGTTTCCACATTCATTCCAATTTAGTTGGCTTGTTACGGACTTTAGTGTATTTAGCTCGATTGCGTAACAAGTTCTTACAACTTATATTAATCACCCTCGATGCCTCATTCCTGATGGAATCCATAACCATGAAGGAGAGAGAAGGGGGAACGTGGAATTTAAATGCATTGCCTACTGGCACAATCGTAACGGCTCCAGCGGGGCTCCAATTCCGGGCATTTCGCACCTGAAGCGCGCACGCGAGAGAGAGAGAACCGTATTTTAGAAGTTGGCGTATAGCATAGTTACATAGGCGACGGCACAGGCACAATACACAAATTGTTTTGCCCTATGGTCATATAGTAAGTAATGTTTACTGAAGGCAACCAACGGAAATAAAACATGCATGCAGAAACATCGACGAGAAACTAGTAGACTAGGACAATTTTCAGGAAGTGTGAATGTTGGAGGCGTTTTTGAGGAAAAGTTGGCAAACAACTTTTTCCAAGGGATTTGGGTATGCTAAAAATGAATATTTTGTTTGCCAAGCTCATTTTTATTTTTTGCTAAAAACAAAAATGGCCGCCATGGAAAACTTAAAACGTCCATAACTTTTGAATGAAGGGTGATAAAGCAAAGTTTTTTGCACCAAATACCATGTTTTTGATGCCTACCAACACACTGAACCATAATGGAGCTATGATCAATATATATCAGTGAAAACTAAAATCCCACACAAGATCCAGGGTTCTTAGCATTGCACAAGATCTTGTCTACATTGTCAGCGGAGGAGAGAAAATGACACCAAAGCATGTTGGCCTTGGATCAACTCTGCACCAGGCAACTAGATCCAAACAAACTGGTGGAGTTATTTCACAGTGCTGGCCACATTATTAGCTACAGAGATATCCTCCGGATTGACACAGCATTAGCCGAGAGCACATTGGAAAACATGAACTGTGATAATGGAGCTGTAGTCCCACCTAACTTAGTGCAGGGAAGGTTTGTTCACTTCTCAGCAGACAACATAGACACAAATGATTCAACTTTAGATGGCAAGGACACTTTCCATGCCACCCAAGTTGCAGCTTGGCAGAGAGGGCCAGCTCCTGACGACTTGTTGAAGAACATAGAACCCTCCAAACATACATCTTTGAGTGTTCCAGAAGCAATGGAAGCTATCATCCCAGTCAACATCAATGAAGGCACCACCGAACCAAAGTTTGGGGAATTGAAAGCGGAGTGGTTTGAGAAATCCAATGATATTCCCACATCGGCATTGAAAGCTAAAGCTACAGACAAAGCATTTATGTTTATACGTCAACACGAAGAACCTAAATCCACCTGGACATCTTTTAACAGAAGGCACAGTCAAATGGATCCAGAAAAATCCACTGTTGGATACATGCCTATCATTCAGGTACAAGCACATGAGATCCAGACTTTGAACACAATTGTTCAAAGAGTTCTACATGTAGCAGCCTATTTACAGCAAAAGCATGCCGTTATTACAGTATACCAGGCTCTCTTCCCTGCACTGATGGAGCTGAAATGGACAATACCACAGTACAATGATCTTCTGATACCCAGCTTAGGAGGCCAACATACGGCGATGAACTTTCTGAAGGTCTTGGGACAACACACTGCAGATTTTGGTTTGGCAGACGTCTGGATAGATAGTGGAATGTTGGGACCAAATTCAACAGAGAAAGCAATGACTGGAAACTCATATGCTAAGGGAGTGCGTGCACACAAACTAACCCTGCAAGCTATGTGGCAACTTGTGCTTCCACAACTCCTGCCGTATATAGAGAAGAAAGAAGATATATTGAAAGCAGCAAGGTCAGATGCTCCACAAGATTATGATGCACTGGTGTCAACACTGGCATCCATACGATTTTGCAATCTCATGGCTGAATTTGTTCTTAGCAAAGAGCAAGATGTCAACTTCCAGTACTGGTGGCAGTATATGAACATGGTATGTATACTACTCCTGTTCATCAGGGCCCAGCGTGATGGTCTCTGGGACCTTCACCTCTATGCTTTTAAGCAAAGCTTCCATACTTCCACTGCTATGACCACATAAACTATGCCAGGTGGAGTACTGTGTACTTAGCCGAGATGAACCAGCTACCTGATGAAGTCAAAGAGGAATTCTACAAAGGCAACTTTGTTGTGAAGGGATCAGACCAGAGATTCAACCAGATTGACTCAGACCAGAGCCAAGAGTGGCTAAATGGCACAGGGAAAAGGGGTGGTGGTATCATTGGAATTACCAAAACCACAGCAGCATTGAGCTGCTGGGCCTTGTCATATAATCTCTGGGCCTGCATTGCAACCAAGACAAGGACATGAAGACCAAATGATTCACAATGAAACCACTCCTGCTAGAATGAAACGGGACACCGAGGATGAAGACAAAATCATGCCAGTTCTACAAAGAATGAACGTTTTTGCACTAGACACATCCCATGATGTGCTCCAGAATATTTCTACCAAGGATTTAGCAACTACTGATATCCAAGAATGTCTTCTGAAAGCTGAACATCTGGGCCAGGTACAACTCAATACATTCGTGAATGAGAGATTGATTGCCTCTGGTGGCGGCCATACAAGAGTCAAGTTCAGAGATCCCATACATATGTCAAAGGCACTCACCTTCTCATCTCTAGATGTGGCGCAGAAAGACTCCAAGGGTAAAGAATCCACCATGAAGGCAGACCGGAATATACTTCAGCGCCTCATCATTGCCTACCAGGCTGGCAGGAAGGTGGATCTTCACAATGTATTACAGCATGAACTGATGACTGTGCCAGTTGCAATTGCAAACACAAATGGCAGTCTGTGGGTTTGTAATAAAGCTATCCTAACTGATGTGATGACCAAAGATGTGACCTGTCCACCAGCGATTACCCTTGACAGAACATCATGTCTGGTGATAGATGGCAAGCCCTAGTAGTGGCACTTGGGAAACCTTCACGTGTTAATAACTTTGGTGAACTGGGAGAGGCATTTGTGCTGAATGTCAGTCATGCTGGGATATCTTTTGACAGGATCGATGTCACCTTTGATTGGTACAGAGAAACATCAATCAAGGCTGGTACCAGGAAGAAACGTTCAAAACATTCTCGTCCGACCAGAAGAGTTGTCGAGGACAATTCTGTGCCAATCCCCAACAACTGGAATGATTTCCTGGCTGTGCCTGCTAACAAGGCAGACCTAGCAGATTTACTCTCAAAACATTTGATCGCAAATGCTCCTCCATGAGGAGGCAGATACAAGGCTTGTCTTGCATTGTATGCACACAGATGCAGAGAGTGTGGTTGTGTCAGCGCGACACAGATGTCCTGGTGCTACTGCTAGCACATTTCCCCAAAATGAATTGCAGAAAGTTGTGGATGAAGGCAGGCACATCAAAACGTCGGAAATACATACCTGTACATGATATCAGGCATAATATTCCATTCAGCAACTCAGTGTTTGAAACCCTCATCCCATTCCATGCAATAATGGGCTGCGATACTGTGTCCTACTTTGCTGGACATAGCAAGAAAACTGCATGGAAACTGTTCACCACAGACAACCATCTCCTCAAAGACCTTGGAACAGGAGAACTGACACAAAATACAATGAAGGATGCAGAACAGTTTGTGTGCAAGTTGTACAACGTTCAAGAAGTAGCCAGCTGTGACAATGCTCATGTCAAATTGTTCTTCAAATGTAAATCGCAAGATGCATTGCCTCCTACATCAGATGCACTACAATTTCATGTTCAGCGAGCACACTTCCAAAGTATGGTTTGGATGCAGGCTACCAATCCACAACCAGTCCAACCCTCACCTGCAACCATGGGCTGGACATTGGAAGGTGGACAGCTGTCACCAAAACTTGTGTCACTCGCTCCAATTCCACATTCATGCAAGGACAGTGTTGCATGTGGATGCACAAAAGGCTGTAAATCACAGAGTTGCACCTGCAGAAAGGGCAAACTGACATGCACTGGAGCCTGCAAGTGTGTAGACAGTGACAACATTTGCATGAACAAATGAAGCTGAAAGAAATACTTCAAAGACTTGCGATACAGTACACCGTTATAGACATTTACTATTTAAACATAATATAATATGCTGAATAACATTACGGCCTAGTTTTCCTACTATGTATAATATATGTTGGACAGTTTATAAATCATATAAAATATACTTATTAATATTATCAGTCACTATGTGCCATGCTTCTGGTAACATAAAGGCATTTCATGATCTAACGTTCTGATTTTGTTTATTATTTGTCAGTTTTCAAATGAAATGCCACTTATATTATTTTCCACCCATTTATATTGAACATAGCTCCATTATGATGTGTTCAGTGTGTTCGTAGGCATCAAAAACATGGTATTTGGTGCAAACAATTAAGCTTTATCACCCTTCATTCAAAATTTATGGGTGTTTTAAGTTTCCCATGGCGGCCATTTTTGTTTTTAGCAATTTGAGTACCGAAATATCAAAATTGAGCTTGGCAAACAAAATATTCATTTTCAGCATACCCAAATCCCTTGGAAAAAGTTGTTTGCCAACTTTTCCTCAAAAATGCCTCATAAACTCTAAGCGCCAACATTTCGCTGAAATTGTCCGTCTATAGGTAAAATCGACCAGATCACTGATGTGTCCTTGTGGTCCCAACAGGAAGACGTTATGCTATCAACAAATACTTTTTATGTGATGGAGATCGGTCAAATAACACCAGAAGTGCACATTGTTTCATCGTGAACAGCAGGAAATGCCATGTTGTCGATTTCGCTGGGCGTTCGATTTTTGACAACATCAGCTGTGAATGTAAGCTGTTGCCTCATTGGTCAAAAGTGAAATCCACATGAAACCGGCAGCCAATGAAAGACCACTGTATATTCACCGCGGATCATTTCCTGTTATCTTGGACTTGTTTTCTGTATTGTTCAGTGGGATATGCATGCTGAGGGAATGATTGCCTTTAACGAAGTAGGTGGCAGTTCTAGATGTTATGAGCTATACACGGGGTAAACACACTAGAAAACATAACGCCAAAAGTAAAATCGAACGCCCAGCGAAATCGACATCATTGCATTTCTTAGCTCACTGACAGCTTCAGTACGAAAGCCTAGGCTTTGACATCATTTCAACGTGCATGGACTAGGTACTACGCCTGCAAGCCAGTGGAAATAACATGTGTTATTCCACTGTTTTCATTGGAAAGCATAGCACACAGACATTTCTTCGGACGTCATTCCGAATTATAACCGGGGGAGACGATAAATAAACAAGTATGTGTAGCATAGTACTTACTTATATCCCAAAGATCTGCAAACGGCTGTGGATATGCCTGCAGGTGGCATCATAAATGCCTGATCATAACTACACACAAGCCCCCATCTTCCATCCATCTTAACTTGGACAATCCCTTCGTTAGGCGTTGCACCACCAGAGAGACGAACATCGTTGAACACGTGATCTGTCGAATAAATTACATGTTTCGTTATTAGTGTTGCATGTGTTAAGTTGTTCTGTGAAAATTACGGTTGTGTAAATTGAAATCATGCATATAAGACCCCATGTATATAAGACGTGCACTTGATGACTTTACCCCTGTCTGCCTGCGCTACATTCTCAAATATCTTCTCTTCTGCTTTCTTACCGGTATTATATTTCTGTCATTTCTAAGCAATATGCACATTTGGTATACATGTATTAGCTCCACACCGTCCAAAATAGTACTGTGTATTTTGAACTGCAAGGAGAGAAACTATATAAGCTCTGCTTCCGTTTTGATCCTTTCCTATTCTTTGATTTTGTGTGCATGTATTGTTTTGTGAATGTATATAGTGGAATAAATATGTTTAAACCAAATTGAAATCATTCAAATGCAAGCTGTTTGTACTTCAATAATATGTCCATATTGTGATTTGAGACAAATGCAGATGACATCTTGTACTTTATTTTCTATCAATATCATATTGCACCGTTGATGTAAACGGCATATATGCATATCTATTTAGTATTTTCATGGATCCCAGCACTTTAGATGCAGACGAAATTATGCATCAGTGTTATATGTACCTGCCAAGAACCTGAAGATGTTTTTGATTATCAACAAAACAGTTCTGTAGTTTCAAACAGTAATTTCGGAAATTCTATTTCTGAAGGAAAGGAATGGTTACATTTAACCAACCATTGCTTTGACAAATCAGAAACTTTTTGGAGATCTGAATTGATCTGTGTTTTATATGTGGAGGACACTGCCATTGAACAGTCATCTGCAAATAAAGTTCAAGCCCCGCTGGAGCCGTTACGTTTGTGCCCTTATATGCTAGGCATTTAAATTCCACATTGCCTCTTCTCTCTCCCTCGTGGCGATGGATTCCATCAGGAATGAGGTCTCGAGAATGATTAATATAAATTATAAGAACTTGTTTCGCAATCGAGCTAAAATAAATTTGTATAAACTAATTCCACGCAAGTCCATTTTCCTTTATAACTTTTACATATGGCGTACATGTGATTGTTTAACCAGTTAATAAAGTGACAAAGACAATCCAATCCCGAAGTGGATACAGTGACATTATTTCAACACACATCATATATTTCAGTCCTACCTGTGCAATTCCATGTAAGTCCATTTCCCCTTATAACTCTCACAGATGGCCTACAAATCCGACTATCGCACATAACAACATAAGTAGTACATGCATCTCTTTACTTGTTGTGTATACGTCACCACTTGTTGCGTATACGTCACCACCACCACTACATAGCTCTTTGCTTTGTTTGGTATACGCGTCACCACCCGATGACGTATCGCGCAATTACAGAGCTCTTTGCTTTTTTTTTGGTATACCCAAGTGGTGACGTATACACAACAAGTAAAGAGATGCATGTACTACTAACATATACTGATTTGAACATAAATAAAACACCTGTCTAGTACATAGATTATTATTGGGCATTTGCATTTGAGGTTTTGACCTCTCTACGTATGACATTGACCTATGAAGCATACACCCGAGTATTGCACCCAGCTATATGGTACTGACAACTTGTTATTTCCTTTAACTTCACTTTTATTACTTTCATATCGAGTTATTGCTGAACCACAGTTGAAATTTGAACCTTGAATGCTGAACTGCAGAAATACTGTTCGGAAGGACACCCGGGTGAATGCTGAACTGCACCCGGGTCTTCCTCAACCAAGAATAGCTAGAGAGTCGCCGTTAGCTGGTGGCGCCACATTAACCCTAAAAGAGAAGCAAACAATAAAGTGAATAGTTACCAAAGCAATGTACGCCCGAAGAATCCATCCCACTCTGAGTAGCTACAGGTTCTTGCACACATTCCGATATGGAGGTTTCGTTACCACTACATGTCAGACGGCTTAACTTGTACACACCGGTGTAGGAAAATCTTTCTACGAGAAATCCGACAAATCTGTAATAGCAAAATATACAAACTTATGACTGCAGAAACGTATGTGAGAGAGATATAATCATTGTAATTGAACACAGAACTAGAACTAGGGAATAAGATTTGTCTCAAATATCCGTGAAAATTCATTGATTTTTTAACAGCGCTCGATTGAATATATTTGATAAAAATATAATGTCAAACTTAACACCAAATAAGCAAAATGATTAGTAGATTTGAAAACAGAATGTTGCTGGCGTGTTACAAGCACGTGTTTGTTGGGCTTCGTATAAAATATAGTTTTTGCAAATGTTAGCTTACAATATACTACAACAGCAATCTACAGTAAGCTAACAACTGGAAACTTATGACAATGTTTTCATACAGAAATAAATAGATGAAAACAGGAATAATTCGTATTAGGAAAAGTGCATCACGTTTTACACGTATATATAAGCAGACCTACTCTTGGACAAAAGTGTTACAGACGGATCTGTAGTCCAGTGGTTAACACGTTGGACTGGTAATCCAGTGTCCATTGATCGCAGGTTCGATCCCTCGTCTGACCCTAATAAAATTAACAGTCTTTCAAATGGGACTTTAGACCGTGGTCTCATGTCGTTGCTTTACACCATGCACGTAAAAGAACAATAGTAGACCCTGGAATGTGTCTCTGTCTGTATCATTCACTAATCTCTTCAGAAGGCGTTGCTCAAATGGGCAACCTTTGTTTATTCAAAAAATAAATACTGTTTAAACTAAAAGAAGGATTCCAAGGCCATGCTGAATGAACTGTTATAGCTTGACTTTGCACAATCCATAGGTACTGTATCTATGCTGCAGCTCGAGGGTTCAAATCTCGTTAAATATGAAGCTCTCACCCATATCCCAGTATTTTGCAGATCGTTTTTGCTGTGACTTCATTCACAGCGTGACGCGATAGTAGCCCCCATTCACCATCCTCGAACACTTGGATTGCCCCCTCGTACGGCTTCAAGTCCAAATAGTCCAACTCGGTTATATTGTTTACGAGTCTAACTTCTGTAGCTATACCGTTCACTGTTTCTATATGTATAATTATATATATTAAGCAGGTTTTAATGAGTAATCAGTTATTCCCCCTGAATACTCCTAAAAATCGATATGTCCTCTTAATTGGTTTCCTCTGTTTTTATCGTTGTTTCCTTTGCACCACGTGTTATCAAATATCATCCGTTTTCTCGAGTTATGATTAGTATTCTACAGTCTATCTATATCCAATTGGTAATTTACTGTAGAAAGTTGTTATCAATTACAGTGCAAATCACATTTATCATACCGCAACATCTGGTTAGAAAACAACGGTAAAAATAAAGGATCCCAAATAAACGGAAAACGACAAACATACAGTTCGGGATATATCGGACTTTATCTGCCAAGGGAGGTAATAGAATAACCAGCTATGTCGCTCAGTGTGGAATTATGTTAAGAACAGAGCAATGCTCTTGTATTTAGAACAGTACAATGCTCTTGTATTTAGAATACAGTAATGCTCTTGTATTTAGAACACAGCAATGCTCTGGTATTTAGAACACAGCAATGCTCTTGTATTTAGAATACAGTAATGCTCTTGTATATAGAACACAGCAATGCTCTTGTATTTAGAACAGAGCAATGCTCTTGTATTTAGAATACAGTAATGCTCTTGTATTTAGAACACTGCAATGCTCTTGTATTTAGAACACAGCAATGCTCTTGTATTTAGAATACAGCAATGCTCTTGTATTTAGAACAGAGCAATGCTCTTGTATTTAGAACAGAGCAATGCTCTTGTATTTGGAACACAGCAATGCTCTTGTATTTAGAACACAGCAATGCTCACGCAAACAATGGTCATCCTCCGTGGTCGAGTGGTTAAGGTCTCTGACTTGTATACCACTGTAGCCTATCACCATTGATGGTCACGTGTTCGGGCCCCACTCAGGCCGTGTCTGTATATGAAACAGTTGGCAGTTTCTTACTGAGGTTGGTGCACCAAGTACTGATTAACCGCCGGAGCCTGTCCAGGAAAGGTGTTGTTAGGTAAATTGCCCGTCGCTCAAATGGGCAACGGTAGCGACGATAAATACACTTTTAAAAAAGTCCACCCAGTAAGACTGCCTCCGTGGTCGAGTGGTTACGGTCGCTGACTTGCATACCACTGTAACCTTATCATCACTGATGGCCACGGCTTCGAGCCACTCTCAGACCGTGTCTCTTTAGATAAAAAAAGTAGGCAGTTTCCCTACGGAGGTTCGTGCACCAAGTACTGGTTAACCGTAGGAGCCTGCCCAGGTAAACTGCCCGTCGAACATATGAGCTACCGGTAGCGACGATAAATAAATGTAATACAAAGCCATTGAGGTATAATGTGCTGCATGACATGTTACGGAGAAACAATGTGGTGCATGACATGTTACGGAGAAACAATGTGCTGCATGACATGTTACGGAGAAACAATGTGCTGCATGACATGTTACGGAGAAACAATGTGCTGCATGACATGCTACGGAGAAACAATGTGCTGCATGACATGTTACGGAGAAACAATGTGCTGTATGACATGCTACGGATAAACAATGTGCTGCATGACATGTTACGGAGAAACAATGTGCTGCATGACATGTTACGGAGAAACAATGTGCTGCATGACATGTTACGGAGAAACAATGTGCTGCATGACATGTTATGGAGAAACAATGTGCTGTATGACATGTTACGGAGAAACAATGTGCTGCATGACATGTTACGGAGAAACAGTGTGCTGCATGACATGTTACGAGGAAACAATGTTCTACATGACATGTTACGGAGAAACAACAGTGAGAGCACAGGTCCGTGATTGACATCGATTGAAATCAATAGGATAGAAATAGTACATAATGTAGACTCTGTCACCATGCAAATTGCAATAATCGCATTATGTGTAATATATGTCTTCCATTATGTATAGGATATAAGCAGAAAACGATCCAATATGTAACATAATGGACTGTGTGGCACCGAACACAGTGACAATAGATTCCATATTGGATCTGTTTGAGGTTTATATCTTATTTAAAACACACAATTATATAACACGATCTTACTAATTAAAATCGTTAATTTCGTACATTTACGCATAGGATTTCATATAATGCACTGGCCTTTTGACGGCAGTCCAATATTAATAATAATGGACTGCAGTACATAGGTATGACGTCACGATAGTGTTTAAGTCAAATAAACAGTACATAACGTAGACTAGGTTCGATCCTCCGTCTGGGTCTAATCAATTAACATTCTTTCAGATGGGCCTTTAAACCGAGGTCTCGTATCGGTGCTTTACGTAAAAGAACCAGAGGATATTCTGGAATGGGTACTCTGTCTGTATCATTGTACTATCCTCCAAAAATATAAAATGACTAATCTCTTCAGGAAGCGTCGCTCATATGGGCAACCGGTAGCGACGATAAATAAACGTAAAACACACTCTCTGTCACCACCCAAATTACACTAATCGCGTAGGTTGTAATATATTTCTTCGAGTTAAATCCAAACAATGAAGTATTGGAAATCACCATTGGATCTAGTCATGCTCGCATTGTTACTAACTACAATGCAGGCACATAATTGATATAGACAGACACATTTAGGGCCAACTTCCTGATTCGAGTTAACAAATTGAATATAGTTATTACTGATAATGAAACAGAGATTTCGTATGGGTGCTGTACACAGTACACTTTATAAAAACCAGAGGAACATTTGGAATGCGGGGCTCTGTCTGTTCCGTATCATTGCACTATCATGTCTCCAACTCATAAAATGACAGATCTATTCTAGTGACGTCGCCCATGTTATGTGGGCAACCGAACGCAAATAATAATAATTAATGTAATAAAGACTTTATTTAACTAGATCATTTGTTTCAGCTGCGAAAGGTCCGGTGTTCGAGCCCCACTGGAGCCGTTACGATTGTGCGCTTAGGCAAGGCATTTAAATTCCACATTGCCTCTTCTCTCTCCCTCGTGGCGATGGATTCCATCAGGAATGAGGTCTCGAGAGTGATTTATATAAGTTGAAATAACTTGTTTCGCAATCTAGCTAAAATAAATTTGTATAAATAAAAAAAAAAAATAGGCACACAAAACAAAACAATTACAGTCTACATCCGTTATGTCGAATTCCGTCGAACCGAACAAAATACTTCGACATAACCGAAATTCGATATAAACAGATACAGGTATATGTAAAATGATAGTGTCTGAAACGGGACTTGATCCGACTTGATAACAGGAGAATTCGACATAACCGACATTGACATAACGGATGTAGACTAATATACAGCACATTTAAATGCATACAATTAAACACACTACATGATATTATTGGAATTTTAGTCATAGAAGAGTTAGCGAAAGCTACAAGTAAATATATATTTCTGAGTTTGAGGAAACAGGAGTAAACGGAGAAAACCCACATGTCCAATCTGGCGACCACCGTACCATCTCACATATTTCCGAGGATCGAACTCGGGTTGCATTGACATTACTATATAATTCCAATGTGCAGTTTTCACTTATAGTCCTATCTTTTGATTGGTAGATAAATGAGTTATCTCGTAAAATAACGTCTTTATTATTTATTATTATTATTATTATCACCATCATTATTATTATTATTATTATCATCATCATTATTATTATTATTATTATCATCATCATTATTATTATTATTATCATCATCATTATTATTATTATTATTATTATCATTATTATTAATATTATTATTATTATTATTATTATGATCATCATCATCATCATCATCATCATCATCATCATCATCATCATCATTATTATTATTATTATTATTATATACACATACTATGTCAATGGAGAGACGGATGAAGTTATCTTTCACTCACTTACCCGACGATAGTACTGTAACAAGTACACAGAAGAACAAATCACGACGGAACATTGCCCTGAAAACAGATGTGTAGAAAGGGTGGCTAGAAAACTTAATCATATTTCTTGTGATCAGCTAGTATTTATAAAACTCAACAAAGCACATATATACAGTCAAACCTGTGCTATACGTCTCGAGTATCGGTGCTATACACCGGACAGATAGAACTATCAACCGTGCTATACGTCTCGTGTATCGGTGTTATATACCGGGCAGATGGGACTATAAACCGTGCTATACGTCTCGTGTATCGGTGTTATATACCGGGCAGATAGAACTATAAACCGTGCTATACGTCTCGTGTATCGGTGTTATACACCGGGCAGATATAGCTATAAACCGTGTTATACGTCTCGTGTATCGGTGCTATACACCGGGCAGATATAACTATAAACCGTGCTATACGTCTCATGTATCGGTGTTATACACCGGGCAGATAGAACTATAAACCGGGCTATACGTCTCGTGTATCGGTGTTACACACCGGGCAGATATAACTATAAACCGTGTTATACGTCTCATGTATCGGTGTTATATACCGGGCAGATAGAACTATAAACCGTGCTATACGTCTCGTGTATTGGTGTTATACACCGGGCAGATAGAACTATAAACCGTGTTATACGTCTCGTGTATCGGTGCTATACACCGGGCAGATAGAACTATAAACCGAGGTATCATACATAGGTGCTGTACACCGGGCAGATGGGACTATAAACCAAGGTATCATGTATCTGTGCTATACACCGGGCAGATAGAACTATAAACCGTGCAATACGTCTCATGTATCGGTGCTATACACAGAGCAGACAGAACTATTAACCGTGTTATACGTCTCGAGTATCGGTGCTATACACCGGGCAGATAGAACTATCAACCGTGCTATACGTCTCGTGTATCGGTGTTATATACCGGGCAGATGGGACTATAATCCGTGCTATGCGTCTCGTGTATCAGTGTTATATACCGGGCAGATAGAACTATAAACCGTGCAATACGTCTCGTGTATCGGTGCTATACACCGAGCAGATGGAACTATAAGCCGTGCTATACGTCTCGTGTATCGGTGTTATACACCGGGCAGATAGAACTATAAACCGTGTTATACGTCTCGTGTATCGGTGCTATACACCGGGCAGATAGAACTATAAACCGAGGTATCATACATAGGTGCTGTACACCGGGCAGATAGAACTATAAACCGAGGTATCATACATAGGTGATGTACACCGGGCAGATGGGACTATAAACCAAGGTATCATGTATCTGTGCTATACACCGGGCAGATAGAGCTATAAACCGTGCAATACGTCTCATGTATCGGTGCTATACACCGAGCAGATATAACTATAAGCCGTGCTATACGTCTCGAGTATCGGTGCTATACACCGGGCAGATAGAACTATCAACCGTGCTATACGTCTCGTGTATCGGTGTTATATACCGGGCAGATGGGACTATAAACCGTGCTATACGTCTCGTGTATCGGTGTTATATACCAGGCAGATAGAACTATAAACCGTGCTATACGTCTCGTGTATCGGTGTTATACACCGGGCAGATAGAACTATAAACCGTGTTATACGTCTCGTAAATCGGTGCCATACACCGGGCAGATAGAACTATAAATCGTACTATACGTCTCGTGTATCGGTGTTATACACCGGGCAGATAGAACTATAAACCGTGTTATACCTCTCGTGTATCGGTGCTATACACCGGGCAGATATAACTATAAACCGTGCTATACATCTCATGTATCGGTGCTATACACCGGGCAGATAGAACTATAAACCGTGTTATACGTCTCGTGTATCGGTGCTATACACCGGGCAGATAGAACTATAAACCGAGGTATCATACATAGGTGCTGTACACCGGGCAGATGGGACTATAAACCAAGGTATCATGTATCTGTGCTATACACCGGGCAGATAGAACTATAAACCGTGCAATACGTCTCATGTATCGGTGCTATACACAGAGCAGACAGAACTATTAACCGTGTTATACGTCTCGAGTATCGGTGCTATACACCGGGCAGATAGAACTATCAACCGTGCTATACGTCTCGTGTATCGGTGTTATATACCGGGCAGATGGGACTATAATCCGTGCTATGCGTCTCGTGTATCAGTGTTATATACCGGGCAGATAGAACTATAAACCGTGCAATACGTCTCGTGTATCGGTGCTATACACCGAGCAGATGGAACTATAAGCCGTGCTATACGTCTCGTGTATCGGTGTTATACACCGGGCAGATAGAACTATAAACCGTGTTATACGTCTCGTGTATCGGTGCTATACACCGGGCAGATAGAACTATAAACCGAGGTATCATACATAGGTGCTGTACACCGGGCAGATAGAACTATAAACCGAGGTATCATACATAGGTGATGTACACCGGGCAGATGGGACTATAAACCAAGGTATCATGTATCTGTGCTATACACCGGGCAGATAGAGCTATAAACCGTGCAATACGTCTCATGTATCGGTGCTATACACCGAGCAGATATAACTATAAGCCGTGCTATACGTCTCGAGTATCGGTGCTATACACCGGGCAGATAGAACTATCAACCGTGCTATACGTCTCGTGTATCGGTGTTATATACCGGGCAGATGGGACTATAAACCGTGTTATACGTCTCGTGTATCGGTGTTATATACCAGGCAGATAGAACTATAAACCGTGCTATACGTCTCGTGTATCGGTGTTATACACCGGGCAGATAGAACTATAAACCGTGTTATACGTCTCGTAAATCGGTGCCATACACCGGGCAGATAGAACTATAAATCGTGCTATACGTCTCGTGTATCGGTGTTATACACCGGGCAGATAGAACTATAAACCGTGTTATACCTCTCGTGTATCGGTGCTATACACCGGGCAGATATAACTATAAACCGTGCTATACATCTCATGTATCGGTGCTATACACCGGGCAGATAGAACTATAAACCGTGCTATACGTCTCGTGTATCGGTGTTATACACCGGGCAGATAGAACTATTAACCGTGTTATACGTCTCATGTATCGGTGTTATATACCGGGCAGATAGAACTATAAACCGTGCTATACGTCTCGTGTATCGGTGTTATACACCAGGCAGATAGAACTATAAACCGTGTTATACGTCTCGTGTATCGGTGCCATACACCGGGCAGATAGAACTATAAACCGAGGTATCATACATAGGTGCTGTACACCGGGCAGATGGGACTATAAACCAAGATATCATGTATCTGTGCTATACACCGGGCAGATAGAACTATAAACCGTGCTATACCTCTCATGTATCGGTGTTATACACCGGGCAGATATAACTATAAACCGTGCTATACGTCTCGTGTATCGGTGTTATACACCGGGCAGATAGAACTATAAACCGTGTTATACGTCTCATGTATCGGTGTTATATACCGGGCAGATAGAACTGTAAACCGTGCTATACGTCTCGTGAATCGGTGCTATACACCGGGCAGATAGAACTATAAACCTTGTTATACGTCTCGTGTATCGGTGCTATACACCGGGCAGATAGAACTATCAACCGTGCTATACGTCTCGTGTATCGGTGTTATATACCGGGCAGATGGGACTATAGACCGTGTTATACGTCTCGTGTATCGGTGCTATACACCGGGCAGATAGAGCTATAAACCGAGGTATCATACATAGGTGCTGTACACCGGGCAGATGGGACTATAAACCAAGGTATCATGTATCTGTGCTATACACCGGGCAGATAGAACTATAAACCGTGCAATACGTCTCATGTATCGGTGCTATACACCGAACAGATAGAACTATAAGCCGTGCTATACGTCTCGAGTATCGGTGCTATACACCGGGCAGATAGAACTATCAACCGTGCTATACGTCTCATGTATCGGTGTTATATACCGGGCAGATAGAACTATAAACCGTGCTATACGTCTCGTGTATCGGTGTTATACACCGGGCAGATATAACTATAAACCGTGTTATACGTCTCGTGTATCGGTGCTATACACCGGGCAGATAGAACTATAAACCGAGGTATCATACATAGGTGCTGTACACCGGGCAGATGGGACTATAAACCAAGGTATCATGTATCTGTGCTATACACCGGGCAGATAGAACTATAAACCGTGCAATATGTCTCATGTATCGGTGCTATACACCGGGCAGATAGAACTATAAACCGTGCAATACGTCTCATTTATCGGTGCTATACACCGAACAGATAGAACTATAAGCCGTGCTATACGTCTCGAGTATCGGTGCTATACACCGGGCAGATAGAACTATCAACCGTGCTATACGTCTCATGTATCGGTGTTATATACCGGGCAGATAGAACTATAAACCGTGCTATACGTCTTGTGTATCGGTGTTATACACCGGGCAGATATAACTATAAACCGTGTTATACGTCTCGTGTATCGGTGCTATACACCGGGCAGATAGAACTATAAACCGAGGTATCATACATAGGTGCTGTACACCGGGCAGATGGGACTATAAACCAAGGTATCATGTATCTGTGCTATAAACCGGGCAGATGGAACTATAAACCGTGCAATACGTCTCATGTATCGGTGCTATACACCGGGCAGATATAACTATCAACCGTGCTATACGTCTCATGTATCGGTGCTATACACCGGGCAGATAGAACTATAAACCGTGCTATGCGTCTCGTGTATCGGTGTTATACACCGGGCAGATAGAACTATTAACCGTGTTATACGTCTCATGTATTGGTGTTATATACCGGGCAGATAGAACTATAAACCGTGCTATACGTCTCGTGTATCGGTGTTATACACCAGGCAGATAGAACTATAAACCGTGTTATACGTCTCGTGTATCGGTGCCATACACCGGGCAGATAGAACTATAAACCGAGGTATCATACATAGGTGCTGTACACCGGACAGATGGGACTATAAACCAAGGTATCATGTATCTGTGCTATACACCGGGCAGATGGAACTATAAACCGTGCAATACGTCTCATGTATCGGTGCTATACACCGGGCAGATAGAACTATAAACCGTGCAATACGTCTCATGTATCGGTGCTATACACCGAGCAGATAGACCTATAAGCCGTGCTATGCGTCTCGAGTATTGGTGCTATACACCGGGCAGATAGAACTATCAACCGTGCTATACGTCTCATGTATCGGTGTTATATACCGGGCAGATAGAACTATAAACCGTGCTATACGTCTCGTGTATCGGTGTTATACACCGGGCAGATAGAACTATAAACCGTGTTATACATCTCGTGTATCGGTGCAATACACCGGGCAGATAGAACTATAAAACGAGGTATCATACATAGGTGATGTACACCGGGCAGATAGAACTATAAACCAAGGTATCATGTATCTGTGCTATACACCGGGCAGATAGAGCTATAAACCGTGCAATACGTCTCATGTATCGGTGCTATACACCGAGCAGATATAACTATAAGCCGTGCTATACGTCTCGAGTATCGGTGCTATACACCGGGCAGATAGAACTATCAACCGTGCTATACGTCTCGTGTATCGGTGTTATATACCGGGCAGATGGGACTATAAACCGTGCTATACGTCTCGTATATCGGTGTTATATACCAGGCAGATAGAACTATAAACCGTGCTATACGTCTCGTGTATCGGTGTTATACACCGGGCAGATAGAACTATAAACCGTGTTATACGTCTCGTAAATCGGTGCCATACACCGGGCAGATAGAACTATAAATCGTGCTATACGTCTCGTGTATCGGTGTTATACACCGGGCAGATAGAACTATAAACCGTGTTATACGTCTCATGTATCGGTGCTATACACCGGGCAGATAGAACTATCAACCGTGCTATACGTCTCGTGTATCGGTGTTATATACCGGGCAGATGGGACTATAAACCGTGCTATACGTCTCGTGTATCGGTGTTATATACCAGGCAGATAGAACTATAAACCGTGCTATACGTCTCGTGTATCGGTGTTATACACCGGGCAGATAGAACTATAAACCGTGTTATACGTCTCGTAAATCGGTGCCATACACCGGGCAGATAGAACTATAAATCGTGCTATACGTCTCGTGTATCGGTGTTATACACCGGGCAGATAGAACTATAAACCGTGCTATACGTCTCGTGTATCGGTGTTATACACCGGGCAGATAGAACTATAAACCGTGCTATACGTCTCGTGTATTGGTGTTATACACCGGGCAGATATAACTATAAACCGTGTTATACGTCTCGTGTATCGGTGCAATACACCGGGCAGATAGAACTATAAACCGAGGTATCATACATAGGTGCTGTACACCGGGCAGATGGGACTATAAACCAAGGTATCATGTATCTGTGCTATACACCGGGCAGATAGAACTATAAACCGTGCAATACGTCTCATGTATCGGTGCTATACACAGAGCAGATAGAACTATAAGCCATGCTATACGTCTCGAGTATCGGTGCTATACACTGGGCAGATAGAACTATCAACCGTGCTATACGTCTCGTGTATCGGTGTTATATACCGGGCAGATGGGATTATAATCCGTGCTATGCGTCTCGTATATCGGTGTTATATACCGGGCAGATAGAACTATAAACCGTGCTATACGTCTCGTGTATCGGTGTTATACACCGGGCAGATATAACTATAAACCGTGCTATACGTCTCGTGTATCGGTGTTATACACCGGGCAGATAGAACTTTAAACCGTGTTATACGTCTCATGTATCGGTGTTATATACCGGGCAGATAGAACTGTAAACCGTGCTATACGTCTCGTGAATCGGTGCTATACACCGGGCAGATAGAACTATAAACCGTGTTATACGTCTCGTGTATCAGTGCTATACACCGGGCAGATAGAACTATAAACCGAGGTATCATACATAGGTGCTGTACACCGGGCAGATGGGACTATAAACCAAGGTATCATGTATCTGTGCTATACACCGGGCAGATAGAACTATAGGCCGTGCTATACGTCTCGAGTATCGGTGCTATACACCGGGCAGATAGAACTATCAACCGTGCTATACGTCTCGTGTATCGGTGTTATATACTGGGCAGATGGGATTATAAACCGTGCTATACGTCTCGTGTATCGGTGTTATATACCGGGCAGATAGAACTATAAACCGTGTTATACGTCTCGTGTATCGGTGCTATACACCGGGCAGATAGAACTATAAACCGAGGTATCATACATAGGTGCTGTACACCGGGCAGATGGGACTATAAACCAAGGTATCATGTATCTGTGCTATACACCGGGCAGATAGAACTATAAACCGTGCAATACGTCTCATGTATCGGTGCTATACACCGGGCAGATAGAACTATAAACCGTGCAATACGTCTCATGTATCGGTGCTATACACCGAGCAGATAGAACTATAAGCCGTGCTATACGTCTCGAGTATCGGTGCTATACACCGGGCAGATAGAACTATCAACCGTGCTATACGTCTCATGTATCGGTGTTATATACCGGGCAGATAGAACTATAAACCGTGCTATACGTCTCGTGTATCGGTGTTATACACCGGGCAGATATAACTATAAACCGTGTTATACGTCTCGTGTATCGGTGCTATACACCGGGCAGATAGAACTATAAACCGAGGTATCATACATAGGTGCTGTACACCGGGCAGATGGGACTATAAACCAAGGTATCATGTATCTGTGCTATACACGGGGCAGATGGAACTATAAACCGTGCAATACGTCTCATGTATCGGTGCTATACACCGGGCAGATAGAACTATAAACCGTGCAATACGTCTCATGTATCGGTGCTATACACCGAGCAGATAGAACTATAAGCCGTGCTATACGTCTCGAGTATTGGTGCTATACACCGGGCAGATAGAACTATCAACCGTGCTATACGTCTCATGTATCGGTGTTATATACCGGGCAGATAGAACTATCAACCGTGCTATACGTCTCGTGTATCGGTGTTATACACCGGGCAGATAGAACTATAAACCGTGTTATACGTCTCGTGTATCGGTGCAATACACCGGGCAGATAGAACTATAAAACGACGTATCATACATAGGTGATGTACACCGGGCAGATAGAACTATAAACCAAGGTTCATGTATCTGTGCTATACACCGGGCAGATAGAACTATAAACCAAGGTATCATGTATCTGTGCTATACACCGGGCAGATAGAGCTATAAACCGTGCAATACGTCTCATGTATCGGTGCTATACACCGAGCATATATAACTATAAGCCGTGCTATACGTCTCGAGTATCGGTGCTATACACCGGGCAGATAGAACTATCAACCGTGCTATACGTCTCGTGTATCGGTGTTATATACCGGGCAGATGGGACTATAAACCGTGCTATACGTCTCGTATATCGGTGTTATATACCAGGCAGATAGAACTATAAACCGTGCTATACGTCTCGTGTATCGGTGTTATACACCGGGCAGATAGAACTATAAACCGTGTTATACGTCTCGTAAATCGGTGCCATACACCGGGCAGATAGAACTATAAATCGTGCTATACGTCTCGTGTATCGGTGTTATACACCGGGCAGATAAAACTATAAACCGTTTTATACGTCTCATGTATCGGTGCTATACACCGGGCAGATAGAACTATCAACCGTGCTATACGTCTCGTGTATCGGTGTTATATACCGGGCAGATGGGACTATAAACCGTGCTATACGTCTCGTGTATCGGTGTTATATACCAGGCAGATAGAACTATAAACCGTGCTATACGTCTCGTGTATCGGTGTTATACACCGGGCAGATAGAACTATAAACCGTGTTATACGTCTCGTAAATCGGTGCCATACACCGGGCAGATAGAACTATAAATCGTGCTATACGTCTCGTGTATCGGTGTTATACACCGGGCAGATAGAACTATAAACCGTGCTATACGTCTCGTGTATCGGTGTTATACACCGGGCAGATAGAACTATAAACCGTGCTATACGTCTCGTGTATTGGTGTTATACACCGGGCAGATATAACTATAAACCGTGTTATACGTTTCGTGTATCGGTGCAATACACCGGGCAGATAGAACTATAAACCGAGGTATCATACATAGGTGCTGTACACCGGGCAGATGGGACTATAAACCAAGGTATCATGTATCTGTGCTATACACCGGGCAGATAGAACTATAAACCGTGCAATACGTCTCATGTATCGGTGCTATACACAGAGCAGATAGAACTATAAGCCATGCTATACGTCTCGAGTATCGGTGCTATACACTGGGCAGATAGAACTATCAACCGTGCTATACGTCTCGTGTATCGGTGTTATATACCGGGCAGATGGGATTATAATCCGTGCTATGCGTCTCGTATATCGGTGTTATATACCGGGCAGATAGAACTATAAACCGTGCTATACGTCTCGTGTATCGGTGTTATACACCAGGCAGATATAACTATAAACCGTGCTATACGTCTCGTGTATCGGTGTTATACACCGGGCAGATAGAACTTTAAACCGTGTTATACGTCTCATGTATCGGTGTTATATACCGGGCAGATAGAACTGTAAACCGTGCTATACGTCTCGTGAATCGGTGCTATACACCGGGCAGATAGAACTATAAACCATGTTATACGTCTCGTGTATCAGTGCTATACACCGGGCAGATAGAACTATAAACCGAGGTATCATACATAGGTGCTGTACACCGGGCAGATGGGACTATAAACCAAGGTATCATGTATCTGTGCTATACACCGGGCAGATAGAACTATAAACCGTGCAATACGTCTCATGTATCGGTGCTATACACCGAGCAGATAGAACTATAGGCCGTGCTATACGTCTCGAGTATCGGTGCTATACACCGGGCAGATAGAACTATCAACCGTGCTATACGTCTCGTGTATCGGTGTTATATACTGGGCAGATGGGACTATAAACCGTGCTATACGTCTCGTGTATCGGTGTTATATACCGGGCAGATAGAACTATAAACCGTGTTATACGTCTCGTGTATCGGTGCTATACACCGGGCAGATAGAACTATAAACCGAGGTATCATACATAGGTGCTGTACACCGGGCAGATGGGACTATAAACCAAGGTATCATGTATCTGTGCTATACACCGGGCAGATAGAACTATAAACCGTGCAATACGTCTCATGTATCGGTGCTATACACCGGGCAGATAGAACTATAAACCGTGCAATACGTCTCATGTATCGGTGCTATACACCGAGCAGATAGAACTATAAGCCATGCTATACGTCTCGAGTATCGGTGCTATACACCGGGCAGATAGAACTATCAACCGTGCTATACGTCTCATGTATCGGTGTTATATACCGGGCAGATAGAACTATAAACCGTGCTATACGTCTCGTGTATCGGTGTTATACACCGGGCAGATATAACTATAAACCGTGTTATACGTCTCGTGTATCGGTGCTATACACCGGGCAGATAGAACTATAAACCGAGGTATCATACATAGGTGCTGTACACCGGGCAGATGGGACTATAAACCAAGGTATCATGTATCTGTGCTATACACGGGGCAGATGGAACTATAAACCGTGCAATACGTCTCATGTATCGGTGCTATACACCGGGCAGATAGAACTATAAACCGTGCAATACGTCTCATGTATCGGTGCTATACACCGAGCAGATAGAACTATAAGCCGTGCTATACGTCTCGAGTATTGGTGCTATACACCGGGCAGATAGAACTATCAACCGTGCTATACGTCTCGTGTATCGGTGTTATATACCGGGCAGATAGAACTATAAACCGTGCTATACGTCTCGTGTATCGGTGTTATACACCGGGCAGATAGAACTATAAACCGTGTTATACGTCTCGTGTATCGGTGCAATACACCGGGCAGATAGAACTATAAAACGATGTATCATACATAGGTGATGTACACCGGGCAGATAGAACTATAAACCAAGGTTCATGTATCTGTGCTATACACCGGGCAGATAGAGCTATAAACCGTGCAATACGTCTCATGTATCGGTGCTATACACCGAGCAGATATAACTATAAGCCGTGCTATACGTCTCGAGTATCGGTGCTATACACCGGGCAGATAGAACTATCAACCGTGCTATACGTCTCGTGTATCGGTGTTATATACCGGGCAGATGGGACTATAAACCGTGCTATACGTCTCGTGTATCGGTGTTATATACCAGGCAGATAGAACTATAAACCGTGCTATACGTCTCGTGTATCGGTGTTATACACCGGGCAGATAGAACTATAAATCGTGCTATACGTCTCGTGTATCAGTGTTATACACCGGGCAGATAGAACTATAAACCGTGTTATACGTCTCATGTATCGGTGTTATATACCGGGCAGATAGAACTATAAACCGTGCTATACGTCTCGTGTATCGGTGTTATATACCGGGCAGATAGAACTATCAACCGTGCTATATGTCTCATGTATCGGTGTTATATACCGGGCAGATGGGATTATAATCCGTGCTATGCGTCTCGTATATCGGTGTTATATACAGGGCAGATAGAACTATAAACCGTGCTATACGTCTCGTGTATCGGTGTTATACACCGGGCAGATATAACTATAAACCGTGCTATACGTCTCGTGTATCGGTGTTATACACCGGGCAGATAGAACTATAAACCGTGTTATACGTCTCATGTATCGGTGTTATATACCGGGCAGATAGAACTGTAAACCGTGCTATACGTCTCGTGAATCGGTGCTATACACCGGGCAGATAGAACTATAAACCGTGTTATACGTCTCGTGTATCGGTGCTATACACCGGGCAGATAGAACTATAAACCGAGGTATCATACATAGGTGCTGTACACCGGGCAGATGGGACTATAAACCAAGGTATCATGTATCTGTGCTATACACCGGGCAGATAGAACTATAAACCGTGCAATACGTCTCATGTATCGGTGCTATACACCGAGCAGATAGAACTATCGGCCGTGCTATACGTCTCGAGTATCGGTGCTATACACCGGGCAGATAGAACTATCAACCGTGCTATACGTCTCGTGTATCGGTGTTATATACCGGGCAGATGGGACTATAAACCGTGCTATACGTCTCGTGTATCGGTGTTATATACCGGGCAGATAGAACTATAAACCGTGTTATACGTCTCGTGTATCGGTGCTATACACCGGGCAGATAGAACTATAAACCGAGGTATCATACATAGGTGCTGTACACCGGGCAGATGGGACTATAAACCAAGGTATCATGTATCTGTGGTATACACCGGGCAGATAGCACTATAAACCGTGCAATACGTCTCATGTATCGGTGCTATACACCGGGCAGATAGAACTATAAACCGTGCAATACGTCTCATGTATCGGTGCTATACACCGAGCAGATAGAACTATAAACCGTGATATACGTCTCGAGTATTGGTGCTATACACCGGGCAGATAGAACTATCAACCGTGCTATACGTCTCGTGTATCGGTGTTATATACCGGGCAGATAGAACTATAAACCGTGCTATACGTCTCGTGTATCGGTGTTATACACCGGGCAGATAGAACTATAAACCGAGGTATCATACATAGGTGATGTACACCGGGCAGATAGAACTATAAACCAAGGTATCATGTATCTGTGCTATACACCGGGCAGATAGAGCTATAAACCGTGCAATACGTCTCATGTATCGGTGCTATACACCGGGCAGATAGACCTATCAACCGTTCTATACGTCTCGTGTATCGGTGTTATATACCAGGCAGATAGAACTATAAACCGTGCTATACGTCTCGTGTATCGGTGTTATCCACCGGGCAGATAGAACTATAAACCGTGTTATACGTCTCGTAAATCGGTGCCATACACCGGGCAGATAGAACTATAAATCGTGCTATACGTCTCGTGTATCGGTGTTATACACCGGGCAGATAGAACTATAAACCGTGTTATACGTCTCATGTATCGGTGTTATATACCGGGCAGATAGAACTATAAACCGTGCTATACGTCTCGTGTATCGGTGTTATACACCTGGCAGATATAACTATAAACCGTGTTATACGTCTCGTGTATCAGTGCAATACACCGGGCAGATAGAACTATAAACCGAGGTATCATACATAGGTGCTGTACACCGGGCAGATAGAACTATCAACCGTGCTATACGTCTCGTGTATCGGTGTTATATACCGGGCAGATGGGATTATAATCCGTGCTATGCGTCTCGTGTATCGGTGTTATATACCGGGCAGATAGAACTATAAACCGTGCTATACGTCTCGTGTATCGGTGTTATACACCGGGCAGATATAACTATAAACCGTGCTATACGTCTCGTGTATCGGTGTTATATACCGGGCAGATGGGACTATAAACCGTGCTATACGTCTTGGGTATCGGTGTTATATACCGGGCAGATAGAAATATAAACCGTGCTATACGTCTCGTGTATCGGTGTTATACACCGGGCAGATATAGCTATAAACCGTGTTATACGTCTCGTGTATCGGTGCTATACACCGGGCAGATATAACTATAAACCGTGCTATACGTCTCATGTATCGGTGTTATACACCGGGCAGATAGAACTCTAAACCGTGCTATACGTCTCGTGTATCGGTGTTACACACCGGGCAGATAGAACTATAAACCGTGTTATACGTCTCATGTATCGGTGTTATATACCGGGCAGATAGAACTATAAACCGTGCTATACGTCTCGTGTATCGGTGTTATACACCGGGCAGATAGAACTATAAACCATGTTATACGTCTCGTGTATCGGTGCTATACACCGGGCAGATAGAACTATTAACCGAGGTATCATACATAGGTGCTGTACACCGGCAGATAGAACTACCAACCGTGCTATACGTCTCGTGTATCGGTGTTATATACCGGGCAGATGGGATTATAATCCGTGCTATGCGTCTCGTGTATCGGTGTTATATACCGGGCAGATAGAACTATAAACCGTGCTATACGTCTCGTGTATCGGTGTTATACACCGGGCAGATATAACTATAAACCGTGCTATACGTCTCGTGTATCGGTGTTATATACCGGGCAGATGGGACTATAAACCGTGCTATACCTCTCGGGTATCGGTGTTATATACCGGGCAGATAGAACTATAAACCGTGCTATACGTCTCGTGTATCGGTGTTATACACCGGGCAGATATAGCTATAAACCGTGTTATACGTCTCGTGTATCGGTGCTATACACCGGGCAGATATAACTATAAACCGTGCTATACGTCTCATGTATCGGTGTTATACACCGGGCAGATAGAACTCTAAACCGTGCTATACGTCTCGTGTATCGGTGTTACACACCGGGCAGATAGAACTATAAACCGTGTTATACGTCTCATGTATCGGTGTTATATACCGGGCAGATAGAACTATAAACCGTGCTATACGTCTCGTGTATCGGTGTTATACACCGGGCAGATAGAACTATAAACCGTGTTATACGTCTCGTGTATCGGTGCTATACACCGGGCAGATAGAACTATTAACCAAGGTATCATACATAGGTGCTGTACACATGGCAGATGGGACTATAAACCAAGGTATCATGTATCTTTGCTATACACCGGGCAGATAGAACTCTAAACCGTGCTATACGTCTCGTGTATCGGTGTTACACACCGGGCAGATAGAACTATAAACCGTGTTATACGTCTCGTGTATCGGTGTTATATACCGGGCAGATGGGACTATAAACCGTGCTATACGTCTCGTGTATCGGTGTTATATACCAGGCAGATAGAACTATAAACCGTGCTATACGTCTCGTATATCGGTGTTAAACACCGGGCAGATAGAACTATAAACCATGTTATACGTCTCGTAAATCGGTGCCATACACCGGGCAGATAGAACTATAAATCGTGCTATACGTCTCGTGTATCGGTGTTATACACCGGGCAGATAGAACTATAAACCGTGTTATACGTCTCATGTATCGGTGTTATATACCGGGCAGATAGAACTATAAACCGTGCTATACGTCTCGTGTATCGGTGTTATACACTGGGCAGATAGAACGATAAACCGTGGTATACGTCTCGTGTAACGGTGCTATACACCGGGCAGATAGACCTATAAACCGTGTTATACGTCTCGTGTATCGGTGCTATATACCGGGCAGATGGGACTATAAACCGAGGTATCATACATAGGTGCTGTACACCGGGCAGATGGGACTATAAACCGAGGTATCCTACATAGGTGTTGTACACCGGGCAGATGGGACTATAAACCGAGGTATGATGTATCAGTGTTATACACCGGGCAGATGGGACTATAAACCGAGGTATCATGTATCGGTGCTGTACACCGGGCAGATGGGACTATTAACCTAAGTAGCATGTATCGGTGCTATACACCTGGCAGATAGGACTATAAACCGAGGTATCATACATAGGTGCTGTACACATGGCAGATGGGACTATAAACCAAGGTATCATGTATCTTTGCTATACACCGGGCAGATAGAACTATAAACCGTGCAATACGTCTCATGTATCGGTGCTATACACCGAGCAGATAGAACTATAAGCCGTGCTATACGTCTCGAGTATCGGTGCTATACACCGGGCAGATAGAACTATCAACCGTGCTATACGTCTCGTGTATCGGTGTTATATACCGGGCAGATAGAACTATAAACCATGCTATACGTTTCGTGTATCGGTGTTATATACCGGGCAGATAGAACTATAAACCGTGCTATACCTCTCATGTATCGGTGTTATACACCGGGCAGATATAACTATAAACCGTGCTATACGTCTCGTGTATCGGTGTTATACACCGGGCAGATAGAACTATCAACCCTGCTATACGTCTTTTGTATCGGTGTTATATACCGGGCAGATGGGACTATAAACCGTGCTATACGTCTCGTGTATCGGTGTTATATACCGGGCAGATGGGACTATAAACCGTGCTATACGTCTCGTGCATCGGTGTTATATACCGGGCAGATAGAACTATAAACCGTGCTATACGTCTGGTGTATCGGTGCTATATACCGGGCAGATGGGACTATAAACCGAGGTATCATACATAGGTGCTGTACACCGGGCAGATGGACTATAAACCGAGGTATCATACATAGGTGCTGTACACCGGGCAGATGGGACTATAAACCAAGGTATCACACATAGGTGCTGTACACCGGGCAGATGGTACTATAAACCAAGGTATCATGTATCTGTGCTATACACCGGGCAGATAGAACTATAAACCGTGCAATACGTCTCATGTATCGGTGCTATACACAGAGCAGATAGAACTATAAGCCGTGCTATACGTCTCGAGTATTGGTGTTATACACAGGGCAGATATAACTATCAACCGTGCTATACATCTCGTGTATCGGTGTTATACACCGGGCAGATAGAACTATAAACCGTGTTATACGTCTCGTAAATCGGTGCCATACACCGGGCAGATAGAACTATAAATCGTGCTATACGTCTCGTGGATCGGTGTTATACACCGGGCAGATAGATCTATAAACCGTGTTATACCTCTCGTGTATCGGTGCTATACACCGGGCAGATATAACTATAAACCGTGCTATACGTCTCATGTATCGGTGCTATACACCGGGCAGATAGAACTATCAACCGTGCTATACGTCTCGTGTATCGGTGTTATATACCGGGCAGATGGGACTATAAACCGTGCTATGCATCTCGTGTATCGGTGTTATATACCTGGCAGATAGAACTATAAACCGTGCTATACGTCTCGTGTATCGGTGTTATACACCGGGCAGATAGAACTATAAACCGTGTTATACGTCTCGTGTATCGGTGCTATACACCGGGCAGATATAACTATAAACCGTGCTATACGTCTCATGTATCGGTGCTATACACCAGGCAGATAGAACTATAAACCGTGCTATACGTCTCGTGTATCGGTGTTATACACCGGGCAGATAGAACTATTAACCGTGTTATACGTCTCATGTATCGGTGTTATATACCGGGCAGATAGAACTATAAACCGTGCTATACGTCTCGTGTATCGGTGCTATACACCGGGCAGATAGAACTATAAACCGAGGTATCATACATAGGTGCTGTACACCGGGCAGATGGGACTATAAACCAAGGTATCATGTATCTGTGCTATACACCGGGCAGATAGAACTATAAACCATACGTCTCATGTATCGGTGCTATACACCGAGCAGATAGATAAGCCGTGCTATCGTGTATCGGTGCTATACACCGGGCAGCTAGAACTATAAACTGACGTCTCGTGTATCGGTGCTATACACCGGGCAGATAGAAAAACCGGGTATCATACATAGGTGCTACACCTGGCAGATGGACTATAAACCAAGGTATCATGTATCGGTGCTATACACCGGGCAGATAGAACTATAAACCGTGCTATACGTCTCGAGTATCGGTGCTATACACCGGGCAGATAGAACTATAAACCGTGCTATACGTCTCGTGTATCGGTGTTATATACCGGGCAGATAGAACTATAAACCGTGCTATGCGTCTCGTATATCGGTGTTAAACACCGGGCAGATAGAACTATAAACCATGTTATACGTCTCGTAAATCGGTGCCATACACCGGGCAGATAGAACTATAAATCGTGCTATACGTCTCGTGTATCGGTGTTATACACCGGGCAGATAGAACTATAAACCGTGTTATACGTCTCATGTATCGGTGTTATATACCGGGCAGATAGAACTATAAACCGTGCTATACGTCTCGTGTATCGGTGTTATACACTGGGCAGATAGAACGATAAACCGTGGTATACGTCTCGTGTAACGGTGCTATACACCGGGCAGATAGACCTATAAACCGTGTTATACGTCTCGTGTATCGGTGCTATATACCGGGCAGATGGGACTATAAACCGAGGTATCATACATAGGTGCTGTACACCGGGCAGATGGGACTATAAACCGAGGTATCCTACATAGGTGTTGTACACCGGGCAGATGGGACTATAAACCGAGGTATGATGTATCAGTGTTATACACCGGGCAGATGGGACTATAAACCGAGGTATCATGTATCGGTGCTGTACACCGGGCAGATGGGACTATTAACCTAAGTAGCATGTATCGGTGCTATACACCTGGCAGATAGGACTATAAACCGAGGTATCATACATAGGTGCTGTACACCGGGCAGATGGGACTATATACCGAGGTATCATGTATCGGTGCTGTACACCGGGCAGATGGGACTATAAACCGAGGTATCATGTATCGGTGTTATACACCTGGCAGATGGGTCTATTAACCTAAGTAGCATGTATCGGTGCTATACACCTGTCAGATAGGACTATAAACCGAGGTATCATACATATACACCGGGCAGGCGGGACTATAAACCGAGGTATCATACATAGGTGCTGTACACCGGGCAGATGGGACTATAAACCGAGGTATCATGTATCGATGCTATACACCGGGCAGATGGGACAATAAACCAAGGTATCATGTATCGATGCTATACACCGGGCAGATTGGACTATAAACTGAGGTCTCATGTATCGGTGCTATACACCGGGCAGATGGGACTATAAACCGTGCTATGCGTCTCGTGTATCGGTGCTATACTCCGGGCAGATAGAACTATAAACCGAGGTATCATACATAGGTGCTGTACACCGGGCAGATGGGACTATAAACCGAGGTATCATGTATCGGTGCTGTACACCGGGCAGATGGGACTATAAACCAAGGTCTCATGTATCGGTGCTATACACCGGGCAGATAGATAAACCGAGGTATCATGTATCGATGCTATACATCGGGCAGATGTGACTATAAACTGAGGTCTCATGTATCGGTGCTATACACAGTGCAGATGGGACTATAAACCGAGGTATCATGTATCGATGCTATACACCGGGCAGATGGGACTATATACCGAGGTCTCGTGTATCGGTGCTATACACCGGGTAGATGGGACTTTAAACCGAGGTATCGTGTCGGTGTTTTACACCGTGCACGTAAAAGAACCAGAGGAGACTCTGGAATGGGTCTCTCTCTGTATCATTGCACTATCCATCCTCCAACAATCTAAAATGACTAATCGCTTTAGGAGGCGTCGCTCATATGGGCAACCGGTAGCGATGTCGAATATGTGCACGACGATGTACAGTATTTATAGTCCAGTCAAAATATCGCCCATAGCACCTCAACCCACCACAAATTGCAACAGAAAGTTTTTATACGTTTTTGTCAACAGGAAGGTCACTAGAATGACATTCTAAAAATCTACCAAAATCTACACAGGCGAAGTTAGTTATTTTCACCCAAATCCAAGATGGCCGCCGTAAAACCTTATTGTTTGATATCTTCGCTTCTAATGAACATTTTCTCATTATGTTAAGTTCTAAATTAGGGTTTTTAATAACAATGAATATGCTGACATACATGGCTTGCACATTGAAATAATATTTATTTTGCATTCATCCAATTTATGCAACAAAATACCATTTGTTACAACAAAATACCATTTTTTACCCCATTAACTATCATATCTGTCACTTGACTGACATGTCATGTACCAAACTTTGCAATATAGAGCAAGAACACATACATGTAGATCACATAAAATCCCACATGAGACAACAGAACAAAGAGAGACATAGGCCTACTGTTTAAACAATGATAAAATGTACGATATAACATACTAGTATATCAAAATGTCACTAAAACGACGACAAATCTGGATGATGGCCAATTACATGTCATCCTCATCATCTCCGACATCTTCGGCGATTTGAGTAGTCATGTTTGAGCATATACCCATACACTCTCCACATGCAGTGGAACAATCAAGTCCTGCTTTGCGACATGTGCAACGTAGAGTTTCACATCCTGACTTACAGTTACATCGTACAACTTCAAGTAGTGTTTTGGGAGCCACTTCAAGATCACATTGCAATGGCAGCAATTTCCCATCCTGCACAGCCCAGCCATAGACACAAGGAGACAAGTTTGGAACTCCCTTCCATACCTGAACTTGGTGAAATACACGCAGGCTGTGATACTTGCCTGCTGCTGATGTTGGGGGCAGTGTTTCAGGCTGCACACACGTTTTGCTCGTAGCTACTTTATGGTGGAAACGCTGTAATCTCAGCTTATCAAGGGTGTCTTCCGGGGCACCTTTTAAAATGCTCACAAGACACTTTTCACCAGCACTCACTATCTCCCTCTGGGTTGCAGTTTCATCGAGGAACACACCAGCGTGTAACTGAAAATAAGGGTCATTACGAATAAGCTTCATAACAACCCCTTTCCCAATGCCAAACACCCTTGATGTGGTGTCACATCCTAATATGGCGTGTGCTAATAGAAGATGGTTACAGACTCCCCTTCCCAGGATTCTCTGCACGGTTTTGATGTCCCAACATCGTGTGATATTCTTTTGGGTTGCCTTTGGTTCTGGCCTGTAGAATATGTTATGGGAATCATCCTTGATATGGTAGCAAAGGAGCACAAGGAGGTCTGTGTCATCTCCTACCAAAATTGTTTGACCAGTGGCAGCGCAACCTGCAGCAGTTTGCACAATCAGAAGATCAGCATCGCCATCTGCATGATGTGTTTGACATCCAGCTTGTTGTAGACGGTCACTTAGCAAGTTTATAAATGTCTGCTTATTGTGCTTGTTCGACAACAAATCATCCTTCTTTGATTTCAATACCATGTCACTCGAGAACTCCACAGTTGCTCCTACTCGTCCACCTGTTCGTCTCTGCTGAGCACTGTCCTTCGTGGACAGTTCTTCTCCATATCCATCAAACACAATTACTGCGTGTCCATATTTTCTAGTGACATAGTATGTGTATTGTTTGCATAAGAGATTGTACGTTGTTCCACTTGACCATTGTATTCGGTGCAGAAGGGCACCCCCATCCAAAACATATTGACTGTCGCCAATTGGTTTAGAAACTGTTTCAGGCATCAGAGTCCACAGATCATCTGCCAGGGCTGGTTTATTGGCAGCCCGCATTACATATTTAGCTTCAAAATGGATGTTGAGTAACTGCAAAGTTCAAACTGGAATATATCTTGCAGCTGATCAGTCCGTGCTCCCGCAGTGATAAGCCTTTGAAACAATAACATGGGGTCGATGTGGATTGTTTCATTGTGGATTTTGACAGATGATGCACTCGGTGTCACTACTTGATCCTTCTTCTTGAATGTGTAATCAAGAACTGACTTGTTCAACATTGATGTCAGGATTTTGCCTCCTATATCTCTTGTCTTATCAACATTCACTCTGTTGTCAGCGTTCACACCAGTGGCAATACTTCGCAAACTGCTGTTGTCACAGAATGGATTTCGTGACTCCAGGAATGTTAACAGTTCATAAGTGTCACTCATGTCCTTCTCTTGTCTGGCTTTTGTTAAATCTTTGTGTTGATCACTTGTAGTGTAATTAACACCAGTTAGCTGCTGCATTGCGTTGTTCACCTCAGAACAATGTGGATGTGACAGCAGCCACAAAAGCCGTTGTTTCTCTGACATGCCACGTCCTCTGGTCAAACCACCACTCGTTTTCATACTCCTCATCAATACTTGTTCAATCACAAGGTCAGCTGAAAGTCCTGCCCACAATCGATCAGACCTACGCACAACGTGGAGTCCTTCGCTTAACTGTCTGTATACTTCTGGGGACGTCTGGGGGAGTTTTTTCATCTGCTGTAAGTAGATATGGAGGCTTTTGGTATACAAGTTATGCCCAGAAGCAGCTAAGTATGGTAGCATTTCATATGGAAAGCCCAGTTCCCCAGTCGTTCGGCTTTCACGAACTTACGAAGGATTTGCATCATCTCCATGAACTGTAGCCACAGAGTTGCTGTGCGTGAAGTCTGCATGGACTGCTTTCTCATCTGTAGCCTATCTGTGACACTGATCAATTCCTCGGCTGCACAGGCTTCCTCAACAGTCAACTTTCCTGTCAGAAGACTGTCGTGTAGATTACCTATGTTGTCAAGGTCAGTCAGTGTAGCATCTCCACTCTGATCACTTTGAGTCACTGATGAAGAGGCAGGTTTTTCTTGGACAACACTCTCATCTGTACCGGTACCATCGTGTGTGATCATGCATGGTGGCTTGATGTGGAACTCTGCAGAAACAATCATAGCATTCAATGCTCCATCAACAAGCAGTAGGCCCCGAACTGCTCGCTGCATTGCCTTCCCATTAAGCATGTGTATGACTGTATTGTTTGCATATATTGTTTCAAGGAGTTCATGCAACCCTGATCCTTCCATAATGTGACCAATACTTCCAATGAAACTCATCAGTGTGTGAAATCCTCCTAACCTCAGCACAATGGAACGTAGTGGATTGTTCTCTGGTTAACTGTGTATCACTTGTAAGGCCTTCCACCAAAGTGGCTGATCGAAGGTTACAATCGGTGTTATATTGTAACGCCTAGCATGATCACATATGAACAGAAGAGTTGACTTCACACATGACATGTTACCCGGATCCATGTCTATCATTGGCAGGAAGAATACTGATGATTTTCCTAGATGGTCACCAGTGTGGACCATCTGCATCATGCCAGACCAAGCTGATCTTGGCGAACGCACAGACAATGACACTTTCCACAACTCATCAAGAATAGCTGTTTTGTCATCAGTGAAATCAGAAAGCTTTTCATACAATATGGATTTCATTCCATTGCTTTCTGGCATGAATGGCACTATGTTGACAGTACCAATAGCCGAGATGTCTGCTGCACTGACCACAACACGTGGAATTCGTTGATTATTCTTCGTTGCAGGTGTAAGTGTTGCAATCATGCCCATACCATGGAATGTATTCATGCCGTCGATTGTCCTGATATTGTGGTCGACATTATCTGCCACATACTGCACACAATTATCTGCTGTGTAACTAGGAATATCGGTTCCCTGTGCTTTTGCAGAACTGCGAGCAAACTTCATGACCTCTGAATATGAGCAGCAGAATCCGTGCTTATTTAGTGACTCTACTAGAAATTTAGATGCGAAGTGATGATGTAATTGAACTGCTAGTCCCACCTGTAGTGGTGCTATAATAGTTCTTGGTCGCGTAGCTTGCATGATTCCCTGTCCCAATGAAGCCAACTTTACACTTTGACTGCCAGATGGAAACAATATGTAACATCAAGCGCAGTGATTCTGGAAGGAAGGATATGGCCTCGTCTACAGACGATATCTCGTGTAAGCTAGCATATGATCCCTTCGATTGATTTAATAATTGTATGTCACTTTTAATCAGTTTTGCTGCCATCTCGATTATTCTCATCTTCTCAGCCACAGCATCCTCCTGTTTTGTTTGACTATAGAACTCGTGGAGAATCGAAGAGGCTTTACGTCGTAATGTTACAACGTTTGTTTTTCCATTTATCTCACTTATAACTATTTCATCACCAACATGCTGTATAAGCTGGTCTTTCATATACGTGAAATGGTATGGAGTGTTTTCAGTACCCACATATTCTGACATCCTTTCAATGAGATCATGTATGGTGGTTTGTTCATCATCGTTCTCTTGTGTAAGTACGGTGTTACTTTAAGAAACACTTCTGCTTGAACAGAACATCGAGGTCTGCCACGTTTGACTTCTGGGTGGTCATTTGTTGTGAAATGTTGCGGAACAGATTTATTTGTTCTAAAATGTATACTGCTCACTTGGTGATATAATGCATCAGCTGCAAAAAGGTCGTTCACACTGTTGATCCTCCCTTTCACTAGTTCTGACCAACAAGATAATATTGTGGTTAGTTATAATGATAGTACGGTAACTACATGTATCTTAACTAAGCATGAATTATAACACCAGTCATATTGGTACCACAGATCACAACGATCTAACCTGAAATGTATTACATGATGAACTCCTGAAATGAAACGCCTTCCAGTTGTCGTTGAAAAACTCGTCAAGCTGCCATCGATTGCAAATTCACAGTTGCTGTGTACCAAATTTATCCATGTAAATTTGATATTTTTGGTAAATGCAAAGGAAATATCACTTCAATGTGCATGGCATATATGTCAACAGATTCGTTGATATTAAAAACCCTAATTTAGAACTTAACATAATGAGAAAATGTTCATTAGAACCGAAGATATCGAAAAATAAGGTTTTACGGCGGCCATCTTGGATTTGGGTGAAAATAACTAACTTCGCCTGTGTAGATTTTGGTAGATTTTTAGTATGTCATTCTAGTGACCTTCCCTGTGGCAAAAACGTATAAAAAGGTTCTGTTGCAATTTGTGGTGATATATATTGACCGGACTATTATATTGAATGAGTTTATGCTAATATATATTAGCTCGATGGTGAAACAAGTTGTAGCAACGTTAGATTAATCGAGACCTCATTCGTGATGGGCGTGAATTATTGAATCGTACGAGTTTGTAATTGAAAACTTGTATTCTAAAATATCACCTTGAAATTGATAACAATGTTAACGCTCTATCATTACATGTTCACGTGTCATGCTTCCGGTCGAAAACAAAATGTCGGAGACTTTTTCACAGACGAAAAAAATGTAAACATTGGCAAATTCCTTCAAATTTCTAGATGGTAATCTAACATAGATATATTATCAATGAATATATTACAGAATACTAAGTACTGAACAATGTAGAACTGATCATTGTCACTAATTGCCTTGAAATTTACTATCACCTGAATGCTTACATTGTTTACCTGACTTACCTGTGTTGAGGTATGATTTATCAATGGGAAGGCGTAAACGACAAAATTCCTCGCCAGGTGAAACATTGAATAAGAAAAAACATAAACCAATAAAATTTCCAAAACTTCCAGATAGTGACAATACAACTGATAGTGACGGTGGAGGCACTGCTTATTACGAGGCGTGTGATTCTGATACGGAGCCGATAGCCCCGCACATATCATCTACAATGACAAAATTTACCCCAGATGACCTAAAAGAGTTGAGTGCTCAGTTAGCTCCTATTTTGATTAATGATCTGAAATCGCAGCTTCATGATGATATCGTTCACGAGCTGAAATCAGAACTGTATGAGTTTGTACGCCAAGAGACATGGGCCCTGAGGGACGAGGTAGTTTCTCTCAGGTCGGAGAACTCACAACTCAAGGCTGAGCTAAAAACGACGAAATTAGAGGGCGATGAGTTGGCACAGTATGGCCGACGAATGAACCTGGATATTACAGGCATCCCAGGGGACACTGGTAAAACAGATGAGGATGTAGAGTCCAAAATATTGGAACAAGCCAAGAATAGAGGCATCAGATTATGTGCAACAGACATTGATAAATGCCACAGAAAGGGTAAGCCTATCGACAACTACAACAGAAAAGTTATTGTAAAATTTACAAATTCGAAGGCGAGGCAGCGTCTGTATGCTGCACGTAAGGAACTGTCAGATGGCATTTTCGTGCAGGAGAATTTGACTCCTTATCGTGAATCGTTGTCATATCACGCTCGACAACTCAAACGAGACAATTTAATCACGAAGACATGGGTAGCAGGCTGTAGGGTATATGTGCAGTTAGAGACAGAACGTACGGGTCGCCTAGTGATGAACATGGATGAGATTCAGCAGATTAGGGACAAACAACCTCCATGTAAATAATTTGACAGCTACTGTCAACTGTGTTCATAAACAAAGTGCGTGCTAGAAAGTGACCCCGTTCTTTACACATTCTTTACAAGTGTCATAAATTTATGCTACCTGTGTGTATGATATAATAACGAATACCTGTGCTATTGAAGATTATCTCACCGTGTTCATTCAACAGTTTTACACTATTAACAAATTTTACTGGCTTTTTCTTATATAGAATATGACATCATTATAGTTTTTCACAAAACGTAATTTAATATCAAATTCCTAACTTTCTACTTCACAGTTTTACATAAGTTAGTTGCTCCACAGAATTATATAAATGATCACTGAATGTTAATGTCAAATATCCTTGCTAGGGAAAATGAGGATGCGGAGCACTACCTATTTCGATGTCTATTCTATGTAAATTCCAGACGCGTTCTATTCGTAAACACACGTAAGAAAACTACTGTTAGGCTTCGAAAACTTAGCGGACAATGAAAATGAATATATTTTCACACAAGTTCAAACATATATTAAAATGACTAAACGCTTCGAGCAAATAACCACATGATCTGTATATATATATAGGCTGTTCTCTTGTGACGATCTATGTTATGGTGTGGTGACGTGTGTGGCTGGCTGGGTAACGTTGTGTGGTGGGACACTTGATTGGAGTAGCTATTACAGTTACATTTCCTAAACTTTTTGTGGTTTGTTTATTGTTGTTTTTTGTTTCTAAATTCTTATTATCTAAAATGTTGCTTATTCTCTTAATCATTTTACCCTTTTTCTATTAATATCATTAAATTTAGTAAAGTACTAGCACAACTCTTGTATTCAGTCTCTTTGTTAATTACAATCTAGTCTTATGGGGAGGGCCGTAACTAATGTTGTTAAAACTTGTGGCCCAACCCATTTGCTTCAACATATAATGACAATCCTTGAGCAAACAATGCCACGAATCATGCATTATGGATAGTTACACACGTTTGTTCATTTGTTTTGTATTGTACATTGTATATATAGAATGCAATCAAATATGATTAAACTAAATCTTGCTAGTCACGACTTACACGAACATATAAAATGGAGACGAAAACTACAGTATTCGTCCTTACCTTTCCTCGATAAGATTTAATTATTAGATGTAGTGAAATTAGTAATGAACTTGTTTAATTTTCAATATTTATAAATCTGATGAGTTTCTATTATAAGTTAATTACATTATTTCACAGATTTATGGCCCTATCTGTAGTATATACATGTATTTTGCGCGTTCGCTATTATTGTATATAACTATTGTTGTTGTTGGTTGTTTTTTGTTGTTGCTGATTGTATATGTTTGATAGGTTCAGTCCGCTTTCCTGCATGCTAGCCATTAACTTTACTGTCTGTCTGTGTCTGAGTCCAATTACAGGTTGGTCCGCTCATATAAATATGTGTTAGTGTGTATGTACGTCTGTCTGTCTGAGTGCCCGTCTGTAATAGGGCTGCCCATACAATTTCGTTTCGATTGTCTTATTCTTTGTGTATATTTAATAGTGTCTGTCAGTAAACCCAATAGCATGTCTGCATATTTGTGGTCCAATAGTAAGATCATAGAGTGCAGATATTAATGTTGATGTAATTGAGTGTAATTGCGCACGTATCATTTATATATATATATATATATATATATATATATGTGTTTGCTTTGCTGGCACGCAACTTTTGAAAAGCACTTGAGTATCACCTAAGCTGTTTCAGATGGAATATATTGAGTACTTATGAATTAATTATCTGAATTCTGTCATGTATCTATTAAAACTCCAAAATGTGTGTCTAAAACAAATCATTGTATGCTACATATATATTTACCAGTCTAGAAATTTATTCTCGCACTATTTACAGAAAGTGAGATAGTGTAATGTTGTTTTACTGTTGCGTTTATTTTGTGTTTTTGCTCGCTTCGCCACGCCTTTGTGTTTATATTCTATTACGTCCATGCTATTTGGTAGATATTTATGTTAGATTGGTCCAGTGGTCGGTCGGTCTGTTCAGTACAGTGGTACTGTATCCTTATAGGTGACTGATTTAATTGCATATAGATCGGCCATTGGACTATTTCACATATCAAGGCAGTGTATACGCATAACATATGTATTACACCAACATAGTATATAGTATCTTATCAATTTGATAACTACAGGGGCACGTTCATGTTTACGCTTTTGTATTATGATCATAAGTATATTATTTGTCAACACAGTGAATTACTACTGCGTATTCAACATTATGTTAGTAGTATGTAGTAACATACAGAGTGATATCGCTGCAGAAGATTCCTTATTTCTCAGCACTATTAATAATTTGTATTTCTTAATGATCGCAAAATGTTTACTAATTTTATCAGGTGATGTTGAGGTAAATCCAGGACCAGAGGTTGGTGATACATGCCTTTCAGTTTTTCATCAAAATATAAGAAGCATAAGAAATAAATTTGATTACATTAAAACACACTTTTTGGACTTTGATATTCTCTGCTTCACAGAAAACAAATTGTCTGCTGATATTCATGACAACTTCCTATATCTTGATGGATTTGATCAAATATATCGTAAAGACAATACAATTAATGCTGGGGGTTTGTTAGTATATGTTTCGTCTAGAATTTACTCGGTAAGAAATATAGAACTTGAAAACATTTTACCTGAATCGATTTGGATTGAAGTTAAAGACCAAACCCGGACATATTTATTATGTAATCTGTATCGACCACCACATTTTAGTGTTGAGATGTGGGAAAGGATTAATATTTGCATCGATAAGGCTCTTGAATTATCTAATAACATTATTTTTGTAGGGGATGTTAATGAAGATCAATTGAATGCTACCAATCATAAATTTAAAGACATTTTGTTGTTGAACAATATGGTTAATGTGATAAGAGAACCCACAAGGGTAAGCCCGTATTCACAAACGTTAATAGATCCTATTGGTATATCATCTTCTCTACATTGTTTACATTCGGGGATATTTAATACGGAAAAGAACATAAGCGACCACTTTGGAACATTTGCATATATCAAAATTGATTCTCTTTCCAGTACACCTTTCAAACGACGCGTGTGGAATTACAAGCGTGCAAATTTTGATTTACTCAATAGAACTGTTCGTAGTACGGACTGGTCATTTTTAAATTCCACTGATGTTAATACTGCAGCCAGTGAATTTACAGAAATATTTTTAAAATTGGCAAAATCGTGTATACCCAACAGTGTTGCAACAATTCGTCCAAATGACTCAGAGATTAGAACAGTATCTAGGCAGCGTGACAGACAAAAGCGATTAGCTGTATCTTCTGGGAAACTTTCAGATTGGGACAAATTTAAAACACTGAGAAATAAAATAAACAACATGAAAAAACATGTTAAAGAAATCTTCTTTAACAATATTGAATTTACTCTCAGTGACTGCAAATCTTCGAATCCTCGTCAGTATTGGAAAATAGTAAAATTACTAGTTAAAGAAAACTCTTCAAATTGTGAATCCATACCACCTCTAATTAAAGATGATGACTCGCTTGCATTTACAGATAAAGAGAAGGCCAGTACTTTGAATGATCTCTTTGTATCAATTTCAAATATCGATGACACACAAGCTACATTACCCAACTTTATTAAAAACACTGATAACTCTTTGACTAATGTGGCAATAACTGAACAAGATGTAATTGATGTTCTTTCAAATCTTGTTGCCAATAAAGCGAGTGGACCTGATGAAATAAGTCACCGGATGCTGAAAGAATCCCGCTTTACTCTTTGTAAACCATTGACTATTTTGTTCAACAGATCTCTAGAACTTAGTACATACCCCGAATGCTGGAAAAATGCAAATTTAATGCCATTGTTTAAGAAGGGTGAAAAATCTAGCCCATCCAACTACAGACCAGTGTCACTTATCAGTTGTCTAGGTAAAGTAATGGAGCGTGTTATGTTTAAATATTTTTATAATTTTCTGCATGAAAATGAACTTATATACAAACACCAGTCAGGATTTGTTCCTGGACATTCTACAGTATACCAACTAATAGATATATATCATCAAATCTGCAAAGCTTTAGATGAAATCCACGTGTATTGTCTTCTGCGACATCAGCAAAGCATTTGATCGTGTCTGGCATAAGGGTCTTATTTTCAAGCTGAAGCAAAATGGTTTTTCCGGTGACATTATTAAATGGATTGCTAGTTACCTTGCCAATCGTACTCAAAAAGTATTTGTAGGTTCCACTTTTTCAGAAGAGAAAACCATTAACGCCGGTGTACCACAGGGTTCGGTGCTAGGTCCTTGGTTATTTTTAATATACGTAAATGACATCGCAGATTCCCTCTCTAGTGTAACACGTTTGTTTGCTGATGATAGCTCATTAGCTGTCTCATCTCACGATATAAATCATATCGAGACAACATTGAATTCTGACTTGAATATGTTATCTCATTGGGCGAAACAATGGCTTGTAAAATTCAATCCATCCAAAACTGAAGCTATGTTTTTAACACTTGCAAAAACCAACCGTAACTTACCCGCACTTTCCTTCGAAAATATTCACTTGGCATTCGTTATTTCTCATAAACATTTAGGCGTTACTTTAAACAATGATGGATCATGGCACGAACATATTACGAATATAACTTCCTCCGTTGCACGGTATCTAGGAACCATGAGAATGTTAAAATTTAAACTTAAACGGAAAACATTGAATCAAATTTATATTTCATATCTAAGACCGATTATTGAATATGCATCGGTAGTTTGGGATAGTTGCACCCTATACGAAAAAGAGTTATTAGACAAAATACAGTATGATGCAGCAAGAATTGTAACCGGTTTAACCAGATCTGTATCAATAGAAAGATTACTTCATGAAATTGGTTGGGTTTCCTTATCGGAAAGAAGACATATGCAAAAACTAACCTTAGTTTACAAATATAACCACGGAGAATTACCAAGTTATCTATCTGATCAATTTCCTAATACTGTGTTAGAAACTAATACCTACAGGTTAAGAAATTTTAATGATTATGCTACTGTTACACGCCGGCTTGAAATATTTTCAAAATCAGTTATACCGTCGTCTGTTAAACTGTAGAATAATCTTGATTTGCATTTACGAAATACGGATTCGATATCAGCCTTTAAATATAAGCTAAAGCAAAAATTCAAACACCCAACAGTGCCCACATTCTACATGTCTGGGGAAAGATTATATCAGGTCCTTCATGCAAGAATACGTAATAAATGCAGTAATTTAAACGCAGATTTATTCAATAATCATTTACGTGATAACGCAAAGTGTGAATGTGGACACAATATTGAGAATGCAGAACATTATTTCTTCAGGTGCCCTATATTTTCGTTACAACGCCGACAACTGTTTATTGACACACGTCAGCATCATCCTCTAAATACGGATAAACTACTTTACGGATTCAGAAACCTACCAGATAACGAGAACGAAACTATCTTTACACATGTACACAATTATATCAAACAAACTAAACGTTTTGCTGTTAACTAAAGGATGTGTAGTTAGTTACCTAATTACTGTCTATTCCAAGAGCAATGGGACGTACTAGTATATTAGCTTAGTTAGATTAAGGGCGTGGACATGCGAGCAACAAAATCATATCTTTTTTTTTTATGAAAATATTTTCTTTCTTTCTTTTTGGACTTTCCGTTTTTCCTCTTTACATTTTTTACATTGTTATTAATAAATCAATTGATTTAAAATTTCCAAAACTATGCACGCTACTTCTTAAGAATCGTAGAAAAAGCCTGCCCATTCTGTTACATATGTTTGATCTAAGGGGAGGGTCGTCACTAATGTTGGTAAAACTTGTGACCCAACCCATTTGCTTCTTATAAATTATAACAGTGTCACTAATATAATATTCGTTACATTTCATTTGTTGTATATTGTGCATTTTGTGTATATGTATGTTATTCGAAAGCAATAAAATATGTTTAAACTCCCTCCCTTCCTACATCTCTCACTACCTCTCTCCCCCTCTCTCCCCTCTCTCCCTCCCTACCTCTCTCTCACTGTCTTTCTCCCTCTCTCGCACCATCTCGCTCTCCCATCCTTCCCTCGCTCTCAAACTATTTATCTCCCTCTCTCTCCCCCTCTCTCCCCCTCTCTTCCCCTCTCTCCCCCACCCCCTTCCTACCTCTCTCCCTGCCTCCCTTCCTACATCTCTCTCACACTATATCTCTCCATCTCTCTCCCTCCCTCGCTCCCTCACCCTCTCTCCCTCCCTCCCTCCCTCCTACCTCTCTCTCGCTCGTGTCTGTTCTTTAGCACTGCGTTTAAAAATAATCCTCGTTAATAATCACTATATGCGATATGTGTTACATTAACCATCAGTAGCTACCTCGACATGGGACATACCTCGCTATTATATTTAACACAAAATAAAGAACACTAACTTACTCGTTTTATCTTCGATCCGTCAAAGCAAGGCATTCCTCGACTATTAACTAGTAAACCATATTTTCCAAACAAAGAAGTGAAAGTTTTCTATATTTCGAATGATGTTTTTAAAACAATCACTACCGTGAATTTGATATGATATTTCATGTTGGAGGAAATATGAGTACCCAGATACAAACCACCTGTCCGAGTTGGTGAAAACCAGTGCACCTCGCCATCTAACATACCTCCATCACGTTCGAGCCTCTCCGGAGCCGTTACGATTATGTCGTTAGGCAAGGCATTATAGTTCGAGCCCGCTGGAGCCGTTACGATTGTGCCCTTAAGCAAGGCATTTAAAGTCCACGTTGCCTCTTCTCTCTCCCTCGTGGCGATGGATTCAATCAGGAATGAGGTCTCGAGAGTGATTAATATAAGTTGAAATAACTTGTTTCGCAATCGAGCTAAAATATATTTGTATAAACTAAATTACACATTGCCTCTTCTCTCTCCCTCTCGTGGCTATGGATTCCATCAGGAATGAGGTCTCGAGTGTGATTAATATAAACAAGTTGCAATAACTTGTTTCGCAATCGATCCAAAATAAATTTGTATAAGCTATAAACTAACATACTTCCATGTGCGGGAATCGAAAACGAGTTTCAAAATGTTAGTCTGGACAAGAGGTTTATATTTCAATATTTTATTAAGTATCGTAAACATACACTGTGTCTAGTTACATGCTCAACTATGTTAACATATAAGTTATCAACATAACAGTTGGGGGGGTATGATACAGATACAATATAACATGACATCGATTGTACATATAAGTAATATGCTACATATACAGTATAACATGACATCGATTGTACATATAAGTAATATGCTACATAGACAACCTACAGCCTGGAACAACAAATACATGAGGTTGAACATGCATGAGTATTTACTAGATACTTAAAGTAGACACATGCGTTATACAATACTAATACGTGCAACTTGATATCATAGCACTAAATAGTTCCAACCACAGGGATTCGGCACGTTTGGGGGTACTAGTATATATATTTAAGTACAGGGATTCTACTCTGTGGGATGTCAGATTTCGCATCGATCAGTAAAATGGCCCTATCTGAGACACATGTGTTATACAATACTAATATGTGCAACTTGATAGTATAGCACTCGATAGCCAGTTATAAGTCGTAAATAATACCAGTAGTCATAAGCATGGAGGAATGCATACATGATCGTACGATTATTCCAAAATATTATAATAATAAAGACTTTATTTAACGAGAGAACTCATTTGAACAATTAAGTCAATCTACCACGAGGCCCTCAACAAATTAAAACATGAAATAGCATAATGAAACATGTAAACAGTAACCAGTAAAACTTTCATAGGAAATAAGATATAAGCTGTAAGAACTAATACTTACATTCATGTATAATTGTATAGTATCAGTTTATTAGGATTTTGGTCTGTTCGTTGCACCACCTGATATATAAAGCATTGAGGGGTTGAGGTCCCTAGATTCCGCTTTGTTTATCGGATACACGATGATTAGTGTCAGCGGCTTGGGATAAGACAGCAGTCGGTGGATCTTCATGTTCTTTTCCTCCGCATTTGCACTACGATGCTAACTGTGTGGTCTGTCTCAGATTGTCAACGTCTCCATGCAGTGTTTGGTTGATTGCAATGTATGGTGGCCTCGTGAACGCCCCCATGAAGTATGTGGTTGATTGCAATGTATGGTGGCCTCGTGAACGCCCCCATGAAGTATGTGGTTGATTGCAATGTATGGTGGCCTCGTGAACGCCCCCATGCAGTATTTGGTTGATTGCACTGTCTGGTGGCCTCTTGAACGCCCCCATGACGTATTTGGTTGATTGCAATGTATGGTGGCCTCGTGAACGCCCCCATGAAGTATTTGGTTGATTGTAATGTATGGTGGCCTCGTCAACGCCCCCATGAAGTATTTGGTTGATTGCAATGTATGGTGGCCTCGTGAACGCCCCCATGACGTATTTGGTTGATTGTAATGTATGGTGGCCTCGTCAACGCCCCCATGAAGTATTTGGTTGATTGCAATGTATGGTGGCCTCGTGAACGCCCCCATGAAGTATTTGGTTGATTGCACTGTCTGGTGGCTTCGTCAACACCCCCATGAAGTGTTTGGTTGATTGTAATGTATGATGGCCTCGTCAGCGCCCCCCTGAAGTGTTTGGTTGATTGTAATGTATGGTGGCCTCGTGAACGCCCCCATGAAGTATTTGGTTGATTGCAATGTATGGTGGCCTCGTGAACGCCCCCATGAAGTATTTGGTTGATTGCACTGTCTGGTGGCCTCGTGAACGCCCCCATGAAGTATTTGGTTGATTGCAATGTATGGTGGCTTCGTCAACACCCCCATGAAGTGTTTGGTTGATTGCACTGTATGGTGGCCTCGTCAACGCCCCCATGAAGTGTGTGGTTGATTGCAATGTATGGTGGCCTCGTCAACGCCCCCATGAAGTGTGAGGTTGATTACACTGTCTGGTGGCCTCATCAACGCACACATGAAGTGTTTGGTTGATTTCAATATATTGTGGCCTCGTCAACGTCCCATGAAGTGTGTTGTTGATTGCACTGTATGGTGGCCTCATCAACGCCCCCATGTAGTGTTTGGTTGATTGCAATGTATGGTGGCCTCGTCAACGCTCCCATGAAGTGTTTGGTTGATTGCAATGTATGGTGGCCTCGTCAACGCCCCCATGAAGTGCTTGGTTGATTGCAATGTATGGTGGCCTCGTCAACGCCCCCATGAAGTGTTTGGTTGATTGCAATGTATGGTGGCCTCGTCAGCGCCATGAAGTGTTTGGTTGATTGCAATGTATGGTGGCCTCGTCAACGCCCCCATGAAGTGCTTGGTTGATTGCAATGTATGGTGGCCTCGTCAACGCCCCCATGAAGTGTTTGGTTGATTGCAATGTATGGTGGCCTCGTCAGCGCCCCCATGAAGTGCTTGGTTAATTGTAATGTATGGTGGCCTCGTCAACACCCCCATGAAGTGTTTGGTTGATTGCAATGTATGGTGGCCTGGTCAACACCCCCATGAAGTGTTTGGTTGATTGCAATGTATGGTGGCCTCGTCAACGTCCCATGAAGTGTGTTGTTGATTGCACTGTATGGTGGCCTCATCAACGCCCCCATGTAGTGTTTGGTTGATTGCAATGTATGGTGGCCTCGTCAACGCCCCCATGAAGTGTTCGGTTGATTGCAATGTATGGTGGCCTAGTCAACACCCCCATGAAGTGTTTGGTTGATTGCAATGTATGGTGGCCTCGTCAGCGCCCCCATGAAGTGTTTGGTAGATTGCAATGTATGGTGGCCTCGTCAACGCCCCCATGAAGTGTTTGGTTGATTGCAATGTATGGTGGCCTCGTCAACGCCCCCATGAAGTGTTTGGTTGATTACAATGTATGGTGGCCTCGTCAACGCCCCCATGAAGTGTTTGGTTGATTGCAATGTATGGTGGCCTCGTCAACGCCCCATGAAGTGTGTGGTTGATTGCAATGTATGATGGCCTCGTCAATGCCCCCACGAAGTGTTTGGTTGATTGCAATGTATGGTGGCCTCGTCAACGCCCCCTTGAAGTGTTTGGTTGATTGTATTGTATTGTGGCCTCATCAACGCCCCATGAAGTGTTTGGTTGATTGCAATGTATGGTGGCCTCGTCAAAGCCCCCATGAAGTGTTTGGTTGAGTGCAATGTATGGTGGCCTCGTCAACGCCCCCATGCTGTGTATGGTGGAGTTTATCATCTGATTGCCTCACCATCGCCCCCATGATGTGTCTCGTGGAGGGAAATATCTGATGGCCTCGTCAACGCCCCATGATGTGTCTCGTGGAGTGTAGCGTCTGATTGCCTCATCAACCCAATGTCTGTTACATATTTCGAGGTCATGCTCTTCCCCACTGTCTGTGAGTTCTTGCACGCATGCGCATTCACTATGTCTCACAACATGCTTTCCTTCTAATCATTGGTATACACATTTAGTTTAGTTTGATTGCGAACTATATTTACAACATTAGATTTATCGCTCTCGAGACTTATATCTTACTTAAAACACACATTTATATAACAATATCTTACTAATTAAACTTGTTAATTTCGTACATTTAAGCATAGGATTTAATATAATACTCTGACCTTTTGAAAGCAGTCCAATATCAATAATAATGGACTGCAAGTACAAAGGTATGGCGTCACGACAGTGTTTTAATATCAAAGCCATTGTGTCAAATAATGCACGTGCGTGCGTGCGTGCGTGCGTGCGTGCGTGCGTGTGTGTGTGTTAGTTTACATACCCCACTAACTTATTCATGTATGTCTATGCCGTGCATCAATAAACCTTAGAAAGGATATGCACGTGAACATACTGACTCGGTGATCTGTCTGACTTAGCCAAATCGTTAAAGCTGGACTTCACTCTTATATATTATTAAATATGTATAGAATTAAAATGTATGAGCATTGATTAGATAATGGTGATACGTAAATAAACAATTTACACATTCGTTTGTCGATTTCTATAATTCATTAGCAGGCATATTAAATAAAAGTTAATCATGTCGACTAAGTATTTCTTACTTAATACACACACATACACACCTATGTCGTAGCAATTATGTTGCCAATAATTGCATGTGTAAATGCAAGTGTTCAACACGTCATCAATAGTAAAGACTACGTCATTAAACAAATTATTTGCAGTGCCGCACTTTATATAAACAAATATAAACACTCTACTGTAGTACATTGGTAACACGCTGGACTGGTAATCCAGGGATCGCAGGTTCGACCCCCGGCTGGGCCTAATAAAATTAACAGTCTTTCAGATGGGACGTTAAACCGATGTCTCGTGTCGGTGTTGTACACCGTGCACGTAACAGAACCAGAGGAGACTCTGGAATGGGTCTCTGTCTGTATCATTGCACTATCCTTCAAAAATCTAAATATAATCTCTTCAGGAGGCGTCGCTCATATGGACAACCGGTCGCGACGATAAATAAACGTAAAAACACACTACTGTATCGGTAGATAGGTGGGGTAAGGTAGCACATATTTTATTTTTTATTGTTGAGAATTCAAAGCATGTAATATAAGGTACATTTATACCTACTTGCTATGTTCTATATAAATCCCACTATAATATATGGCCATATGAAGAATAATACGTCTTATATTATAATATGTATGTGCTATTTATCTATCTCTGAATACTGACACCTCTTCCTGCGAGTGTTACTGGCAGGTCAGTCTGTTGTGACGGAGTGTAGACCACCCCACCCCCATTCCCTGGGTAAGAACCAGTACTCAACACTCCAACCTCCGTAAGCGACTGACAACTTTCTCGCACATCACCATTTATCACTTGTCCCTGGCAAGGAGCGAACTCACAATCCTGGCGATAGCTGTGAAAGGCGAGATATAACGACAGCGTTTTAGACCACTCGGCCAGGAGGCTCTCATGTATGTGCATGCTCCTATGAGAATTCATTGTTCATTTTCTATGTTTATTTATCAGGTTGACTGGCATGTGATGCTTCTCCGAAATGTATAACACATTTTACGGGGACAATAAATGAAGCTATCCGAATGAGGCCTGACACTATAGTATTTATTCAGAAAAGGGTCCGAGTGGTTGAAAGCGATAATAATAGTAATAATAATAATAATAAAGACTTTAGTTAACGAGGGAGCTTACATAACACATGGCTAATACAAATAAGGCCCTCAACATATATACAATGACATAGAAAACACATTAATTAAAGAAACACTACATGTTAAGTACAGTATTCAGCAATACATGGAAGCTCATCTATTATATATATATAACATAGGAATAGGATATATATATATATACCAGAGTCCTATGTTTCTGTTGTTTATTCCATTCCTATCGAATTTTAAAGATATAAGATAACGTCAAATAGCTTGCTCATTGTGATTGTTGTAAACACAACTACCACTTTCGTTTGAGGAAGCTACCCAGCGTGTTTGACGAAGCTACCCAGCGTGTTTGACGAAGCTACCCAGCGTGTTTGACGAAGCTATCCAGCGTGTTTGACGAAGCTATCCAGCGTGTTTGACTAAGCTACCCAGCGTGTTTGACGAAGCTATCCAGCGTGTTTGACGAAGCTATCCAGCGTGTTTGACGAAGCTACCCAGCGTGTTTGACGAAGCTATCCAGCGTGTTTGACGAAACTACCCAGCGTGTTTGACGAAGCTACCCAGCGTGTTTGACGAAGCTACCCAGCGTGTTTGACGAGGCTATCCAGCGTGTTTGAAGAGGCTATCCAGCGTGTTTGAAGAGGCTACCCAGCGTGTTTGACGAAGCTACCCAGCGTGTTTGACGAAGCTACCCAGCGTGTTTGACGAAGCTACCCAGCGTGTTTGACGAAGCTACCCAGCGTGTTTGAAGAGGCTACCCAGCGTGTTTGACGAAGCTACCCAGCGTGTTTGACGAAGCTACCCAGCGTGTTTGACGAAACCAGCGTGTTTGAAGCTACCCAGCGTGTTTGAAGAGGCTACCCAGCGTGTTTGACGAAGCTACCCAGCGTGTTTGACGAAGCTACCCAGCGTGTTTGAAGAGGCTACCCAGCGTGTTTGACGAAGCTACCCAGCGTGTTTGAAGAGGCTACCCAGCGTGTTTGACGAAGCTACCCAGCGTGTTTGACGAAGCTACCCAGCGTGTTTGACGAAGCTACCCAGCGTGTTTGACGAAGCTACCCAGCGTGTTTGAAGAGGCTATCCAGCGTGTTTGTGGAATGTAAATGGTTCTGTCCGGATGTACGCTCATGTCTGAAATACTGCTCGGAAGGACATCTTGGATCTGTTTCGACCAATAACAACTCGAGAGTTAACATGTGACCTTAGTTGTCTGTGCGACTTTAAACCCGTAAAGCAGAAATAAATACACAAACTCAGTGACAAGCTTACATATGATTCTTTCGTCTGACTAAGGTTAGAACACTGAAAATTATAACAAACTAAGGGGATATTGCTCTTAGAAATGCTCGATATCAATATCTTGAACAGCTTAGAGTTATTCCCCCTGAATACAATCCATTCAGATTTATCAGTGTAGGCCAGCTTTATGAAATACGCCATGGCAAAACATTGAAGTTATATAAATCTACACAGAGACTAACACACGAACGCACATTGTGTTAGGGCATACAAATCCAGGTATGTGTGTTTATTTCGTATTGTATTTGCATTACGTATGTAGCTTAGTTTGATCGTCCTTTTATTGTGACACCCACATGACAGTTTTATGAAACCGTATGTGTTCTTGGTTTCTTCTGTTGCTGTCGCATCCGCCTGTGTTCGCTCAATGCGCATTACCTCCGTCCACTCGTTACCTCCATCAACTCATAACCTCCGGAACTCATTCTCGCCGTGCTCATTTTCTCCGCTTACTCCTTATCTCCCCAAGACGCATATGTTTTTTGTTGTCTCAGTTTGTTTATACTGACTTGTATACCACTGTAACCTATCATTACTTATGGTCACGGGTTCGAGCCCCGCTCAGACCGTGTCTCATTTATATGAAAAAGTTGGCAGTTTCTTACGGAGGTTGGTGCACCCAAGTACTGGTTAACCGCTGGAGCCTGCCCAGGAATGGTGTTGTTAGGTAAACTGCCCGCCGGCGATATAGCCCAAAATGGTGCTGATGCAGGCGTAAAACCCGAAATATAACAAAACATAACAGTTTGTTTATCTGTTAGCCGATTGCGCACACTGTTACGGGTGGCTTTACGTACCTTTGATGATATGGACTGGCTCGGTGAAGAATGAACCCATTAGATTATAAGGGTGACCCCAGGCCCGTAGCCACACTGAGGCACACCACACACCGAGGCTGGTTCCTCGCTTAAAATTTCCAAAGCAAAGAAATGAATGAAAAAATAAATAAATAAAATGCAAACAATATCCCTTTGCTGTATAAAATGTTGACTTCTAGAGAGCTGAACGGTCAGTACATAAGTATACGTCCAAACTCATTAAATCAGAAAACGCAGGGAGTCGCTTCTATACCCCAACAATTTTAATGCCCCGGACCACCTTGATTGCCTCGGTTAAAATTTGCCTCTGGCTACGGTACTTGGCCCTGATCTGGATCCCGATTCAGGATATTTAATAAGATTCTTCCACCTGCGTTTGTTTCAGTCAATAAGAAGGGTGGAGGGGTATTTTGTATGGAGTGAAACAAACGCCTGTGGATTCTTCGCCATTGTGAGACTGGAGAAAACTACGAATTATTTCCATGGTGGTAGCACGCTGGTAATCCAGGGATCGCAGGTTCGATACCCCGTCTGACCATAATACAATTAACAGTCTTTCAGATGGGACGTTAAACCGAGGTCTCGTGTCGGTGCTTTACACCGTACACGTAAAAGAACCAGAGGAGATTCTGGAATGGGTCTCTGTCTGTATCATTGCAATATCCTCCAAAATCTAAAATGACTAATATCTTCAGGAGGCGTCGCTCATATGCGCAACCGGTAGCGACGATAAATATACGTAAAACATACACACAATCCCTTTCAGTCTATTGCTGTTAATTTATGTGTAAAAAATGCTTAATTTCCTTCTATACATGTACAAATTCTGAAATAAATAATGTTTAAAATAAATAAGCTATACATAAATGCCATACCTTGCTAAATATGGTCACCAGCCCCACATTTGGAGCAATTATTCATTAACGACATTAGTATCATTATATATAAGGAGTTCGGGTGTTTGGTCTACGTGTAACCAAGGAGTTCGGGTGTTTGGTCTACGTGTAACTAAGGAGTACGGGTGTTTGGTCTACGTGTAACCAAGGAGTTCGGATGTTTGGTCTACGTGCAAACCAAGGTGTTCGGATGTTTGGTCTACGTGTAAATCAAGGAGTTCGGATGTTTGGTCTACGTGTAAACCCAGGAGTTCGGTCTACGTGTAACAAAGGAGTACGGATGTTTGGTCTACGTGTAACTAAGGAGTACGGGTGTTTGGTCTACGTGTAAACCAAGGAGTTCGTGTGTTTGGTCTACGTGTAAACCAAGGAGTTCGGGTGTTTGGTCTACGTGTAAACAAGGAGTACGGATGTTTGGTTTACGTGTAACTAAGGAGTCCGGGTTTTGGTCTACGTGTAACAAAGGAGTTCGGATGTTTGGTCTACGTGTAGCTAAGAGTACGGGTGTTTGGTCTACATGTAACCAAGAAGTACGGATGTTTGGTCTACGTGTAACCAAGGAGTCCGGGTGTTTGGTCTACGTGTAACTAAGGAGTCCGGGTGTTTGGTCTACATGTAACCAAGAAGTACGGATGTTTGGTCTACCAATAACCAAGGAGTTCGGGTGTTTGGTCTACGTGTAACTAAGGAGTCCGGGTGTTTGGTCTACGTGTAACCAATGAATTCGGTTGTTTGGTCTACGTGTAACCAAGGAGTTCGGGTGTTTGGTCTACGTGTAACCAAGGAGTACGGATGTTTGGTCTACGTGTAACTAAGGAGTCCGGGTGTTTGGTCTACGTGTAACCAATGAGTTCGGTTGTTTGGTCTACGTGTAACCAAGGAGTTCGGATGTTTGGTCTATGTGTAACCAAGGAGTACGGATGTTTGGTCTACGTGTATCCAAGGAGTACGGAGGTTGGTTCACCCAAGTACTGGTTAACCGCTTGAGCCTGCCCAGGAAAGGTGTTGTTAGGTAAACTGCCCGCCGGCTATATAGCCCAAAAATGGTGCTGATGCAGGCGTAAAACCCGATATATAACATAACATAACGGATGTTTGGTCTACGTGTAACCAAAGAGCTTGGTCTACATGTAACCAAGGAGTTCGGGTGTTTGGTCTACGTGTAACAAGGAGTACGGGTGTTTGGTCTACGTGTAACCAAGGAGTACGGATTTTGGTCTACATGTAACCAAGGAGTACGGATGTTTGCTCTACGTGTAACCAATGAGTTCGGATGTTTGGTCTACGTGTAATTTATGACCAGAACTCGTTTTATAGGCATGCTATAAATATTAAATATACCGGGGGGAACAATCTACCGGTGGGGTAACAAGAACGAGACATCGGAAGCGAGCAATGGGGGAGGGGGCTTAACTAGCGTATACATGCATCTAAATTTAATTCAATTCTTAACTATTCACTACTTATACAGTATTTTAACACGACCCAGCTAATAACATACATACTTGTAGAGTAATGTAAATTTAAACCGTCGTATACGCGAATTTGTTTATCAACACACGAAATGTAAACACGTGCATGTGTGAAACAACAGAGGATGTAGAAAACAACGTATATATATTGAACATGAAAGACTATCTATCTATCTTCCTCTAATGTCGAACCCCTCGCGGGGATGTAGAAATGTCCCTAAAAGACTTAGCTAACAGAGGTATGAATCAACTTGATAGCTAACAGAGGTATGAATCAACATATCAAGTAATTTAATTAAAAAAGACAACGTGGGTCAAATGGAGACGATGCATTCCGAATGTTAAAAAGTACGGACGATGCGTTCCGGTTGTAAACAAGTGCGTGACCGATCGACTCGGAAAGTCCTACTTTCTATTTCGAGTTCACAAAAACACTGTTTACCAAATGAACATAAGCAAACAAAGTATAATGTTATAATGTGTAGCAGCATTGCTACCCATACGTAAAAATTGAATTTATCAAATATCTTTTATTTCATACGATGTAATACTGCTTTAAAGTTTTCAAATGTTAACAACAGTCTTCAAGATAAAATGTTAATTGAGTGATATTGTATTTCATATGTAAGCGATGAATCACCAGCATAAAATAAAACCAACACTTCCCAATAATGGAAACTTTATTTAACCAAGTAACTGCCACGGACGGACGGACGGACTGGTGCATGGTATTTTTAGAGCAATGAATGAATAAGAAATTTACATATTGACAAGTTCATTTATCAAAATGTCTAAAAATTGTAATATTACTGGCAAAAAGAAGACACAGCCTTGGCTGTCACGTTTATATAACACAAATAGACTCGGCCTTGGCTGTCACGTTTATATAACACAAATAGACTCGGCCTTGGCTGTCACGTTTATATAACACAAGAAGTCTCGGCCTTGGCCGTCACGTTTATATAACACAAGAAGACACGGCCATGGCTGTCACGTTTATATAACACAAATAGACTCGGCCTTGGCTGTCACGTTTATATAACACAAATAGACTCGGCCTTAGCTGTCACGTTTATATAACACAAATAGACTCGGCCTTGGCCGTCACGTTTATATAACACAAGAAGACTCGGCCTTGGTCGTCCTGTTTATATAACAAAATGGGTAATTTTGTCTAAATATTTTAATATTACTGGCAAAAAGAAGACACAGCCTTGGTCGTCCTGTTTATATAACACAAGAAGATTCGGCCTTGGCTGTCACGTTTATATAACACAAGAAGACTCGGCCGTGGCTGTCACGTTTATATAACACAAGAAGACTCGACCTTGGTCGTCCTGTTTATATAACACAAGAAGACTCGGCCTTCGCTGTCACGTTTATATAACGCAAATAGACTCGGCATTGGCTGACAAGTTTATATAACGTAAGAAGACACAGCCTTGGTCGTCCTGTTTATATAACACAAGAAGACTCGGCCTTGGCTGTCACGTTTATATAACACAAGAAAACTCGGCCTTGGCTGTCATGTTTATATAACGTAAGAAGCCATTGGCCGTCAAGTTGATACAACGTAAGAAGACACAGCCTTGGCCGTCACGTTTATATAACGTAAGAAGACACAACCATGGCCGTCACGTTTATATAACGTAAGAAGACACATCCTTGGCCGTCACGTTTATATAACGTAAGAAAACACAGCCTTGGCCGCCACGTTTATATAACACAAGAAGACTCGTATATATAATGCACAATTTGGTCCTGGCCTAGTACTAGCCTTGGCAGTCACGTTTATATAACACAAGACTTGGTCCTGGCCTAATACTAGCCTTTGTTTGCTAGGACTACTCGGGTAATTATAAACTAGTAAATGCCAATCATGGCTGCACGGTCTATTACTGTGTGCTAGTATTTTGTTCGTATTGTTATGTTTTTCTGCTGTTTATGAAAATAATGTTCCAGATTATTGTTTTATTCAGATTTTAATAAAGGAACCTGCTGGCTGGCTGCTGCTGTTGGCTGGCTGCTGCTGTTGGCTGGCTGCTGCTGCTATATTGCCCCGTTATATCAAGGCACTCAAGATGGATAAAACGGTATTCTTTCAATTTTAACACAATCAATAAATAAATCGCAAATGAGCAGCAAAGCCACATTTAGATGACAGAGTAAATTAACGCCACATTTAGATGACATAGTAAATTAACGTCACATTTAGATGACATAGTAAATTAACGCCACATTTAGATGACATAGTAAATTAACGTCACATTTAGATGACATAGTAAATTAACGCCACATTTAGATGACATAGTAAATTAACGCCACATTTAGGTGACATAGTAAATTAATGTCACACTTAGATGACATAGTAAATTAACGTCACACATTTAGATGACAGTAAATTAACGTCACATTTAGATGACATAGTAAACTAATGTCACACTTAGATGACATAGTAAATTAACGTCACACATAGATGACATAGTAAATTAATGTCACATTTAGATGACATAGTAAATTAACGTCACACTTAAATGACATAGTAAATTAATGTCACCTTAGCTTGTGCAACACCACGCTCTAGCTGCAAGATGTATGGGCTGTCCATGTACGTTAGCTTGTATAACACCACGCTGTAGCTGCAGGGTGTATGTGCTGTCCATGTAGGTTAGCTTGTGCAACACCACGCTGTAGCTGCAGGGTGTATGGACTGTCCATGCACGTTAGCTTGTGCAACACCACGTTGTAGCTGCAGGATGTATGGACTGTTCATGTACGTTAGCTTGTGCAACACCACGTTGTAGCTGCAGGATGTATGGAATGTCCATGCACGTTAGCTTGTGCAACACCACGCTGTAGCTGCAGGATGTATGGAATGTCCATGCACGTTAGCTTGTGCAACATCATACTGTAGCTGCAGGGTGTATGGACTGTCCATGCACCTTAGCTTGTGCAACATCATACTGTAGCTGCAGGGTGTATGATCTGTCCATGCACCTTAGCTTGTGCAACACCACGCTGTAGCTGCAGGATGTATGGGCTGCCCATGCACATTGGTTTGTACAACACCGAGCTATAGCTGCAGGGTGTATGGACTGTCCATGCACGTTGACTTGTGCAACACCATGTGTAGTTGCAGGGTGTATGGACTGTCTATGCACGTTAGCTTGTGCAACACGATGCTGTAGCTGCAAAATGTATGGACTGTCCATGCACGTTGACTTGTGCAACACCTCGCTGTAGCTGCAGGGTGTATGGACTGTCCATACACGTTAGCTTGTGTAACACCATGCTCTAGCTGCAGGATGTATGGACTGTCCATGCACGTTAGCTTGTACAACACCACGCTGTAGCTGCAGGATGTATGGGCTGTCCATGTACGTTAGCTTGTGCAACACCAAGCTGTAACTGCAGAGTGTATGGACTGTCCATGCACGTTCGCTTGTTCTAAAGCACGCTGTAGCTGCAGGGTGTATGGGCTGTCCATGCACGTTAGCTTGTTCTAAAGCACGCTGTATCTGCAGGATGTATGGGCTGTCCATGCACGTTAGCTTGTTCTAAAGCACGCTGTAGCTGCAGCGTGTATAGGCTGTCCATGCACGTTAGCTTGTTCTAAAGCACGCTGTAGCTGCATGATGTATGGGCTGTCCATGCACGTTAGCTTGTGCAACACCACGCTGTAGCTGCAGGGTGTATGTGCTGTCGATGTACGTTAGCTTGTGCAACACCACACTGTAGTTGCAGGATGTATGGACTATCCATGCACGTTAGCTTGTGCAACACCACGCTATAGCTGCAGGATGTATGGACTATCCATGCACGTTAGCTTGTGCAACACCACGCTGTAGCTGCAGGATGTATGGACTGTCCATGTATGTTAGTTTGTGCAACACCACGCTGTAGCTGCAGGGTGTATGTACTGTCCATGCACGTTAGCTTGTGCAAAACCACGCTGTAGCTGCAGGATGTATGGACTGTCCATGCACGTTAGCTTGTGCAACACCACGCTGTAACTGCAGGGTGTATGGACTGTCCATGCACGTTAGCTTGTGTAACACCACGCTGTAGCTGCAGGATGTATGGACTGACCATGCACGTTAGCTTGTTTAACACCACGCTGTAGCTGCAGGATGTATGGACTGTCCATGCACGTTAGCTTGTGTAACACGATGCTGTAGCTGCAGGGTGTATGGGCTGCCCATTCACGGTAGCTTGTGCAACACCACGATGTAGCTGCATGATGTATGTACTGTCCATGCACGTTAGCTTGTGCAACACCACGCTGTAGCTGCAGGGTGTATGTACTGTCCATATACGTTAGCTTGTGCAAAAGCACGCTGTAGCTGCAGGATGTATGGACTATCCATGCACGTTAGTTTGTGCAACACCACGATGTAGCTGCAGTATGTATGGGCTGTCCATGTACGTTAGCTTGTGCAACACCAAGCTGTAACTGCAGAGTGTATGGACTGTCCATGCACGTTCGCTTGTTCTAAAGCACGCTGTAGCTGCAGGGTGTATGGGCTGTCCATGCACGATAGCTTGTTCTAAAGCACGCTGTATCTGCAGGATGTATGGGCTGTCCATGCACGTTAGCTTGTTCTAAAGCACGCTGTAGCTGCAGCGTGTATAGGCTGTCCATGCACGTTAGCTTGTTCTAAAGCACGCTGTAGCTGCATGATGTATGGGCTGTCCATGCACGTTAGCTTGTGCAACACCACGCTGTAGCTGCAGGGTGTATGTGCTGTCGATGTACGTTAGCTTGTGCAACACCACGCTGTAGCTGCAGGATGTATGGACTATCCATGCACGTTAGCTTGTGCAACACCACGCTATAGCTGCAGGATGTATGGACTATCCATGCACGTTAGCTTGTGCAACACCACGCTGTAGCTGCAGGGTGTATGTACTGTCCATGCACGTTAGCTTGTGCAACACCACGCTGTAGCTGCAGGATGTATGGACTGTCCATGCACGTTAGCTTGTGCAACACCACGCTGTAGCTGCAGGGTGTATGGACTGTCCATGCACGTTAGCTTGTGTAACACCACGCTGTAGCTGCAGGATGTATGGACTGTCCATGCCCGTTAGCTTGTTTAACACCACGCTGTAGCTGCAGGATGTATGGACTGTCCATGCACGTTAGCTTGTGTAACACCATGCTGTAGCTGCAGGATGTATGGACTGTCCATGCACGTTAGATTGTGCAACACCATACTGTAGATGCAGGGTGTATGGGCTGCCCATGCACGTTGACTTGTGCAACACCACGCTGTAGCTGCAGGATGTATGGACTGTCCATTCACGTTAGCTTGTGCAACACGAAGCTGTAGCTGCAGGATGTACGGGCTGTCCATGCACGTTAGCTTGTGTCACACCACACTGTAGCTGCAGGGTGTATGGGCTGCCCATTCACGGTAGCTTGTGCAACACCACGCTGTAGCTGCATGATGTATGTACTCTCCATGCACGTTAGCTTGTGCAACACCACGCTGTAGCTGCATGGTGTATGTACTGTCCATATACGTTAGCTTGTGCAAAAGCACGCTGTAGCTGCAGGATGTATGGACTATCCATGCACGTTAGTTTGTGCAACACCACGCTGTAGCTGCAGTATGTATGCGCTGTCTATGTAAGTTAGCTTGTGTAACACCATGCTGTAGCTGCAGGATGTATGGGCTGTCCATGTACGTTAGCTTGTGCCACACCACGCTGTAGCTGCATGATGTATGAGCTGCCCATGCACGTTGGCTTGTGCCACACCACGCTGTAGCTGCATGATGTTTGGGCTGCCCAAGCATGTTGGCTTGCGCCACACCACGCTGTAGCTGCAAGATGTATGGGCTGTCCATGCACGTTAACTTGTGGATATTTTAAGCTAGCAACCTATAACAACCCATACAACGTGACTACATTCACAGTGTAAGCGGAGGAGGAATCTGCATAACGTGTACTTAGTACTAGTACTTAAATATTATTTTAGTACATTTGCTTGGACCTTATCTTTAATGCCATGATGTTCTGATTGTTTAGTGGTTATTTAACTGTATTATGGAGTTGTGTGCCCCCGAACACCCGGATGTAGAGTAGACACAAATCATAATGTTCTATTGGAGTTACACAGATATGTTATTGCATTTTATCATACATTACATTACAATTATACACACAATGAAATACGTAGAAAACAATATGAAATTATATTAGGATTTATTAGTATTGCTGTATACGATTTAATCTGCGGGGAAAAGCAAATGTGTTGGGTCACAAGTTATGGCAACATTATTTACAGCCCTTCCCATTCACTTCAAACTAAATTAACAATGTTGGGTGAACAATTTCTGTTATGTTGATCTGATGAAGAAACATACCAGATATATACAATTAAGCTTCGTGATAAATATTTGTTAACTATTATAAATAATATGGATAATTAACAAAAAAGAATTGAAAAAAAAAAATCATAAAGTTCAATGCCATATCAAGAATGATTTTAATGTACCGCCACACAAAAAACCAAACACACATTTGCAGTGAGAGAGACTAGCGCTAGTGAAATAGAAATGGCTCTGGAGTTTATTTACAGGCATGTTTAATATAAATAAACATATTTTCATATACAATAATACATATAAAGTGTGTCCGCCTCCGTGGTCGAGTGGTTACGGTCGCTGACTTGTATACCACTGTAACCTATCATCACTGATGGTCACGGGTTCGAGCCCCGCTCAAGCCGTGTCTCATATATATGAAATAGTTGGCAGTTTCTTACGGAGGTTGGTGCATCCAAGTACTGGTTAAACGCTGGAGCCTGCCCAGGAAAGGTGTTGTTAAGTAAACTGCCCGCCGGCGATATAGCCTGAAATGGTGCTGATGCAGGCGTAAAACCCGAAATATAACATATAAAGTGTGCATAAATATACACATCCAATTGATGCTATGACTTCCCCATTCGTTTAAGCTTGTATTGTCAAATATGTTTGTACTGGGCCCGTGTAAAAACCCGAGCTAAATATTCAAAAAATGTATGTAAAAAAATTCTGGAAAATTGTATCCCGGAACAAAGGGTATTCTCTATCTTATGTAGATGTATCTTTTTTCACGCGTTTGCCCTTTACGAAATAGTCTCCAATGAAAAAACAACATTAATTACATCGAAAAATACATTGAACATACATGCGAATTTGAATGGCTGTTAAATGCCCGCGAGGGGTTCGACGTTAAAGGAAGATAGATAGATAAATCGATGTTCACTCTGCGATGTCCGGCCTAGATTTGATCTTCCAATATTTTCTAGCTAAGAAAATCCCTGCCTTCATGCATGAATGGCACACCGATATATTGCTCCGCGATCAATGACATGCGTTTTACATTAAACTGCGTAACGTGCAGAACTTCTAAGTATTGACAGCCATTTCGGCGGCCATCTTGGATTTAACTTTCCGGAAGTTGTACTTTAGTAGACTTTTAGTTTGATATTCTCTACCTCCACTACTACTAGAATCAGGCGGATCTGTAGTCCAGTGGTAACACACTGGACTGGTAATTCAGGGATCGCAGGTTCGATCCACCGTCTGACCCTAATAAAATTAACAGTCTTTCAGATGGGACGTTAAGCCGAGATCTCGTGTCGGTGCTGTACATCGTGCACGTAAAAGAACCATGGGAGACTCTGGAATTGGTATATGTCTGTATCATTGCACTATCCTCCAAAAATCTAAAATTATTAATCTTTTCAGGAGGCGTCGCTCATATGGGCAACCGGTAGCGACGATAAATAAACGTAAAACACACACACAGACATATTATATTCGAACAAATGTAATTAAGTGGATATTCACGCACATGTACAAAATCACTAATGTCGTTCACATACACATTTCTTAAATCATTGTTGGTGGACAATCAATACAATGGTATACAGCATCGAACATCACGTATATTTCATGTATATAATACTACACAATTTCTGTTAGAAAATAGCTATATTTTGTCTTTACTATATTTTTCTTTACATTTTTTACATATATATCAATAAATCATTTGTTTCTTATATTCCAATTACCATGTACGCTACTTCTTTAAGAATCACAGAAAAAATCTGCTCGTTCTGTTACATATTCTTGATATAAGGGGAGGGGCGTCACTAATGTTGGTAACACTAATGACCCAACCCAATTGCTTCTTATAAATTATAACAGTCTCACTCGTATAATAATCGTTACATTTCATGTGTTGAACAATTATTGTGCAGTCTGTGTATATGTATGTTATTTGAAAGCAATGCAATGTGTTTAAACTAACATCACGTATAGTGTTGATTTCGTAGCAACCTTTAAGCGAGCGGGCTACGCCAGCCGTGACATTAGCTTTATACACTGTTTCCGGGAGCTCACGAGATGGGATAAAATCCAATCTTTCATTCTAAAATACAAATATCCACTTAATAAACTAAACTGTTTAATAGTACTTCTATCACATTACTGTCTTCGTCCAAATTAATCCATATTCACATTATCACATACCGTTGCATGTATTCAGTGTAATACAGTCATCTCATAAATTCTTATATGACCACACGTTTAATACCACCTGGAAGGGGCTCTGATTGGTCCCGGCGAGACAATGATAGCTTGTAACTGACATTACATGTTGCTTGTGTTCATGCTGTATTTGTTGAAAATCAACTGCTTTATAAATAAAATGCTAAATATGAACTAGTGGAATGCAGTGGTTAAAATATTGTGTCGATGATTTGCGTGAAGTTGTTTGATTATCATGGACTATTTACAATGACATGGTGATGCAGCTTAATGTAATAAGGCTCAAAGATATATTGGCAACTATGTATTCTTCAAATGTATGGTTGTTGTTACTGTTGTTGTTGTTACTGGTGTTGTTGTTGTGTGAGAAAAAGGATCTTACACGAGTGATGATTTCATACCATATTTTATGTAACGAGTTTTGGAATTTTGCTATTAAGCGAGCCTTTTGTAAGATCCTATATATATATATAGTTTAAACCTTTAATTATTTTACAAAGATTGCGCGGGTGAAAGCAAATAATTATGTGGTCATTCCTGTGGGAGGAAATCGGAGTACACGGAGAAAACCCACCTGTCCGATCTGGAGACCATCGTACCATCTCACATACTTCCCAGTCCGAGGATCGAACCCAGGTTGCGTTGGTGAAAATCGAGCGCGCTAACCACTGCGCTAATCGGACAGCTATATATACAATGATGTCGCATTGAATGAACAAAAGAAAACAAATCATTAAAAGTACACTTCCTATATGGCTTACGATAACAAAAATACACTTCCTATATGGCTTACGATAACAAAAATACACTTACTATATGGCTTACGATAACAAAAATACACTTCCTATATGCCTTACGATAACAAAAATACACTTCCTATATGCCTTACGATAACAAAAATACACTTCCTATATGGCTTACGATAACAAAAATACACTTCCTATATGCCTTACGATAACAAAAATACACTTCCTATATGCCTTACGATAACAAAAATACACTTCCTATATGGCTTACGATAACAAAAATACACTTCCTATATGCCTTACGATAACAAAAATACACTTCCTATATGCCTTACGATAACAAAAATAGTAACAACAGTAACAATTAACTACTATGATATAGAAACATCGAGAATTACGTATTAAAGCGACACCATATCGTATAGAATAAAAAATATTATAAAAGTTGAAATGTTACGTACAAGTCAAATAGCAATGCTACTATGCATTCTTCCACTTTAATCTGAAAAGTTTGCTTTTTGTAATATAATAACGTATATGTCAAATTGCAATGCTGCTATGCATTCTTCCACTATAATCTGAACATTTTGCTTTTTGCAATATAATAACGTATATAGCATGACTTTCATGACTCGGTTTGCCACACTCCTCGTACATTCGGAACGCATCGCTCTATATCGGTAATCAGAACAACCACCTCTCGGCAATCAGAACTAAGACAACTCGTTCAAAATCCGTTGTCACGCATGCGCATTATGCATTGTTTACATACGTTTTGTTGATAAACATTTCGCGTATACAACGGTGATATATTTATTCGATTTCTTTCGTTTCTGATGAAATATTTTGATTTTTTTAAAGTACACTGTCACTGGAAAGTATATTCCTCAAATAACTGGTGCCTTTTAAATAAAACACTCGATCTTTAGTCCGATACAGTGTTGCTTTAACAAACATGTTACGATTTGAGAAATAAAACAATTTGCTTTGTTTTATGAGCTATAGCTTTTAGCCCTCTATCTCTCTATATATATATATGTATATATCTCCCTCTCTCTATCTATCTCTCTCACTACCTACCTATCTCTCCCCCTCTCCCCCACTCTCTATCTATATATATGTATATATATATATCTACCTATCTCTCTCTATCTCTCTTCTATATCTCTCTCTCACTACACGTCTGCAGTATTACTTGCCAGAAACATTTGGTCTCATGTATCCATCTTCGTCCAGCTTCCTCTCATACACGTTCTCGCCTAAACTACGACCTACTAGACCTTGATAATGACCTTTCATTTCAGCACTGTTAGCTGGAGCCTCACGCCTAGTATCGTCAGATTCAAGAGGCACATCCGGTAATTGCATGACGTTTTCATTCGGGTAGTCACGTTGTGGTTTATTCTTGTTTCTATTGTCGGAATATGGATAATCATAATTTTTAGTAAACTTCCGATTCTTATCAGTCCTGAGACCGGTGTAGTAATGTTCCTTTGCGTTAAGATCAATATACCCATCGTTGTCATCTTTCTTCAGTCCGGTATAGGTATGGTGAGTGGTATTCTGGTTATCTCTATGATAACCATCATTGTGGTGGCTTGCCACGCGTAGTGCATTAACATCTAACGCATCCCTTCTTGATCCATCTTTTATGGTGTCGTACTCTACTTCATTAGTAATTGAACGAATACTCATAGCCAATACATTGGAATTAGCGACTCTATAAGAATTTCGGTAATACGATTAGTTATATGATAATTTGGACCACATATCCATAGAGCATAATGAAAATGTATTCAAAATGGCCTCCGTGCCCACGTGCTTTCTAACGAATTTGCCCTTCACCACTGTAGGTTCGACTCCCACCGGGGGTGTGGGATTATTATATGTACTGAAGCTATCCAGCTTGCTTGCGGAAGGTCAGTGGGTCTATCCGGGTGATCGCCCGTGCCTGACATACTGCTCGGAGAGGCATCCGGGTCTTCCTCCACCCACACATCCGGGTAGCTGGAAAGTCGCAATATATGACCTACTCTATTGGTGCAACTTTAAACCCCAGACACACAAAACATATGTATCTGTAAACTAACGCTTCTCACCAATGCAACCTGGGTTCGATCCTCGGACCGGGAAGTATGTGAGATGGTACGATGGTCGCCAGACCGGACAGGTGGGTTTTCTCCGGGTAATCCGGTTTCCTCCCACACGAATGACCACTTTTACGCTTTCACCAACGAGAGTGATTGATACTGTCATTGTATATATGAGGCCTTATTTGTATTAGCCATGTGTTACGTAAGGTCGCTCGTAAAATAGTCTTTATTATTATTATTAATAATATAAGTTGTTGAAGCTTGTTTCGCAATCGTTGTAAATAAATAGAGCTTAAACTTTTATCTATAAGTAAAATATCGTTAATGCTATCATTATAACAGACACATAAATGCACGAACATACCCTTTTTTTAGTAACACGATCTAGTAACAGAATGAACAGTTTACATATAAATTAACAGCAATAGACTGAAAGGGATTAGAACGAAAGAAAACGTATATAGTTCTTCTCCCGAGATTTATTATACAATATAAGTGTGCTGTTATAATCTGATATATACTGAGTCAATCACTCACTTATATACTGTAATGGTGTAGGTGTATGATATAATATGTTCTTATCCAATTACTAGAATCCTAGTTATATATTATATATATATTTACATTTTTATTTATATTTCCATATATTTATATATACTGAGTCAAAAAAGAAACGATACCTGGTGTTTATGTGTCTATAATTTCAACATTTATTAAGAAAATTCTTTGAAAATTCATAAGATGATAGTCCAACATGTTTGAAAGAGGAGCACATAAAGCATAATGAGCCTCCGAAACTGTCTGCTGCGTGATGACGTAATTCGTCGGACAGGGGTCTAATGGAGTTTTCACACAGACGTCAATACCGAGTATGAGCACCATTTGCGTCTCTCATTGCAATGCACCGCCGTCGCATCGAACGGAAGAGTGTCTGAATCTCTTGCTTGGTCAATATTTGTCCACTCCTGACGCAAACATCCCTCAGTTGGTTTAACGTTACCGGCTGACGTCGTTTGACGCGGTGGTCTAACGTATCCCACACAGGTTCTATGGGTGACAAGTCTGGTGACAAAGCAGGCCACGGCAGGGTTTCAATATTGATCTGCTCCAATAATGTGGTGGAAATCCGAGCAGTATGACACCTGGCGTTGTCCTGTTGGAACAGTGTGACGTTTCTGTTGGCGTTAAAGAACGGCACAACAACTGGCGCAAGGATCTCATCACAGTACCTCTGGGCGTTTAGGTTCCCGTCCACCACTAACAGTTCAGTGCGACTGCCGAAGGTGATACCGCCCCACGCCATAACGCTTCCGCCCCCGAACAGATCGACCTGACGTACACATGCGTCGGCGTAACGTTCACCGCGTCTGCGATATACCCGCTCTCTGCTCGATGCAAACAGAACCGCGATTCATCGCTAAGCATCACCGAATTCCACTGTAACCGAGTCCAGCGAGCACGTTCCGTCGTCCATTCCCGCCGTACGTCACGGTGACGTCGTGTCAGGATGAGTCCAACGTATGGCCGATAAGCACGAATGCCACGTTCACCGAGCCGGTTCCTGACTGTGTGTGCACTGATGCGATTGTTGGTCGTCCCAGGAGTAACGGCAGCTGTGTGCGTAGCAGGTAGGAACCGGTCACGTAAATGTGACGTCCGAATATGACGGTCCTGTTCACGTGTCGTCACACGTGGTCGACCAGATCTTGGACGGTCGTCCACCGATCCATGTGTTCGATAACGTCGAAGTAGACGTGTTATCGTGATCCGCGTAACCCCGAGTCGATTTGCGACGTCACGCTGACAAACCGCCGTCAATCATGCCATTGGCACGCATTCTGTGATTGCCATTTAGCCTAGGCATTTTGTTAGAGGTAACAATGGGTATGTAAGGTGTTTTTCCTCGATGATAATGTAATACCAGTACAATAAACCGGTTTTCCGATTTGTACATGTGTAGGAAGTTGTCTTTGTTGAGGACCACGTGCAAATCGGAAATTCGGCGTTCCAGGATTATCGGGTGTTTATTTACCTGTGTTTATGGTTGGCTGACGTTGCAATAAGATACCCGGTACTGATACGTAATAATATATTAAACCTTTCTATGGTTTTATCCGTTTTACGTCATTTTTAGTTTGGTATCGTTTCTTTTTTGGTTAACTTAAGTTAGAACAGAAATAAGTGACAAAGCATATTTACATACCTTGAGTCTGGCAATGTCTTGGGTGTGTCTTTTAGGTCTCCTAAAAATCACACAGACGCTTCTAAGTAAGCTATTCACTTAAAGCGACATTACATCGATGAAAAAGCAACTTTCTTCAGAATGTAATTTCCTATTATATGGTATCATTTTTATTCAAATAAATGTAGCAGAATCAGCGTATTTCAACTAATAAACAAGCGTCGTATACGACGGTTGTTAACATAGCAAAACCCTGTAAATATGGTCAACATACATGGGTAATACAACGCGTGTATCCTGAATAGCATGATTTATGGTACAGATTTACCGTTATATTTACATATATAATACACACTTGATTGGCCATTATAAATATGAAATCCTACTTTCACTTTTGAGAGATTGCAGACCACAAGAACGCTTGTTTATTGATTGCAAATTAGTGTTCGAATTATGCTATTTATACGTAAAATGTATATTTTGGTTTGATGTTTGCGATTTAATGCCGCTTTAAGGAATGGGTCGCAGGTTAATAGTGTCCATCGTGGTATGATCTACATTGGGCGTGGTTAAGGTGTGTGGAGGCCGAAGGCCGATGGACTCACATAAACAGTGGTAGACAGATGGACTCACATAAACGGTAAATATGTGGCGTTAATAAACGAACTATATATTTGGAGGTGTCTCTTAGCACAATTTTGACTGTATATACATATTACCTGATGATCAATTCTGTGAAATCGGTTGCTACTAATTATATTTAGAATTTAAAACGATGTGTGTGTTTTACGTTTATTTATCGTCGCTACCGGTTGCCCATATAAGCGACGCCTCCTGAAGAGATTAGTCATTTCAGATTTTAGAGGATAGTGCAATGATACCGACAGAGACCCATTCCAGAGTCTCCTCTTAAAATGATGTGAAATCGGATCTATTTTATCATGTTGTTATTGCCCTGAGGAAACGAATCTGGTTGGCAATATGTTGATGTAAAAGAAGTGACCATGTAACAATTGAATTACCTCGATGAAACGCAAACAAACAGCAATCAATTGTAACAATTACAACTAATATTTTACAAATTACAAAACAAGTTGTCTTTTTTGATTCGTCACACCTTACAACAAGTAATCCGCTATGAATATTAATGAGAGTTAATAGAATAATTTTGCAATATATTTAGCTATGAACGGCGATCACATGTGCTGAATCGTCCAATCAGAGTCATGATTGCTGAATCATCCAATCAGAGTCGTGATTGCTGAATCGTCCAACCAGAGTCGTGATATTGCGAGAAAGTTGTAATACACTAAAAACAAGTTCCTACCTTGTGGGTGCCGTCTTCTGTGAGTGCAGAAGCATATCGTGGCAACAACAATTATAAACAGTAGTCCACCAACACCAGATGATACAACAATCACTAACATCGAAATTTCAGTCTTAGTTCCAACTGAAAAACAAACATTCTCTTTTGAAAGTTGAAATAATTAATATTTTTATTAGCATATTCCTCGTGTCTGAGGGCTTGTGACTTCGACCCACGCCAGAACCATAGGGTGATTGTGTCCTATAAACATATATACATCTAAAACCACATCACCTCCCTCCATACATCTAAGACTACAGTGTCTCTTGTCTCCATCTCCTCCCCCTCTCACCCTCCACCTCTCCCTCCCTCTCATGGCGATGGATTCCATCATGACCGACTGTTGTAATTACTAGCTAGGCAATCGAGCTTAATGAGTAGTAGTAGTGTTTCAGTTTATTTATCCTCACCTCCGGCGAACCATGTGGGCTAGCGTTCTGCGATGATTAGTAGTACGTGCCTTGCACTGTCGATTATTCGTGTTGATATGTAGATGTTGCTGGCTGATGTCTTGTAGAGTAGTGTTCTTGTTGTGTGTGATGATGGTGCGATGAAAGATGACATCGTGAGGCGGCTTCTTCTTCCTTTCAGTGTGACAAATCCTGAGGTGATGGTGGGTTTTTTTCCAAAAACGGCCCCTGTTAGGGCCACCCTCCTCACTGTTGGTCATCCCGCAGCAGCATATAAACTGATCTGACAGTTAGACATCTGGCCGTCTCGGTCATTCCAGGGTCTGTCCCTACCTCTACCACTTTCGATCTTGGTTAGCGTGTAATCCTTGTTGCAAGTTCGACGGCCAGAAGATCCCAGTACCTGCTACGCTGCTGCAGTCAGATGTGCCCCGACAGTGACTTGCACGTCGTGATGAGATCGATCGAGGAGCTTATTGAGTGTGTGTACATGTATAATTTACCAAACAAGCGCAACATTTCATTTGATCAAAGAATAATATGTTGTCTTTCTAAATGTGTACATCTTACTTCTGTAGGTTGACATACAGTTCCATACATCAGTATGGAACAATACCTTGTCAGACATATATAATCAAAATTAATTGTATAACGAATAAAATAGGCGTAATAATTGCTAATATTGAACAATAAATGCAGAAACTATAGATGTGTCTCTATGGATGCTCGATATCAATAAAGACTGGAAGTGTGTGTTTTACGTTTATGTATCGTCGCTACTGGTTGCCCATATGAGCGACCCCTCCTGAAGAGATTAGTCATTTTAGATTTTTGGAGGATAGTGCTATGATACAGACAGAGACCAATTCCAGAGTCTCCTCTGGTTCTTTTACGTGCACTCTATCCAATCAATAAAATTTCAAACCCTTACAAATTCCGCCTTCGATATATTCAATATAATATACTATCGTCTGTTTCATAGAGACACATATTTCTTGTTTGGCACCAACACATAGTCGGCAAGGACAATGTCGTATTCATGGATACATCTTGCGATATTGAGTTGGATTCATAGTGACGGGGTATCAGTTTTGACTTGCTATGAATGACCTAATAAAATTGTATCCATGGTTGCAAGCCTGTAGTGTATCATGATGTTCTTACAAAAAAAAAATGTTTCGGTTTTGAATCTGAAATAATTTGTCAAGACCCATGTGTATGTGGTATGCATGACAACAATAAAATGACAATTCACAGAATTTATAGAAATCCAATTGTTATAGTTACCTAGTACACAGGTGCCATTGTCATTTACTTCGTAGTCTTGTGCACAGATGCATTCGTACCCACCAACAGTATTTTTGCATTGTGTATTTGCTTCCTGACAGATGAGGGTTTCCAAACACTCATTAGCATCATCGTCGCACGTGGCACCAGACCACGCCTTCTTGCATGCGCATTCGCCTGTCACAATGTCACATACTCTTCCGTTCACGCTGGTCTCTGAATTGTTAGCGTTGCAGCTGCACATTGTCGAGCAGCTCTGTCCGTACCATGCAACATCGCATTCTGTAAGAAGTAAGCCAACAACACAATATATAGTTCTCATGTGACGCCATCTTTCCTATTCTGGCTGCCATTTTGTTTGGCAAAGTTGACCAGATATTATATATATTGTATACTAGGGTAATTTTGAGGTCCGCCTCCGTGGCTAAGGTTGCTGACCAAATACTGTGTAACCAAATAGTGTTGAATGGATGCACATTCTTGAGTTAACCGTGAGATTTGTCTGTCAGAAGTAAATGATTTGAGGATTATAATATGTTATTTGTAATGTATTTATTAATTACTAGTTACAATGTTGAATGTGACATTTGGTTGTTGACGTTACTTTATTGCATGTGTCATAATATTTTTCTATAACCTGTTTTCGTTGGTAATTATAGTTGTTTTGTTTGTGGGGTTTTATTTTGTTGTTTTGTTTGTTGTGTTTGTATTTAAGTAGAGAATAAATGGTGACACTGTTAACTTTGCATGTAACATAGTATCAGATCAGATGCTACATAATGCCATTTCGCCATATCCCATGCTGCCAGTATAAATATGAATAGTATTGCTAGACAAACTACTTGAGTCCTTGGTTGACTAGCAGACAACATAATATTATACAGCATACATCCAGATGTAATGTTGTTGCTGATCTGGAACCATGTCGCATGCAAACCCTTTTAATTTACTCAGCCGGTAGGTTTCCACAAATAATTGAGTGTAGAATATATGGATGATTATTTTATTTGGTTTGATTTAATTATTTTAGTAGAAAATAGTTCTTTAACAGCATTGTTTCAGGTTTATTATTTTAATTATATAAATTTATTTTGAATATTTCTTATTCGGTACAGTACTACATTGTGGTTGCTTTGTGTCCGGATTAAAAATAGTAGCAATAAGTATTTAACTGTTTGGTGCTAATAAATGTAGATGTCATTCAGTGTGTGTTAAGTTGTATATATGTACACATATTAAACATCACACTGTTAGTCTGGGGTTGAGTACATCCATAATAGTTCTAACAAATCTACTAAGGTTAGTTAGTGTATTTGCTTGTGTTGAGGTCATTATCTGTATGTATTTGTGTGTGTTTGGTTGAACACAGTACTAGGTATCTATGGATAATCTTCTGAGTTCCGTGAAAAAAGGACAGACAAGGATATAATACATTTCGTCACCAATAGTAATAGTTGTACATAAGGCGCATGTTCTTTCACTAAGTTCGATGCTTCCCAGCGACCCACTTCTATTGGTAAGTAATGATTTCCAGTTCTAAATTTCATCAATGATATGTAATCATGTATAATTAGAGTTAGAAAATAATTTTCCAAGCCAATTGAGTCTTTGAACAAGTTGTAATTTAAACCTTTTGATGAGTTTTGTAAAGCGTCATGCCAAGATTGGTAATATTATAATGTGTAAATTTGTTTGATTAATGTTTTGATAAAATTACTGCTTAAACTTAGGGGATTATTCCATATATCTGGTCTGCCAGTATTAATGAGTGTAATTTGAATATGTTCTATCCATTTAGATGTGAAATTAGGCAAATTTAGTATGAATTTGTATACTTTGTATGATAGTTTGTTTTGGTCACCTGTTGCCAGTCTGTGCCATTAGTTTATCATTTTGCATTTAATTGTTATGTTTAACGGAAATATTCCTAGTTCTGCCATGAGCATGTAAATAGGTGTACTTTTTTTAACTTTAGTTATGTACATGTACCTTTAAGTGGATGCGTTTTAGTATGTCTACATTTTCAGAGCCAAATTTTTCACTTGAGTATGTCAATATAGGTAAAATTGTATTATCAAATAATTTTAGCATTAGATCCATTGGGAGTTGTATGTTATTGATTATTTTATAAAGGTAATGAAGGGCTTTTTCTGCTTGTTGTGTCAGAGGCTTTCTTGCCTTAAGGAAGCTGCCATATTTAGAGAAGTTTATACCTAGATATTTGTAAGAGTCTACAGTCTCAATAGGTGTTCCATCTACATTAAAGGAATACACGTTAGAGTTTCGACATCCGAATACAACAACTTTTGTTTTTTCAATATTTACTGTTAATTTCCAATTTGTGCAGTACTGTGAGAAGTCATCAAGATATTTTGAAAGGAAATAGGATCCTCAGCCATAATAATTGTATCATCAGCATAATATTATAGTAGAATCATAATTTTTAGCATTGGTAATAGTTCTTGTGTTAGATCATTTAAATTTATGCCAGTGTTATACTTTAATGTTAAGAGGTCTTCCAGATCATTGAGATATAGGTTAAAGAGCACGGGTGAGAGGTTTGCGCCTTGTCTTACACCGATGCTGCAGGTGAAGAATTCTGATCTCAGTGGTAGTGTTGGATTTTCAGGTATTGATGTCCTATGAGTTCCATCAACATGTAGAGTTTGTTTTTGGAGTGTTGAGTTACACACATGATTTAATGTTTTTGTACATGTATGTGCACAACTGTTTTCCTTTGGTGCCTAAGTAGCTCTATTATAGAGTTTAGAGTAAAAATATGATCTAAAGTTGAATAATGTTTCCGATTTAATACATTTACTTATTTCATCTTCTGTAAATTGGTTATTTAAATCGTTGTTAGTGTTCTCATCAATGGCATATTCATCAGAGGATGTATATCTGTATTGTCAGTATTTACATATTTGAAATGGTCATAGCGATCTTGCAGGTTTGGAGATTGTATGCGGTTTTTTATATTAATTTTATTCACAAAATGCCAATAAGCCTTTGGCTTGCTTTTATGCATGTTTCTGAGTTTGCATTCATTAGCTTTGTAATATTTATTGATATATTTATTCATTGTATTTTTATAAAACTTGCAAGAGTGTGTTAGGGTCAGTTTATTATGTACACAAGGGTATTTATTATATCGTTTCCTTGCCTTAGTGTACATTTTCTTGGCCTTTTTGCAATCAGGACAATACCATTTATGTTTGTTACTTTGGAATTAACTATGTGGTTTATGTGAGAATGTTATTTCAGCTGTATTAACAAACATTGATGATAATTTACAGGATAATAGATCCATTTGTTCTTGTGTGGGATTATTTTGCATGCTGTTTAATGTATGTGTTATTTCAGTTGTATTAATATTATGTATATATGAGTCTCTATCTTGATAGTTCCACCTACATTGTTTTGGTGGGTTGATATTTCAAGTGTGTTTAGTGTGAGTGTCTGTGTCAGGTACAGGTATGTTATTATTTGTATTAATGTTACAGTTTATCACAGAGTGCCCGTCTGAGTACAGGCTGTCAAGTGATAATATTTCAAAACTGTTCAGTATAGAGAAGGCTTTAACAGAAGAGAGGAAATAGTCTAGTACAGATGTGTTTCTAAACGTCGTTTTACCAACAAGGGCATCAGCCCCAAATATTCCATTCACTATTACTAGGTTATTATTTTCACATCGATCAATGAGCCTGTATCCATGATTATTTGTTCAGTGATCCTGGGATCTCCTGTCTAGTTTAATATTATGTGTTTCAATATTACTTTTTTGATCAATAAAGTTTGTTAATTCTGTATCAGAGTCAAAGAAATTTGATAAAAAATCATCATTTGTCGAATAATCTGGAAGATTTGAGGTCCGACTATTAAAATCACCGGAAGCAAGTTTTAGCAACTTATATTAATCACTCTCGTTGGCTCGGATGTAAGCGTATATATGGTCATTCATAGCGATTTGTTTAATATAGATTTATTTAAATTCCATCCTGTTGTTCATTCTGGTAGTCACACGTTTTGGGTAGGGGGAATCATTTAGGTTCGCTTGGAGATCAAAAGACACATTTGTTCAACCTAACTATACATATGAATACAGTCAACCCTGTGTTAAAAGCAGCCAACCAAAGGAATCACAGAAGGTGGCTGCTAAGCACAGCTATGTGGCTGCTTACTAAAGGTCAGATGTATAATAAAACAACATATTGGGAATATAGAATCTGGCTGCGTAATACAGGTTGGCTGTTTAATACAGGTGACTGTATATTACCAGTGGTGCAAGCAATGGCTATCGTGTTGTTGCATGGCTGTGTGTGCTCATAGTATCCTTTCTTGTGATAGGTGCATTGGCTTAAATTACTCTCGCTTCCCTGACACTCCACATGCCCAATCAGTATGCTCGCATTGGCTATATCCACACTATGAAATCCCACTCCTGACCTGGAAACATTAAGCATCATAATTTCATTATTACTTAGATACGAATGTTAGCCTATTTTGTGCCGTTATTTACCTACCACAATACCTTCTACCACCCAGGTTGATACGACGTGTTTTCAAGTCTGATAATGCACTTACTGGTTCGATATGGTAACAAGCCCGTATCAAACCAGAACAACCGTATTAGAACTAGTTTCCTGAGAAATAACGCATGCCATCGGTGCTAGTTTGTCTCCGTGTGTCAAATTGTACAGAGAAGAGATGTGTGTAGTTTCGTGGTAATATTACAATCGTTTTCGTGTATCTAATTCTTCATTAATTGTGATTTATTCCTGATAAATGTATAACGGAAAAAGCATTATTTCCACTATGAAATGTTCAAATACATATCAAAGTAATAAGGACGTTAAATTATTAAATGGCTAGTTTCACATCGGTTGAATGCTGATATCAAGTTACCTCCGGTCGATAATTAAACTGATATGAAACTAGCCACGTAATAACCTCTAAATATCAAACTCGCTGCCGGAAAGAAATATATATATCTTAGCATAGTATATAACTATGTAAATTATAGAGAATAACAACTTATATACATGTATATATACATGCTAGAATTACTTTCGATTAAAAGGTATTAACGCATCCTACTTGAATCCACGTGTCTTGCATGCTATATTAGTAGCTGTGGTATTCCAGCCGATAGCGCATATATGTCCCCATTCACCATCCACAAGAACCTGTATCACACCCTCTGTACTGGACTGATCGTCCACTAATCTGATACCATCGATGCTATAGTCTTTGGTTAAAAAAGGCATAGTCAATATATTAGAAATATTTGCAAAGGACCAATAGCCTATTAGTTAATGACTTTTATTTGGAATAGACCTGTAGTCACACTGGAATTTAATTACATTACAAAACAGGAAACAATCATATCATATATTTCCAGTCTGATATTACGGTTGCTGGTTTGATACGGTCACGAGCCCGAATCAATCCAAATAAAGCCGTATCATAACTAGTTCATTTTAGCGATGTCCGATTAACGCAGTGGTTAGCGCGCTCGCTTCTCACCAATGCAACCCGGGTTCGATCCTCCGACCGGGATGTATGTGAGATGGTACGATGGGTGCCAGATCGGAGCGGTGGGTTTTCTCCGGGTACTCCGGTTTCATCGCACACGAATGATCCCATTTACGCATTCATCAGCGCCAATGAGAGTGATTAATATAAGGTGTTAAAACTTGCTTCGCAATCCTTGTAAAATAAATAAAATTTAAACCAAATAAAATCCTATCGGCGCTGTTACAATTATTCC
>CM026386.1:15279884-15323039 GCA_014843695.1 Archivesica marissinica | reverse complement strand
GCCACCATACATTACAATCAACCACACACTTCATGGGGGCGCTGAAGAGGCCACAATACATTACAATCAACCAAACACTTCATGGGGGCGCTGACGAGGCCACCATACATTACAATCAACCAAACACTTCATGGGGGCGCTGACGAGGCCAACACACATTACAATCAACAAACACTTCATGGGACGGACGAGGCCACCATACATACAATCAACCAAAACACTTCATGGGGACGTTGACGAGGCCACCATACATTGCAATCAACCAAACACTTCATGGTGGCGTTGACGAGGCCACAATACATTACAATCAACAAAACACTTCATGGGGGCGTTGACGAGGCCACCATACATTACAATCAACAAAACACTTCATGAAGGCGCCGACGAGGCCACCATACATTACAATCAACCAAACACTTCATGGGGGCGTTGACGAGGCCACCATACAGTGCAATCAACCAAACACTTCATGGGGGCGTTGACGAGGCCACCATACATTGCAATCAACCAAACACTTCATGGGGGCGTTGACGAGGCCACCATACATTACAATCAACCAAACACTTCATGGGGGCGTTGACGAGGCCACCATACATTGCAATCAACCAAACACTTCATGGGGGCGTTGACGAGGCCACCATACATTACAATCAACCAAACACTTCATGGGGGCGTTGACGAGGCCACCATACATTGCAATCAACCAAACACTTCATGGGGGCGTTGACGAGGCCACCATACATTGCAATCAACCAAACACTTCATGGGGGCGTTGACGAGGCCACCATACATTACAATCAACCAATACTTCATGGGGGCGTTGACGAGGCCACCATACATTGCAATCAACCAAACACTTCATGGGGGCGTTGACGAGGCCACCATACATTGCAATCAACAAAACACTTCATGGGACGTTGGCGAGGCTACCATGCATTGCAATCAAGCAAACTCTTCACGGGGCGTTGATGAGGCCACATACAGTGCAATCAACCAAGCACTTCATGGGGGCGCTGACTAGGCCACCATATATTACAATCAACCAAACACTTCATGGGGGCGCTGACGAGGCCACCATACATTACAATCAACCAAACACTTTACGGGGGCGTTGAAGAGGCCACCATACATTACAATCAACAAAACACTTCAAGGTGGCGCTGACGAGGCCACCATACATTGCAATCAACCAAACACTTCATGGTGGCGCTGTCGAGGCCACTATACATTACAAACAAGCAAACACTTCATGGGGGTGTTGACGAGGCCACCATACAGTGCAATCAACCAAACACTTCATAGGGGCGTTGACGAGGCCACCATACATTACAATCAACCAACCACTTCATGGGGGCATTGACGAGGCCATCATACATTGAAATCAACTAAACACTTCATGGGGGCGTTGACGAGGCCACCATACATTGCAATCAACCAAACACTTCATGGGGGCGTTGGCGAGGCCACCATACATTGCAACAACTAAACACTTCATGGGGGCGCTGACGAGGCCACCATACATTGCAATCAACAAAACACTTCATGGGACGTTGACGAGGCTACCATGCAATGCAATCAAGCAAACACTTCACGGGGCGTTGACGAGGCCACATACAGTGCATTCAACCAAGCACTTCATGGGGGCGCTGTCGAGGCCACCATATATTACAATCAACCAACAACTTCATGGGGGCGCTGACGAGGCCAGCATACATTACAATCAACCAATCACTTCATGGTGGCGCTGACCAGCCAACCATACATTACAATCAACCAAACACTTCATGGGGGCGTTGATGAGGCCACCATACAGTGCAATCAACCAAACACTTCATGGGGGCGTTGACGAGGCCACCATACATTACAATCCACCAAACATTTCATGGTGGCGCTGTCGAGGCCACCAAACATTACAAACAAGCAAACACTTCATGGGGGTATTGACGAGGCCACCAGACAGTGCAATCAACCAAACACTTCATGGGGGCCTTGACGAGGCCACCACACATTACAATCAACCAACCACTTCATGGTGGCATTGACGAGGCCATCATACATTGCAATCAACCAAACACTTCATGGGCGCGTTGATGAGGCCACCATACATTGCAATCAACCAAACACTTCATAGGGGTGTTGACGAGGCCACCATACATTGCAATCAACCAAACACTTTATGGGGGCGCTGACGAGGCCACCGTACATTACAATCAACCAAACACTTCATGGTGGCGCTGACGAGGCCACCATACATTACAAACAAGCAAACACTTCATGGGGGCGTTGACGAGGCCACAATACATTGCAATCAACCAAACACTTCATGGGGGCGTTGACGAGGCCACCATACATTACAATCAAACAAACACTTCATGGGGCGTTGACGAGGCCACCATACATTGCAATCAACCAAACACTTCATGGGGGCGTTGACGAGGCCACCATACATTGCAATCAACCAAACACTTCATGGGGGCGTTGACGAGGCCACCATACATTGCAATCAACCAAACACTTCATGGGGGCGCTGACGAGGCCACCATACATTACAATCAACCAAACACTTCATGGGGCGCTGACGAGGCCACCATACATTACAATCAACCAAACACTTCATGGGGGTGTTGACGAGGCCACCATACAGTGCAATCAACCAAACACTTCATGGGGGCGTTGACGAGGCCACCATACATTACAATCAACCAAACACTTCATGGGGGCGTTGACGAGGCCACCATACATTGCAATCAACCAAACACTTCATGGGGGCGTTGACGAGGCCACCATACATTGCAATCAACCAAACACTTCATGGGGGCATTGACGAGGCCACCATACATTGCAACAACTAAGCACTTCATGGGACGTTGACGAGGCTACCATGCATTGCAATCAACCAAACACTTCATGGGGGCGTTGACGAGGCCACAATACATTGCAACAACTAAACACTTCACGGGGCGTTGACGAGGCCACCATACAGTGCAATCAACCAAACACCTCATGGGGGCGCTGACGAGGCCACCATACATTACAATTAACCACACACTTCTTGGGGGCGCTGACGAGGCCACGATACATTACAATCAACCAAACTCTTCATGGAGGCTTTGACGAGGCCACCATACATTACAATCAACCAACCACTTCATGGTGGCATTGACGAGGCCACCATAGAGTGCAATCAACCAAACACTACATGGGGGCGTTGACGAGGCCACCATACATTACAATCAACCAACCACTTCATGGGGGCGCTGACGAGGCCACCATACATTACAATCAACCAAACACTTCATGGGGGCGTGACGAGGCCACCATACATTACAATCAACCAAACACTTATGGGGGCGTTGACGAGGCCACCATACATTACAATCAACCAAACACTTCATGGGGGCGTTGACGAGGCCACCATACATTACAATCAACCAAACACTTCATGGGGGCGCTGACGAGGCCACCATACATACAATCAACCAACACTTCATGGGGGCGTGACGAGGCCACCATACATTACAATCAACCAAACACTTCATGGGGGCGCTGACGAGGCCACCATACATTACAATCAACCAAACACTTCATGGGGCGTTGACGAGGCCACCATACATTACAATCAACCAAACACTTCATGGGGGCGTTGACGAGGCCACCATACATTGCAATCAACCAAACCTTCATGGGGGCGTTGACGAGGCCACCATACATTACAATCAACCAAACACTTCATGGGGGTACACCACCATACATTACAATCAACCAAACACTTCATGGGGGCGTTGACGAGGCCACCATACATTACAATCAACCAAACACTTCATGGGGGCGTTGACGAGGCCACCATACATTACAATCAACCAAACACTTCATGGGGGCGTTGACGAGGCCACCATACATTACAATCAACCAAACACTTCATGGGGGCGTTGACGAGGCCACCATACATTACAATCAACCAAACACTTCATGGGGGCGTTGACGAGGCCACCATACATTGCAATCAACCAAACACTTCATGGGGGCGTTGACGAGGCCACCATACATTACAATCAACCAAACACTTCATGGGGGCGTTGACGAGGCCACCATACATTACAATCAACCAAACACTTCATGGGGGCGTTGACGAGGCCACCATACATTGCAATCAATCAAACACTTCATGGGGGCGCTGACGAGGCCACCATACATTGCAATCAACAAAACACTTCATGGGACGTTGGCGAGGCTACCATGCATTGCAATCAAGCAAACTCTTCACGGGGCGTTGATGAGGCCACATACAGTGCAATCAACCAAGCACTTCATGGGGGCGCTGACTAGGCCACCATATATTACAATCAACCAAACACTTCATGGGGGCGCTGACGAGGCCACCATACATTACAATCAACCAAACACTTTACGGGGGCGTTGAAGAGGCCACCATACATTACAATCAACAAAACACTTCATGGGGGCGTTGACGAGGCCACCATACATTACAATCAACCAAACACTTCAAGGTGGCGCTGACGAGGCTACCATACATTGCAATCAACCAAACACTTTATGGTGGCGCTGTCGAGGCCACTATACATTACAAACAAGCAAACACTTCATGGGGGTGTTGACGAGGCCACCAGACAGTGCAATCAACCAAACACTTCATAGGGGCGTTGACGAGGCCACCATACATTACAATCAACCAACCACTTCATGGGGGCATTGACGAGGCCACCATACATTGCAATCAACAAAACACTTCATGGGACGTTGACGAGGCTACCATGCAATGCAATCAAGCAAACACTTCACGGGGCGTTGACGAGGCCACATACAGTGCATTCAACCAAGCACTTCATGGGGGCGCTGTCGAGGCCACCATACATTACAATCAACCAAAAACTTCATGGGGGCGCTGACGAGGCCAGCATACATTACAATCAACCAATCACTTCATGGTGGCGCTGACCAGCCAACCATACATTACAATCAACCAAACACTTTACGGGGGCGTTGACGAGGCCACCATACATTACAATCAACCAAACACTTCATGGGGGCGTTGATGAGGCCACCATACAGTGCAATCAACCAAACACTTCATGGGGGCGTTGACGAGGCCACCATACATTACAATCCACCAAACATGTCATGGTGGAGCTGTCGAGGCCACCATACATTACAAACAAGCAAACACTTCATGGGGGTGTTGACGAGGCCACCAGACAGTGCAATCAACCAAACACTTCATGGGGGCCTTGACGAGGCCACCACACATTACAATCAACCAACCACTTCATGGTGGCATTGACGAGGCCATCATACATTGCAATCAACCAAACACTTCATGGGCGCGTTGACGAGGCCACCATACATTGCAATCAACCAAACACTTCATGGGGGTGTTGACGAGGCCACCATACATTGCAATCAACTAAATACTTCATGGGACGTTGACGAGGCTACCATGCATTGCAATCAACCACACACTTCACGGGGCGTTGACGAGGCCACCATACAGTGCAATCAACCAAACACTTCATGGGGGGCGCTAACGAGGCCATCATACATTACAATCAACCACACACTTCTTGGGGGCGCTGACGAGGCCACGATACATAACGATCAGCCAAACACTTCATGGAGGCGTTGACGAGGCCACCATACATTACAATCAACCAAACACTTCATGGGGGCGCTGACGAGGCCACCATACATTACAATCAATTAAACACTTCACGGGGGCGTTGACGAGGACACCATACATTAAACTCAATCAAACACTTCATGGGGCGTTGACGAGGCCACCGTTCATTACAATCAACTAAACACTTCACGGGGGCGTTCACGAGGCCACCATACATTACAATCAACCAAACACTTCATGGGGGCGTTGACGAGGCCACCATACATTGCAATCAACCAAACACTTCACGGGGCGTTGACGAGGCCACCAGACAGTGCAATCTACCAAGTACTTCATGGGGGCGCTGATGAGGCCGCCATACATTACAATCAACCAAACACTTCATGGGGGCGCTGACGAGGCCTCCATACATTACAATCAACCAAACACTTCATGATGGCGCTGACGAGGCCATCATACATTGCAATCAACCAAACACTTCATGGGGGCGTTGAGGAGGCTATCATACATTACAATCAACCAAACACTTTATGGGGGCGTTGACGAGGCCACCACATATTACAATCAACCAAACACTTCATGGGGGCGTTGACGAGGCCACCACACATTACAATCAACCAAACACTTCATGGGGGCGTTGTCGAGGCCACCACACATTACAATCAACCAAACACTTCATGGGGGCGATGACGAGGCCACCATACATTACAATCAACCAAACACTTCATGTTGGAGCTGACGAGGCTACCATATATTACAATCACCCAAACACTTCATAGGGGTGTTAACGAGGCCACCATAGAGTGCAATCAACCAAACACTACATGGGGGCGTTGAGGAGGCCACCATACATTACAATCACCAAACACTTCATGGGGGCGCTGACGAGGCCACCATACATTACAATCAACCAAACACTTCATCGGGGCGCTGACGAGGCCACCATACATTACAATCAATCAAATAATTCATGGGGGCATTGACGAGGCTACCATACAGTGCAATCAACCAAGCACTTCATGGGGGCGTCGACGAGGCCACCATACATTACAATCAACCAACCACTTCATGGTGGCGTTGACGAGGCCATCATACATTGCAATCAACCAAACACTTCATGGGGGCGTTGTCGAGGCCACCATACATTGCAATCAACCAAACACTTCATGGGGGCGTTGACGAGGCTACCATACAGTGCAATCAACCAAACACTTCATGGTGGCGTTGACGAGGCCATCATACATTGCAATCAACCAAACACTTCATGTGGGCGTTGACGAGGCCACCATACATTGCAATCAACCAAACACTTCATGGGGGCGTTGACGAGGCCACCATACAGTGCAATCAACCAAACACTTCATGGGGGCGCTGACGAGGCCACCATACATTACAATCAATCAAACACTTCCTGGGGGCGCTGGAGAGGCCACCATACATTACAATCAACCAAACACTTCATGGTGGCGCTGACGAGCCCACCATACATTACAATCAATCAAACACTTTACGGGGGTGTTGATGAGGCCACCACACATTACAATCAACCAAATACTTCATGGGGGCGTTGACGAGGCCACTATACATTACAATCAACCAAACACATCATGGTGGCGCTGACGAGGCTACCATATATTACAATCACCCAAACACTTCATGGGGGTGTTGACGAGGCCACCACACAGTGCAATCAACCAAACACTTCATGGGGGTGCTGACGAGGCCACCATACATTACAATCAACCAAACACTTCATGGGGGCGTTGAAGAGGCCACCATACACTGCAATCAACCAAACACTTCATGGGGGCGTTGACGAGGCTACCATACATTGCAATCAATCAAACACTTCATGGGGGCGCTGACGAGGCTACCATACAGTGCAATCAACCAAACACTTCATGGGGGCGTTGACGAGGCCATCAGACAGTGCAATCAACCAATCACTTCAATGGGGCATTGACGAGGCCACCATACATTGCAATCAACAAAACACTTCATGGGACGTTGACGAGGCTACCATGCATTGCAATCAAGCAAAAACTTCACGGGGCGTTGACGAGGCCACCAGACAGTGCAATCAACCAAGCACTTCATGGGGGCGCTGTCGAGGCCACCATACATTACAATCAACCAAACACTTCATTGTGGTGCTGACGAGGCTAGCATACATTACAATCAACCAAACACGTCATGGTGGCGCTGACGAGCCCACCATACATTACAATCAACCAAACACTTTACGGGGGCGTTGACGAGGCCACCATACATTACAATCAACCAAACACTTCATGGGGGCGCTGACGAGGCTACCATACAGTGCAATCAACCAAACACTTCATGGGGGCGTTGACGAGGCCATCAGACAGTGCAATCAACCAAACACTTCAATGGGGCATTGACGAGGCCACCATACATTGCAATCAACAAAACACTTCATGGGACGTTGACGAGGCTACCATGCATTGCAATCAAGCAAACACTTCACGGGGCGTTGACGAGGCCACCAGACAGTGCAATCAATCAAGCACTTCATGGGGGCGCTTTCGAGGCCACCATACATTACAATCAACCAAACACTTCATTGTGGCGCTGACGAGGCCAGCATACATTACAATCAACCAAACACTTCATGGTGGCGCTGACAAGGCTACCATATATTACAATCACCCAAACACTTCATGGGGGTGTTAACGAGGCCACCATACAGTGCAATCAAACAAACACTACATGGGGGCGTTGACGAGGCCACCATACATTTCAATTAACCAAACACTTCATGGGGGCGCTGACGAGGCCACCATACATTACGATCAACCAAACATTTCATGGTGGCGCTGTCGAGGACACCATACATTACAAACAAGCAAACACTTCATGGGGGTGTTGACGAGGCCACCATACAGTGCAATCAACCAAAGACTTCATGGGGGCGTTGACGAGGCCACCATACATTACAATCAACCAACCACTTCATGGTGGCATTGACGAGGCCATCATACATTGCAATCAACCAAACACTTCATGGGCGCGTTGACGAGGCCACAATACATTGCAATCAACCAAACACTTCATGGGGGCGTTGACGAGGCCACCATACATTGCAATCAACTAAATACTTCATGGGACGTTGACGAGGCTACCATGCATTGCAATCAACCACACACTTCACGGGGCGTTGACGAGGCCACCATACATCAATCAACCAAACACTTCATGGGGCGTCGAGCCACCAACATTGCAATCAACCAAACACTTCATGGGGGCGCTGACGAGGCCACCATACATTACAATCAACCAAACACTTCATGGGGGCGTTGACGAGGCCACCATACATTACAATCAACCAAACACTTCATGGGGGCGCTGACGAGGCCACCATACATTACAATCAACCAAACACTTCATGGGGGCGTTGACGAGGCCACCATACATTACAATCAACCAAACACTTCATGGGGGCGTTGACGAGGCCACCATACATTACAATCAACCAAACACTTCATGGGGCGTTGACGAGGCCACCATACATTACAATCAACCAAACACTTCATGGGGCGCTGACGAGGCCACCATACATTACAATCAACCAAACACTTCATGGGGGCGTTGACGAGGCCACCATACATTGCAATCAACCAAACACTTCATGGGGGCGTTGACGAGGCCACCATACATTGCAATCAACCAAACACTTCATGAGACGTTGACGAGGCTACCATGCATTGCAATCAACCAAACACTTCACGGGGCGTTGACGAGGCCACCAGACAGTGCAATCTACCAAGCACTTCATGGGGGCGCTGACGAGGCCACCATACATTACAATCAACCAAACACTTCATGGGGGCGCTGACGAGGCCACCATATATTACAATCAACCAAACACTTCATGGTGGCGCTGACGAAGCCATCATACATTGCAATCAACCAATCACTTCATGGGGGCGTTGAGGAGGCCACCATACATTACAATCAACCAAACACTTTATTGGGGCGTTGACGAGGCCACCACACATTACAATCAACCAAACACATCATGGGGGCGTTGACGAGGCCACCACACATTACAATCAACCAAACACTTCATGGGGGCGTTGATGAGGCCACCACACATTACAATCAACCAAACACTTCATGCGGGCGTTGTCGAGGCCACCACACATTACAATCAACCGAACACTTCATGTGGGCGATGACGAGGCCACCATACATTACAATCAACCAAACACTTCATGGTGGCGCTGACGAGGCTACCATATATTACAATCAACCAAACACTTCATGGGGGTGTTAACGAGGCCACCATAGAGTGCAATCAACCAAACACTACATGGGGGCGTTGACGAGGCCACCATACATTACAATCACCAAACACTTCATGGGGGCTCTGACGAGGCCACCATACATTACAATCAACCAAACACTTCATGGGGGCGCTGACGAGGCCACCATACATTACAATCAATCAAACACTTCATGGGGGCATTGACGAGGCTACCATACAGTGCAATCAACCAAGCACTTCATGGGGGCGTCGACGAGGCCACCATACATTACAATCAACCAACCACTTCATGGTGGCGTTGACGAGGCCATCATACATTGCAATCAACCAACATTCATGGGGGCGTTGACGAGGCCACCATACATTGCAATCAACCAACACTTCATGGGGGCGTTGACGAGGCCACCATACAGTGCAATCAACCAAACACTTCATGGGGCGTTGACGAGGCCACCATACATTGCAATCAACCAAACACTTCATGGGGGCGTTGACGAGGCCACCATACATTGCAATCAACCAAACACTTCATGGGGGCGTTGACGAGGCCACCATACAGCGCAATCAACCAAACACTTCATGGGGGCGCTGACGAGGCCATCATACATTACAATCAATCAAACACCTCATTGGTGCGCTGGCGAGGCCACCATACATTACAATCAACCAAACACTTCATGGTGGCGCTGACGAGCCCACATATTACAATCAACCAAACACTTCATGGTGGCGCTGACGAGGCTACCATATATTACAATCAACCAAACACTTCATGGGGTTGTTAACGAGGCCACCATACAGTGCAATCAACCAAACACTTCATGGGGGCGCTAACGAGGCCACCATACATTACAATCAACCAAACACTTCATGGGGGCGTTGAAGAGGCCACCATACATTGCAATCAACCAAACACTTCATGGGGGCGTTGACGAGGCCACCATACATTGCAATCAATCAAACACTTCATGGGGGCGCTGACGAGGCTACCATACAGTGCAATCAACCAAACACTTCATAGGGGCGTTGACGAGGCCATCAGACAGTGCAATCAACCAAAAACTTCAATGGGGCATTGACGAGGCCACCATACATTGCAATCAACAAAACACTTCATGGGAAGTTGACGAGGCTACTATGCATTGCAATCAAGCAAACACATCACGGGGCGTTGACGAGGCCACCAGACATTGCAATCAACCAAGCACTTCATGGGGGCGCTGTCGAGGCCACCATACATTACAATCAACCAAACACTTCATTGTGGCGCTGACGAGGCCAGCATACATTACAATCAACCAAACACTTCAAGGTGGCGCTGACGAGCCCACCATACATTACAATCAACCAAACACTTTACGGGGGCGTTGACGAGGCCACCATATATTACAATCAACCAAACACTTCATGGGGGCGTTGATGAGGCCACCATACATTACAATCAACCAAACACTTCATGGTGGCGCTGACAAGGCTACCATATATTACAATCACTCAAACACTTCATGGGGGTGTTAACGAGGCCACCATACAGTGCAATCAAACAAACACTACATGGGGGCGTTGACGAGGCCACCATACATTACAATCAACCAAACACTTCATGGGGGCGCTGACGAGGCCACCATACATTACAATCAACCAAACATTTCATGGTGGCGCTGTCGAGGCTACCATACATTACAAACAAGCAAACACTTCAAGGGGGTGTTGACGAGGCCACCATACATTACAAACAAGCAAACACTTCAAGGGGGTGTTGACGAGGCCACCATACAGTGCAATCAACCAAACACTTCATGGTGGCATTGACGAGGCCATCATACATTGCAATCAACCAAACACTTCATGGGCGCGTTGACGAGGCCACCATACATTGCAATCAACCAAACACTTCATGGGGGCGTTGACGAGGCCACCATACATTGCAATCAACTAAATACTTCATGGGACGTTGACGAGGCTACCATGCATTGCAATCAACCACACACTTCACGGGGCGTTGATGAGGCCACCATACAGTGCAATCAACCAAACACTTCATGGGGAGCGCTATCGAGGCCACCATACATTACAATCAACCACAAACTTCTTGGGGGCGCTGACGAGGCCACGATACATTACGATCAACCAAACACTTCATGGAGGCGTTGACGAGGCCACCATACATTACAATCAACCAAACACTTCATGGGGGCGCTGATGAGGCCACCATACATTACAATCAACCAAACACTTCACGGGGGCGTTGACGAGGACAACATACATTAAAATCAATCAAATACTTCATGGGGCGTTGACGAGGCCACCAGACAGTGCAAACAACCAAACACTTCATGGGGGCGCTGACGAGGCCACCATACATTACAATCAACCAAACACTTCACGGGGGCGTTGACGAGGCCACCATATATTACAATCAACCAAACACTTCATGGGGGCGTTGACGAGGCCACCATACATTGCAATCAACCAAACACTTCATGAGACGTTGACGAGGCTACCATGCATTGCAATCAACCAAACACTTCACGGGGCGTTGACGAGGCCACCAGACAGTGCAATCTACCAAGCATTTCATGGGGGCGATGACGAGGCCACCATACATTACAATCAACCAAACACTTCATGGGGGCGCTGACGAGGCCATCATACATTGCAATCAACCAATCACTTCATGGGGGCGTTGAGGAGGCCACCACACATTACAATCAACCAAACACTTCATGGGGGCGTTGACGAGGCCACCACACATTACAATCAACCAAACACTTCATGGGGGCGTTGATGAGGCCACCACACATTACAATCAACCAAACACTTCATGCGGGCGTTGTCGAGGCCACCACACATTACAATCAACCGAACACTTCATGTGGGCGATGACGAGGCCACCATACATTACAATCAACCAAACACTTCATGGTGGCGCTGACGAGGCTACCATATATTACAATCAACCAAACACTTCAGGGGGGTGTTAACGAGGCCACCATAGAGTGCAATCAACCAAACACTACATGGGGGCGTTGACGAGGCCACCATACATTACAATCACCAAACACTTCATGGGGGCGCTGACAAGGCCACCATACATTACAATCAACCAAACACTTCACGGGGGCGCTGACGAGGCCACCATACATTACAATCAATCAAACACTTCATGGGGGCATTGACGAGGCTTCCATACAGTGCAATCAACCAAGCACTTCATGGGGGCGTCGACGAGGCCACCATACATTACAATCAACCAACCACTTCATGGTGGCGTTGACGAGGCCACCATACATTGCAATCAACCAAACACTTCATGGGGGCGTTGATGAGGCCACCATACAGTGCAATCAACCAAACACTTCATGGTGGCGTTGACGAGGCCATCATACATTGTAATCAACCAAACACTTCATGGGGGCGTTGACGAGGCCACCATACATTGCAATCAACCAAACACTTCATGGGGGCGTTGACGAGGCCACCATAACGTGCAATCAACCAAACACTTCATGGGGGCGCTGACGAGGCCATCATACATTACAATCAATCAAACACTTCATTGGAGCGCTGGCGAGGCCACCATACATTACAATCAACCAAATACTTCATGGTGGCGCTGACGAGCCCACCATACATTACAATCAACCAAACACTTTACGGGGGCGTTGACGAGGCCACCACACATTACAATCAACCAAATACTTCATGGGGGCGTTGACGAGGCTACCATATATTACAACCAACCAAACACTTCATGGGGGTGTTAACGAGGCCACCATACAGTGCAATCAACCAAACACTACATGGGGGCGCTGACGAGGCCACCATACATTACAATCAACCACACACTTCATGGGGGCGTTGACGAGGCCACCATACATTACAATCAACCAAACACTTTATGGGGGCGTTGACGAGGCTACCATACATTACAATCAACCAAACACTTCATGGGGGCGTTGACGAGGCCACCATACATTGCAATCAACCAAACACTTCATGGAGCGCTGGCGAGGCCACCTACATTGCAATCAACCAACACTTCAGGGCGTTGACGAGGCCACCTACAGTGCAATCAACCAAACACTTCATGTGGGCGTTGACGAGGCCACCATACATTGCAATCAACCAAACACTTCATGGGGGCGTTGACGAGGCCACCATATATTGCAATCAATCAAACACTTCATGGGGGCGTTAACGAGGCTACCATACAGTGCAATCAACCAAACACTTCATGGGGGCGTTGACGAGGCCACCATACATTGCAATCAACCAAACACTTCATGGGGGCGCTGACGAGGCCACCATACATTACAATCAACCAAACACTTCATGGGCGCTGACGAGGCCACCATACATTGCAATCAACCAAACACTTCACGGGGGCGTTGACGAGGCCACCATACATTGCAATCAACCAAACACTTCATGGGGGCGATGACGAGGCCACCATACATTACAATCAACCAAACACTTCATGGGGGCGCTGACGAGGCCATCATACATTGCAATCAACCAATCACTTCATGGGGGCGTTGAGGAGGCCACCAACATTACAATCAACCAAACACTTCATGGGGGCGTTGACGAGGCCACCACACATTACAATCAACCAAACACTTCATGGGGGCGTTGATGAGGCCACCAACATTACAATCAACCAAACACTTCATGCGGGCGTTGTCGAGGCCACCACACATTACAATCAACCGAACACTTCATGTGGGCGATGACGAGGCCACCATACATTACAATCAACCAAACACTTCATGGTGGCGCTGACGAGGCTACCATATATTACAATCAACCAAACACTTCAGGGGGTGTTAACGAGGCCACCATAGAGTGCAATCAACCAAACACTACATGGGGGCGTTGACGAGGCCACCATACATTACAATCACCAAACACTTCATGGGGGCGCTGACGAGGCCACCATACATTACAATCAACCAAACACTTCATGGGGGCGCTGACGAGGCCACCATACATTACAATCAATCAAACACTTCATGGGGGCATTGACGAGGCTACCATACAGTGCAATCAACCAAGCACTTCATGGGGGCGTTGACGAGGCCACCATACATTACAATCAACCAACCACTTCATGGTGGCGTTGACGAGGCCACCATACATTGCAATCAACCAAACACTTCATGGTGGCGTTGACGAGGCCATCATACATTGCAATCAACCAAACACTTCATGGGGGCGTTGACGAGGCCACCATACATTGCAATCAACCAAACACTTCATGGGGGCGTTGACGAGGCCACCATAACGTGCAATCAACCAAACACTTCATGGGGGCGCTGACGAGGCCATCATACATTACAATCAATCAAACACTTCATTGGAGCGCTGGCGAGGCCACCATACATTACAATCAACCAAATACTTCATGGTGGCGCTGACGAGCCCACCATACATTACAATCAACCAAACACTTTACGGGGGCGTTGACGAGGCCACCACACATTACAATCAACCAAATACTTCATGGGGGCGTTGACGAGGCTACCATATATTACAACCAACCAAACACTTCATGGGGGTGTTAACGAGGCCACCATACAGTGCAATCAACCAAACACTACATGGGGGCGCTGACGAGGCCACCATACATTACAATCAACCACACACTTCATGGGGGCGTTGACGAGGCCACCATACATTACAATCAACCAAACACTTCATGGGGGCATTGACGAGGCTACCATACATTACAATCAACCAAACACTTCATGGGGGAGTTGACGAGGCCACCATACATTGCAATCAACCAAACACTTCATGAGAGCGCTGGCGAGGCCACCTTACATTGCAATCAACCACACACTTCACTGGGCGTTGACGAGGCCACCGTACAGTGCAATCAACCAAACACTTCATGTGGGCGTTGACGAGGCCACCATACATTGCAATCAACCAAACACTTCATGGGGGCGTTGACGAGGCCACCATATATTGCAATCAATCAAACACTTCATGGGGGCATTAACGATGCTACCATACAGTGCAGTCAACCAAACACTTCATGGGGGCGTTGACGAGGCCACCAAACAATGCAATCAACCAAACACTTCATGGGGGCGCTGGCGAGGCCACCATACATTACAATCAATCAAACACTTCATGTTGGCGCTGACGAGCCCACCATACATTACAATCAACCAAACACTTTATGGGGGCGTTGACGAGGCCACCATACATTACAATCAACCAAAAACACTTCATGGGGGCGTTGACGAGGCCACCATACATTACAATCAACCAAACACTTCATGGTGGCGCTGACGAGGCTACCATACATTACAATCAACCAAACACTTCATGGGGGCGTTGACGAGGCCACCATACATTACAATCAACCAAACACTTCATGGGGGCGTTGACGAGGCCACCATACATTACAATCAACCAAACACTTCATGGGGGCGTTGACGAGGCCACCATACATTGCAATCAACCAAACACTTCATGGGGCGTTGACGAGGCCACCATACATGCAATCAACCAAACACTTCATGGGGGCGTTGACGAGGCCACCATACAGTGCAATCAACCAAACACTTCATGGGGGCGTTGACGAGGCCACCATACATTGCAATCAACCAAACACTTCATGGGGGCGTTGACGAGGCCACCATACATTGCAATCAACCAAACACTTCATGGGGGCGTTGACGAGGCCACCATACATTGCAATCAACCAAACACTTCATGGGGGCGCTGACGAGGCCACCATACATTACAATCAACCAAACACTTCATGGGGCGCTGACGAGGCCACCATACATTACAATCAACCAAACACTTCATGGGGGCGTTGACGAGGCCACCATACATTGCAATCAACCAAACACTTCATGGGGGCGTTGACGAGGCCACCATACATTGCAATCAACCACACACTTCATGGGGCGTTGACGAGGCCACCATACATTGCAATCAACCAAATACTTCATGGGGGCGTTGACGAGGCCACCATACATTACAATCAACCAAACACTTCATGGGGGCGTTGACGAGGCCACCATACATTACAATCAACCACACACTTCATGGGGGCGTTGACGAGGCCACCATACATTACAATCAACCACATACTTCATGGGGGCGCTGACGAGGCCACCATACATTACAATCAACCACACACTTCATGGGGGCGCTGACGAGGCCACCATACATTACAATCAACCAAACACTTCATGGGGGCGTTGACGAGGCCACCATACATTACAATCAACCAAACACTTCATGGGGGCGCTGACGAGGCCACCATACATTACAATCAACCAAACACTTCATGGGGGCGTTGACGAGGCCACCATACATTACAATCAACCAAACACTTCATGGGGGCGTTGACGAGGCCACCATACATTACAATCAACCACACACTTCATGGGGGCGTTGACGAGGCCACCATACATTACAATCAACAACACTTCATGGGGGCGTTGATGAGGCCACCATACATTACAATCAACCACATACTTCATGGGGGCGTTGATGAGGCCACCATACATTACAATCAACCACATACATCATGGGGGCGTTGACGAGGCCACCATACATTACAATCAACCAAACACTTCATGGGGGCGTTGACGAGGCCACCATACATTACAATCAACCACATACTTCATGGGGGCGCTGACGAGGCCACCATACATTACAATCAACCACATACTTCATGGGGGCGCTGATGAGGCCACCATACATTACAATCAACCAAATACTTCATGGGGGCGTTGACGAGGCACCATACATTACAATCAACCAAACACTTCATGGGGGCGCTGACGAGGCCACCATACATTACAATCAACCACACACTTCATGGGGGCGTTGACGAGGCCACCATACATTACAATCAACCACATACTTCATGGGGGCGTTGACGAGGCCACCATACATTACAATCAACCACATACTTCATGGGGGCGTTGATGAGGCCACTATACATTACAATCAACCACATACGTCATGGGGGCGTTGACGAGGCCACCATACATTACAATCAACCACATACTTCATGGGGGCGTTGACGAGGCCACCGTACATTACAATCAACCACATACGTCATGGGGGCGCTGATGAGGCCACCATACATTACAATCAACCACATACTTCATGGGGGCGCTGATGAGGCCACCATACATTACAATCAACCACATACTTCATGGGGGCGCTGATGAGGCCACCATATATTACAATCAACAAAACACTTCATGGGGGCGCTGATGAGGCCACCATACATTACAATCAACCACATACTTCATGGGGGCGTTCTCGAGGCCACCATACATTACAATCAACCAAACACTTCATGGGGGTGCTGACTAGGCCACCATGCATTGCAATTAACCAAACACTTCATGGGGGCGTTGACGAGGCCACCATACATTACAATCAACCAAACACTTCATGGGGGCGCTGACGAGGCCACCATACATTACAATCAACCAAACACTTCATGGGGGCGTTGACGTGGCCACCATACATTACAATCAACCAAACACTTCATGGGGGCGTTGACGAGGCCACCATACATTACAATCAACCAAACACTTCATGGGGGCGTTAACGAGGCCACCATACAGTGCAATCAACCAACACTTCATGGGGGCGTTGAGGAGGCCACCATACATTGCAATCAATCAAACACTTCATGGTGGCGCTGACGAGGCCACCATACATTACAATCAACCAAACACTTCATGGGGGCGTTGACGAGGCCACCATACATTACAATCAACCAAACACTTCATGGGGACGCTGACGAGGCCACCATATATTACAATCAACCAAACACTTCATGGGGGCGCTGACGAGGCTACCATATATTACAATCAACCAAACACTTCATGGGGGCGTTGACGAGGCCACCAGAGAGTGCAAACAACCAAACACTTCTTGAGGGCGTTGAGGAGGCCACCATACATTGCAATCAACCAAACACGTCATGGGGGCGTTGACGAGGCCACCATACATTACAATCAACAAAACACTTCATGGGGGCGCTGATGAGGCCACCATACATTACAATCAACCACATACTTCATGGGGGCGTTGACGAGGCCACCATACATTACAATCAACCACATACTTCATGGGGGCGCTGATGAGGCCACCATACATTACAATCAACCACATACTTCATTGGGGGCGTTGACGAGGCCACCATACATTACAATCAACAAAACACTTCATGGGGGCGCTGATGAGGCCACCATACATTACAATCAACCACATACTTCATGGGGGCGTTGACGAGGCCACCATACATTACAATCAACCAAACACGTCATGGGGGCGTTGACGAGGCCACCATACATTACAATAAACCACATACTTCATGGGGGCGTTCATGAGGCCACCATACATTACAATCAACCAAACACTTCATGGGGGCGTTGACGAGTCTACCATGCATTACAATCAACCACATACTTCATGGGGGCGTTCACGAGGCCACCATACATTGCAATCAACCAAATACTTCATGGGGGCGTTGACGAGGCCACCAGACAGTGCAATCAACCAACACTCCATGGGGGCGTTGAGGAGGCCACCATACATTGCAATCAACCAAACACGTCATGGGGGCGTTGACGAGGCCATCATACATTACAATCAACAAAACACGTCATGGGGGCGCTGATGAAGCCACCATACATTACAATCAACCAAACATTTCATGGGGGCGCTGACGAGGCCACCATACATTGCAATCAACCAAACACTTCATGGGGGCGCTGACGAGGCCACCATACATTACAATCAACTAAACACTTCATGGGGGAGCTGACGAGGCCACCATACATTACAATCAACCAAACACTTCATGGGGGCGCTGATGAGGCCACCATACATTACAATCAACCACATACTTCATGGGGGCGTTGACGAGGCCACCATACATTACAATCAACCACATACTTCATGGGGGCGTTGACGAGGCCACCATACATTACAATCAACCACATACTTCATGGGGGCGTTGATGAGGCCACTATACATTACAATCAACCACATACATCATGGGGGCGTTGACGAGGCCACCATACATTACAATCAACCACATACTTCATGGGGGCGTTGACGAGGCCACCGTACATTACAATCAACCACATACGTCATGGGGGCGCTGATGAGGCCACCATACATTACAATCAACCACATACTTCATGGGGGCGCTGATGAGGCCACCATACATTACAATCAACCACATACTTCATGGGGGCGTTGACGAGGCCACCATACATTACAATCAACCAAACACTTCATGGGGGCGCTGATGAGGCCACCATACATTACAATCAACCACATACTTCATGGGGGCGTTGACGAGGCCACCATACATTACAATCAACCACATACTTCATGGGGGCGTTGACGAGGCCACCATACATTACAATCAACCACATACTTCATGGGGGCGTTGATGAGGCCACTATACATTACAATCAACCACATACTTCATGGGGGCGTTGATGAGGCCACCATACATTACAATCAACCACATACTTCATGGGGGCGTTGATGAGGCCACTATACATTACAATCAACCACATACATCATGGGGGCGTTGACGAGGCCACCATACATTACAATCAACCACATACTTCATGGGGGCGTTGACGAGGCCACCGTACATTACAATCAACCACATACGTCATGGGGGCGCTGATGAGGCCACCATACATTACAATCAACCACATACTTCATGGGGGCGCTGATGAGGCCACCATACATTACAATCAACCACATACTTCATGGGGGCGTTGACGAGGCAACCATACATTACAATCAACCAAACACTTCATGGGGGCGCTGATGAGGCCACCATACATTACAATCAACCACATACTTCATGGGGGCGTTGACGAGGCCACCATACATTACAATCAACCACATACTTCATGGGGGCGTTGACGAGGCCACCATACATTACAATCAACCACATACTTCATGGGGGCGTTGATGAGGCCACTATACATTACAATCAACCACATACGTCATGGGGGCGTTGACGAGGCCACCATACATTACAATCAACCACATACTTCATGGGGGCGTTGACGAGGCCACCGTACATTACAATCAACCACATACGTCATGGGGGCGCTGATGAGGCCACCATACATTACAATCAACCACATACTTCATGGGGGCGCTGATGAGGCCACCATACATTACAATCAACCACATACTTCATGGGGGCGCTGATGAGGCCACCATATATTACAATCAACAAAACACTTCATGGGGGCGCTGATGAGGCCACCATACATTACAATCAACCACATACTTCATGGGGGCGTTCTCGAGGCCACCATACATTACAATCAACCAAACACTTCATGTGGGCGTTGACGAGGCTACCATGCATTACAATCAACCACATACTTCATGGGGGCGGTCACGAGGCCACCATACATTACAATCAACCACATACCTCATGGGGGCGTTGACGAGGCTACCATGCATTACAATCAACCACATACTTCATGGGGGCGTTCACGAGGCCACCATACATTACAATCAACCAAACACTTCATGTGGGCGTTGACGAGTCTACCATGCATTACAATCAACCAAACACTTCATGGGGGCGTTCACGAGGCCACCATACATTACAATCAACCAAATACTTCATGGGGGCGTTGACGAGGCCACCATACATTACAATCAACCAAACACTTCATGGGGGCGTTGACGAGGCGACCATACATTACAATCAACAAAACACTTCATGGGGGCGCTGATGAGGCCACCATACATTACAATCAACCACATACTTCATGGGGGCGTTCACGAGGCCACCATACATTACAATCAACAAAACACTTCATGGGGGCGCTGATGAGGCCACCATACATTACAATCAACCACATACTTCATGGGGGCGTTCACGAGGCCACCATACATTACAATCAACAACACACTTCATGGGGGCGTTCACGAGGCCACCATACATTGCAATCAACCAAATACTGCATGGAGACGTTGGCAATCTGAGACAGACCACACAGTTACCATGGTTGTGCAAATGCGGACGAAACGAACATGAAGATCCACCGGCCGCTGACTTATCCCAAGCCGCTGACACTAATCATCGTGTATCCGATAAACAAAGCGGAATCTAGGGACCTCAACCCCTCACCGCTTTATATATCAGGTGGTGCAACGAACAGACCAATAACCTAATAAACTGATACTATACAATTATACATGAATATAAGTATTAGTTCTTACAGCTTATATATTATTTCCTATGACAGTTTTACTGGTTACTGTTTACATGTTTCATTATGCTATTTCATGTTTTAATTTGTTGAGGGCCTCATGGTAGATTGACTTAATTGTTCAAATGAGTTCTCTCGTTAAATAAAGTCTTTATTATTATAATATTTTGGAATAATCGTACTATCATGTATGCACTCCTCCATGCTTATGACTACTGGTAATATTTACGACTTATACCTGGCTATTCTCGTGTTGGAACTATTTAGTGCTATGCTATCAAATTGCACGTATTAGTATTATATAACCCTTTCCTTCATGGAGATTTAGGCTAATATACTATCAAATCTCCATACTAACGACAGCCATTTAGCTATCATGCAGTGGATAAGTAGGCGCCATATCTATCCCACCTCCATAGATATTACTGGGACTACATAGAGATTTAGGTTAATATACTATTATATTTCCATACAAACGACAACCATTTAGCTATCATGCAGTGGATAAGTAGTCGCCATATCTATCCCACCTCCATAGATATTACTGGGACTACATGAGATTCTGGCCTTTATTATGAACATTGGTTTGGCCACTACATTGTCAATGTATGTCGTATTGGTAATGGCGTCAAGAGGTGCTTCTATGAGGGAAAGGGTTAAGGCATTTGTCTACTATAAGAATCTTGTAAATACCCATTCACGCCCATGCATGTTCAACCTCATGTATTTGTTATTTCCTGCTGTGTATTGTCTATATAGCATATTACTTATATGTACAATCCATGTCATGTTATATTGTCTATATAGCATATTACTTATATGTACAATCCATGTCATGTTATATTGTCTATATAGCATATTACTTATATGTACAATCCATGTCATGTTATATTGTCTATATAGCATATTACTTATATGTACAATCCATGTCATGTTATATTGTCTATGTAGCATATTACTTATATGTACAATCCATGTCATGTTATATTGTCTATATAGCATATTACTTATATGTACAATCCATGTCATGTTATATTGTCTATATAGCATATTACTTATATGTACAATCCATGTCATGTTATATTGTCTATATAGCATATTACTTATATGTACAATCCATGTCATGTTATATTGTCTATATAGCATATTACTTATATGTACAATCCATGTCATGTTATATTGTATATATAGCATATTACTTATATGTACAATCCATGTCATGTTATATTGTCTATGTAGCATATTACTTATATGTACAATCCATGTCATGTTATATTGTCTATGTAGCATATTACTTATATGTACAATCCATGTCATGTTATATTGTCTATGTAGCATATTACTTATATGTACAATCCATGTCATGTTATATTGTCTATGTAGCATATTACTTATATGTACAATCCATGTCATGTTATATTGTATATGTAGCATATTACTTATATGTACAATCCATGTCATGTTATATTGTCTATGTAGCATATTACTTATATGTACAATCCATGTCATGTTATATTGTCTATGTAGCATATTACTTATATGTACAATCCATGTCATGTTATATTGTCTATGTAGCATATTACTTATATGTACAATCCATGTCATGTTATATTGTTTATGTAGCATATTACTTATATGTACAATCCATGTCATGTTATATTGTCTATGTAGCATATTACTTATATGTACAATCCATGTCATGTTATATTGTCTATGTAGCATACCCCCCAAACTGTTATGTTGATAACGTATATGTTAACATATTTGAGCATGTAACTAGACACAGTGTATGTTTACGATACTTAATAAAATATTGAAATATAAACCTCTTGTCCAGACTAACATTTTGAAACTCGTTTTCGATTCACGCACATGGAAGTATGTTAGTTTATAGTTTAGACAAATTTATTTTGGATCGATTGCGAAACAAGTTATTGCAACTTATTTATATTAATCACACTCGAGACCTCATTCCTGGTGAAATCCATAGCCACGAGAGGGAGAGAGAAGAGGCAATGTGTAATTTAGTTTATACAAATATATTTTAGCTCGATTGCGAAACAAGTTATTTCAACTTATATTAATCACTCTCGAGACCTCATTCCTGATGGAATCCATCGCCACGAGGGAGAGAGAAGAGGCAACGTGGACTTTAAATGCCTTGCTTAAGGGCACAATCGTAACGGCTCCAGTGGGCTCGAAATATAATGCCTTGCCTAACGACACAATCGTAACGGCTCCGGAGAGGCTCGAACGTGATGGAGGTATGTTAGATGGCGAGGTACACTGGTTGTCACCAACTCGGATAGGTGGTTTGTATCCGGGTACTCATATTTCCTCCAACATGAAATATCATATCAAATTCACGGTAGTGATTTTTAAAACGTCATTCGAAATATAGAAAACTTTCACTTCCTTGTTTGGAAAATATGGTTTAATAGTTAATAGTCGAGGAGTGCCTTGCTTTGACGGATCGAAGACAAAACGAGTAAGTCAGTGTTCTTTATATTGTGTTAAATATAATAGCGAGGTATGTCCCATGTCGAGGTAGCTATTGATGGTTAATGTAACACAGATCGCATATAGCGAGGTATGTCCCATGTCGAGGTAGCTATTGATGGTTAATGTAACACAGATCGCAAATAGGGAGGTATGTCCCATGTCGAGGTAGCTATTGATGGATCATGTAACACAGATCGCAAATAGCGAGGTATGTCCCATGTCGAGGTAGCTATTGATGGATCATGTAACACAGATCGCAAATAGCGACGTATGTCCCATGTCGCGGTAGCTATTGATGGTTAATGTAGCACATATCGCATATAGCGAGGTATGTCCCATGTCGAGGTAGCTATTGATGGTTAATGTAACACAGATCGCAAATAGGGAGGTATGTCCCATGTCGAGGTAGCTATTGATGGATCATGTAACACAGATCGCAAATAGCGAGGTATGTCCCATGTCGAGGTAGCTATTGATGGTTAATGTAACACATATCGCATATAGCAAGGTATGTCCCATGTCGAGGTAGCTATTGATGGTTAATGTAACACATATCGCATATAGCGAGGTATGTCCCATGTCGAGGTAGCTATTGATGGTTAATGTAACACAGATCGCATATAGTGAGGTATGTCTCATGTCGAGGTAGCTATTGATGGTTAATGTAACACATATCGCATATAGCGAGGTATGTCCCATGTCGAGGTAGCTACTGATGGTTAATGTAACACAGATCGCATATAGTGATTATTAACGAGGATTATTTTTAAACGCAGTGCTAAAGAACAGACACGTGCGAGAGAGAGAGGTAGGAAGGGAGAGAGAGGAAGGGAGAGGGAGGGGAGAGAGATGGAGAGATATAGTGTGAGAGAGATGTAGGAAGGGAGGGAGATAGGTAGGAAGGGTGGGAGGGAGACAGAAGGGAGAGAGGGAGAGAGGGATAGAGGGAGAGAGGGGGGAAATAGTGTGATAGAGAGGGAAGGATGGGAGAGCGAGATGGGGGAGAGAGGGAGAGAGACAGTAAGAGAGAGGTAGGGAGGGAGGGAGAGAGAGGGAGAGTGAGAGAGGGGAGGGAGAGAAATAATGAGTGTGAGAGATGTAAGAAGGAGGGAGAGAGAGGGGAGAGAGATGGGGAGAGGGAGAGATAGTGTGTGTGTGTGTGTGTGTGTGTGTATGTGTGTGTGTGTGTGTGTGTGTGTGTGTGTGTGTGTGTGTGTGTGTGTGTGTGTGTGTGTGAGAGAGGTATGTAGGTAGGGAGGGATGGAGGGAGGGGGCAAGGGAGGGAGGAAGCATGACACGTGAACATGTAGTAATGATAGAACGTTAACATTGATATCAATTTCAAGGTGCTATTTTAGAATATAAGATTTCAATTACAAACTCGTACGATTCAATAATTCACGTCCATCACGAATGAGGTCTCGATTAATCTAACGTTGCTACAACTTGTTTCACCATCGAGCTAATATATATTAGCATAAACTCATTCAATATAAATACTGTACGCCTTCGTGCACATATTCGACATTGCTTGCGTAACTGTATTAATACAATATCAATTCAATTTTGAAATGAATGTGTGTTTTACGTTTTATTTAACGTCGCTACCGGTTGCCCATATGAGCGACGACTCCTGAAGAGATTAGACATTTTAGATTTTTGGATGATAGTGCAATGATACAGACAGATACGCATTCCAGAGTCTCTTCTGGTTCTTTTACTTGCACGGTGTAAAGCGCCGACACGAGACCTCGGCTTAAATTCCCAACTGAAAGATTGAAATGAACCAGTAGTGTCTTGCTTTTGAATGATGTTGATATTCACACTTGGATACTCGTAAATCTGTTCGTCATACTGCTTTATAACAGTGTGTGGTTACAATTAAAGTCCCATATTGCGCTAATACAAATAATGTGTTTTTGTTTGTTTTGGTGCATTTATTTATTTTGTCTTGGAAGAGTGTACGATACAGAAGAAGCTGAAGTCTTGTTCTTTTTCATGTCCGGTGTACAGCATCGATGCATGATGCATCGGTTAATAGTCCCATCTGCCCGGTGTACAGCACCGATACATGCTACTTAGGTTAATAGTCCCATCTGCCCGGTGTACAACACCGATACATGATACCTCGGTGTATAGTCCTATATGCCCGGTGTATAGCACCGATACACGAGACCTCGGTTTATAGTCCCATCTGCCCGGTGAATAGCATCGATACATGATACCTCGGTGTATAGTCCTAACTGCCCGGTGTATAACACCGATACATGATACCTCGGTTTATAGTCCCATCTGCCCGGTGTACAGCACCGATACATGATACCTCGGTTTATAGTCCCATCTGCCCGGTGTATAGCACCGATACATGAGACCTCGGTTTATAGTCCCATCTGCCCGGTGTATAGCACCGATACATGAGACCTTGGTGTATAGTCCCATCTGCCCGGTGTATAGCACTGATACATGCTACCTCGGTTTATAGTCCCATCTGCCCGGTGTATAACACCGATACATGATACCTCAGTTTATAGTCCCATCTGCCCGGTGTATAGCACCGATACATGATACCTCGGTTTATAGTCCCATCTGCCCGGTGTATAGCACCGATACATGATACCTCGGTTTATAGTCCCATCTGCCCGGTGTATAGCACTGATACACGAGACCTTGGTTTATAGTCCTATCTGCCCGATGTACAGCACCTATACATGATACCTCGGTGTTTAGTCCTATCTGCCCGATGTATAGCACCGATACATGATACCTCGGTTTATAGTCCCATCTGCCCGCTGTACAGCACCGATACACGAGACCTCGGTGTATTGTCCCATCTGCCTTGTGTATAGCACCGATACATGATACCTCGGTTTATAGTCCTATCTGGCCGATGTATAGCACCGATACATGATACCTCGGTTTATAGTCCTATATGCCCGGTGAATAGCATCGATACATGATACCTCGGTGTATAGTCCTAACTGCCCGGTGTATAACACCGATACATGATACCTCGGTTTATAGTCCCATCTGCCCGGTGTATAGCACCGATACATGCTACCTCGGTTTATAGTCCCATCTGCCCGGTGTACAGCACCGATACATGATACCTCGGTTTATAGTCCCATCTGCCCGGTGTATAGCACCGATACATGATACCTCGGTTTATAGTCCCATCTGCCCGGTGTACAGCACCGATACATGATACCTCGGTATATAGTCCCATCTGCCCGGTGTATAGCACTGATACACGAGACCTTGGTTTATAGTCCTATCTGCCCGATGTACAGCACCTATACATGATACCTCGGTGTTTAGTCCTATCTGCCCGATGTATAGCACCGATACATGATACCTCGGTTTATAGTCCCATCTGCCCGCTGTACAGCACCGATACACGAGACCTCGGTGTATTGTCCCATCTGCCTTGTGTATAGCACCGATACATGATACCTCGGTTTATAGTCCTATCTGGCCGATGTATAGCACCGATACATGATACCTCGGTTTATAGTCCTATATGCCCGGTGAATAGCATCGATACATGATACCTCGGTGTATAGTCCTAACTGCCCGGTGTATAACACCGATACATGATACCTCGGTTTATAGTCCCATCTGCCCGGTGTACAGCACCGATACATGATACCTCGGTTTATAGTCCCATCTGCCCGGTGTATAGCACTGATACACGAGACCTTGGTTTATAGTCCTATCTGCCCGATGTACAGCACCTATACATGATACCTCGGTTTATAGTTCTATCTGCCCGATGTATAGCACCGATACATGATACCTCGGTTTATAGTCCTATCTGCTCTGTGTATAGCACCGATACATGAGACCTTGGTTTATAGTCCTATCTGCCCGGTGTATAGCACCGATACATGATACCTCGGTTTATAGTCCTATCTGCCCGGTGTATAGTACCGATACATGATACCTCGGTATATAGTCCCATCTGCCCGGTGTATAGCACTGATACACGAGACCTCGGTTTATAGTCCTATCTGCCCGGTGTATAGCACCGATACATGATACCTTGGTTTATTGTCTCATCTGCCCTGTGAAAAGCACCGATACACGAGACGTATATCACGGTTTATAGTGGCACACAAGGCAATCTATAGGGGGGTCTGGGGGGTCCGGGGGTCCGGGGGGTCCGGGGGGTCCGGGGGGTCCGGGGGGGTCCGGGGGGTCCGGGGGCATGTTCCCCCTTAAAATTGTTGGGGTATAGAATCAATTTGCTGCGTTTTAATGAGTTTAGACGTATAATTATGTACTGACCGTTCAGCTCTCTCGCAGTCAACATTGTACACAGCAAAGGGATATTGGCATTTTATTTATTTAATTTTTAATTAATTTTGTTTTTGCTTTGAACATTTTAAGCGAGGCAACTGCGTCGGTGTGCCTCAAGTGTGGCTACGGGCCTGGATACATACCCTTTCGGTTTAGAATTGTTGCTTATAATATAAACTTGCATATCTTTATTCGTTTTAAATTTTTAAAATAAAAAGGTACAACATAATAGTTATTTAAATTCATCGATATACAACATTATATATTTTTACCCCCACGCAATGCAATGCTGTAATGCTCGTTATTTCATGAAATCCGCATACTTATAGTTGTTACTGATTGCCATCGTTCGAAACCCTACATTAACATAATATAGCTATGTATTCAGGTCCAGTGAGCCATTTAATAATATTCAAACATTTATGGTTCAACATTTCTTCTTCCGTGTTTGAGTAGCGAACATGCGCATTTGCAATGTCAGTAATATAATTTATATATATATACAAATAGTGCACCATTTTGAATAAACTGTGGTAATGTATTATATTAAGCATTATTTATTTAAGTATTTTACGTATAATCAAGAAATGAACATTTTACATATAATGCAACAGCAGTAGATAGAAAGGGATTTGTGGAAGTCGTGATAGCGCAGTGGTAGCGCATTCGCTTCATGTGCGAAATGTCCGGAGTTCGAGCCCCACTGGAGCCGTTGTGATTGTGCCCTTAGGGAAGGCATTTAAATTCCACGTTGCTTCTTCTCTCTCCCTCGTGGCGATGGATTCCTGGATTCCATCAGGAATGAGGTATCGAGAGCGTAAGAACGTGTTTCGCAATCGAGCTAAAAATAAATGTTTATACACTTAAAGGGATTAGAACGAAAGAAAACTCATATAGTTCTTCTCCCTATCAATTGGTTGATATACAATAGGCAAGAGAATAATATTGCATATTGCCTCTTCTCCCTATCAATTGGTTGATATACAATAGGTAGGAGAATAATATTGCATAATGCCTCTTCTCCCTATCAATTGGTTGATATACAATAGGTAGGAGAATAATATTGCATAATGCCTCTTCTCCCTATCAATTGGTTGATATACAATAGGTAGGAGAATAATATTGCATAATGCCTCTTCTCCCTATCAATTGGTTGATATACAATAGGTAGGAGAATAATATTGCATAATGCCTCTTCTCCCTATCAATTGGTTGATATACAATAGGTAGGAGAATAATATTGCATAATGCCTCTTCTCCCTATCAATTGGTTGATATACAATAGGTAGGAGAATAATATTGCATAATGCCTCTTCTCCCTATCAATTGGTTGATATACAATAGGTAGGAGAATAATATTGCATAATGCCTCTTCTCCCTATCAATTGGTTGATATACAATAGGTAGGAGAATAATATTGCATAATGCCTCTTCTCCCTATCAATTGGTTGATATACAATAGGTAGGAGAATAATATTGCATATTGCCTCTTCTCCCTATCAATTGGTTGATATACAATAGGCAAGAGAATAATATTGCATATTGCCTCTTCTCCCTATCAATTGGTTGATATACAATAGGTAGGAGACTAATATTGCATATTGCCTCTTCTCTCTCCCCCGTGGCGATGGATTCCATCAGGAATGAGGTCTCGAGAGTTATTAGGAGTTGTAGGAACTTGTTTCGCAATCGAGGTAACAGAATTGTGTATACACAAGGGAATCACCGAAAGTGGCTGCTTAATACAAGTTGGCTGCTAATGGAGGTGACCACTAACACAGGTTTGACTGTATATATAATACACGTTGGCTGCTTATGGACGTGACCACTAACACAGGTTTGACTGTATATATAATACACGTTGGCTGCTTATGGAGGTGACCACTAACACAAGATTGACTGTATATATGTGCTTTGTTGAGTTTTCTAAATACTAGCTGATCACAAGAACTATGATTGAGTTTTCTAGCCACCCTTTCTATACATCTGTTTTCAGGGCAATGTTCCGTCGTGATTTGTTCTTCTGTGTACTTGTTACAGGACTATCGTCGGGTAAGTGAAACATAATTCCATCCGTCCCTCCAAGTAATAGGGTGGCACTATGGACGCTGTCTATGGCACTATGGACCGTTTTACCGAGTATAGGGGTGGCACTATGGACCGTGTCTATGGCACTATGGACCGTTTTACCGAGGTGGGTGGCAGTATGGACCGTTTTTTTTTATGGCGCTATGGGGATTTATACACATGCACATATTTGACATGCCCCCATAGTGCCACCCTTAGTGACTACTAAAAATAACATAACACATAATAAATTTCAATATAATTTTTTTTATTTACTAATAACTAATTAACTAATAATTTTAATAATAATATCATTTTTATACAAATATTCATGAGTATATTGTAACTATTACTAAAAAACATTAATATTTTCCCCAATAAAATATCTAATATCCATTAATATTTCTCCAAACTTATTTAGTCCTTTCCATTTTGCTTGCACTGTCGCATTTTTATGCCACATATTTAAGCCAATACCCCAAATACAGTCTCGTGGGTTAGCCTCTGCAAGAATTTTATTATTTGTATTTAATAAAAATCTCTTTAAGTATTCGTTTTGTTTATATTTTAACCAGTTTCCATCAAAAAGCACTTGTTCTGAATCTCTGTTCCATTGTTGTACATCAAAAAGTTCAGATCTTGACCTTCCTAGGTGTCGTATTTCTGCTGCATTTGTAGAAATAAGGATTTTCTCTGCAATAGTATGTTCCTGACATTGTACCATTTTTTTATGTTGAAAATATTGTTCAGTACATATATATTTCACTCCATCACTATCATAAAGTCTGCAAGGTAAAAATTACTGAAGACACTGTTTTGTCCATAAAATAAAACCATATCGTTTGTTATTCTGTCATCCATAGTTCTCTTCAAATCTTTCTTTCTAAATGATGGTATAGTAATACACCGCATACATTTATATAATCATCATCCTCTGGAGTTATTTTTGTCTTCTCTAAATAGTTATTATATATTATATCCCAACTGTCTAAATCAAGTTTTTCTTTTAACACAGCTTCTATATCTTTATGTTTAACAACCGCAATATTTCTGTTATATAAATAATGTTTTATAACACTTTCCATATCTATATATGGCCTCAAATGTATATATACATTTGACAACATATTACCAAAATTCTCCTCTTTTGGTATTCTCTTTCGTGTTATTTCTTCATTAACCATATCAATCAAAACCTCACCCCCTAAATCTAAATGTATAATACTATTAACAAATTCTGAACAAAATCCTCCTTCCACACCGATTTTTACTATATGTGACATGTTACCTATACTACCAAGTTCTCTTTGAATGATGGTATAGTAACACATCAAGTACATTTATATAGCTTTCATCATATGGTAATACTAATCTATTTCTAGAAACAACATAATCATCATACATTGAGGTCCATTTCTCATATCCCATACCTAATGTAGTGTACATAAATTCTATATCATCTAATTCAACGATATCTAATTTACGTTTCGATAGAAAATGTGATAATATACTTTCTATATCCATTTCTTTCCCTAAATATTGTTGCGCATATGAAAAAAGCATCCCATAATAATTGTTATATGTTACCCCATCTAAAATTAAAATATGTTCAGTAGTAATTGTTGTTAAGTCAACATCTCCTACTTTTCTGATTATTTCCTCATTTACCATTTCTATATACATTTCTGTATCTAAACCCAATTGTACTTTAGAATATTGTAACCCAAATGATGTATCAACCCTATGATGTATCAACCCTATGATGTATCAACCCTATGATGTATCAACCCTATGATGTATCAACCCTATGATGTATCAACCCTATGATGTAGCAACCCTATGATGTATCAACCCTATGATGTATCAACCCTATGATGTATCAACCCTATGATGTATCAACCCTATGATGTATCAACCCTATGATGTATCAACCCTATGATGTATCAACCCTATGATGTATCAACCCTATGATGTATCAACCCTATGATGTATCAACCCTATGATGTATCAACCCTATGATGTATCAACCCTATGATGTATCAACCTATGATGTATCAACCCTATGATGTATCAACCCTATGATGTATCAACCTATGATGTATCAACCCTATGATGTATCAACCCTATGATGTATCAACCCTATGATGTATCAACCCTATGATGTATCAACCCTATGATGTATCAACCCTATGATGTATCAACCCTATGATGTATCAACCCTATGATGTATCAACCCTATGATGTATCAACCTATGATGTATCAACCCTATGATGTATCAACCCTATGATGTATCAACCCTATGATGTATCAACCCTATGATGTATCAACCCTATGATGTATCAACCCTATGATGTATCAACCCTATGATGTATCAACCCTATGATGTATCAACCCTATGATGTATCAACCCTATGATGTATCAACCCTATGATGTATCAACCCTATGATGTATCAACCCTATGATGTATCAACCCTATGATGTATCAACCCTATGATGTATCAACCCTATGATGTATCAACCCTATGATGTATCAACCCTATGATGTATCAACCCTATGATGTATCAACCCTATGATGTATCAACCCTATGATGTATCAACCCTATGATGTATCAACCCTATGATGTATCAACCCTATGATGTATCAACCCTATGATGTATCAACCCTATGATGTATCAACCCTATGATGTATCAACCCTATGATGTATCAACCCTATGATGTATCAACCCTCTGATGTATCAACCCTATGATGTATCAACCCTATGATGTATCAACCCTATGATGTATCAACCCTATGATGTATCAACCCTATGATGTATCAACCCTATGATGTATCAACCCTATGATGTATCAACCCTATGATGTATCAACCCAATGATGTATCAACCCTATGATGTATCAACCCAATGATGTATCAACCCAATGATGTATCAACCCAATGATGTATCAACCCTATGATGTATCAACCCTATGATGTATCAACCCTATGATGTATCAACCCTATGATGTATCAACCCTATGATGTATCAACCCTATGATGTATCAACCCTATGATGTATCAACCCTATGATGTATCAACCCTATGATGTATCAACCTATGATGTATCAACCCTATGATGTATCAACCCTATGATGTATCAACCCTATGATGTATCAACCCTATGATGTATCAACCCTATGATGTATCAACTCTATGATGTATCAACCCTATGATGTATCAACCCTATGATGTATCAACCCTATGATGTATCAACCCTATGATGTATCAACCCTATGATGTATCAACCCTATGATGTATCAACCCTTTGATGTATCAACCCTATGATGTGAATTCATATTGATGTCTTACTACGATATCATAAGTAAAAAATAATGATAGTATGTTATAGTTGTTGTGACTTATATATTGTCTCTTTAGGTTCTGTGTTATATTAATAGAACAGTCTATTAATAGTTCCATGAATATAATATTTAAATGTCTATGTAATTGAATTACATTTATAGTATCTGGTGTATCTGGTATATTGAGCGTACTTCTTGACAAGATAATCATTATACATTATATGACAAAATATGAGAGATGTTCCCCTATCGGAATATGTGTAATGGTCCTGAAAAGGACCGTATTTTGCCTTCCTAACAATATCATGTTAAGGTATTGTTCTCAGGGTCTATAATCTCCGGAGGAAATATTGAGTTCGAGATAGAATCTCCACAATAATCCACCGGCGTAAGCCCTCCATAAACCGGTACATAACTCATCATTCGTCTGAGGTAGTCATCATTAGTTTCTGGAGCTGGTGTTGTTGATGTAATAACTGGCTTCATAATCAGCTCCACGATATGGCTCCACCGCCTTCCTAGCATAGGATCATTCAAATAATCTATTAAGCTTGACATTGTGAGATAATCAATAATGAATAAAAACATAAACAAACACGCCATATATAACAGAGGTATTGGATTGACCTACACGCTATAAATAGATTCTATATAACATAGTATTGGTTTTTTTGACCCACTACATATTATACATTATATATAGTGTAACATGTCTAATGTATAGCGCTACGGAAACCTACATTTAAATAATCCATTAAAACAAAATAAACATAATCCATGCATAAATAAGAAATTGTTATGTTCATAACATAGCTTACAGTAATATGTTTCTTTACCGCACCAATGACAACAATAACCTAACAGTTTTTCCCAGATATCTGATTCACTATCAAAACAAATACTAGCACCACAACATTGACAATCACCTTCTAATATAATAGTATGATTAAACTTTGATGCATAAAATTCCCCTGCTATATCTTTAAAATGTATAGCCATATTGTTTTGCTAAGTATAAAATATGAACTATGCTGGTGTAATGTTATATATGTTGTGAATGGACTAGATATTTGACAAAACATGAGAGATATTTTCTTATCGAGAAATATGTATTGGTCCTGAAAAGGACCGTTTTATATGCAGCCCTAAAAAGGGCTATTTATATTTGACCCTGAAAAGGGCCGTTTTACGTTTATACTAAAAAATTAGTACAATTCCGGACATGATGCAGTGTCCACTTCTCCAGCGTCACACATACACGCCGATACCATACTGTCTGGTTGGCAAGAGTCACAGGTACACCCTGCAGGTTGAAGTTCAACCCTAGCATCTGAAGGTCCGCCGATCCTGGAAAACCCTCTCATTTGAGTTTGTTGTGTAGCCGTCCTTGGGGCCGGCATACCGAAGTATCGTATGGCAGTCTCCGTAGCTACAGGCATTTCAGGCTCGATCCCGAAGTATCGCGCTGAACTCTCCGACTTTATCGGGGTAGAATACCCTGGTCTTGTGTCTATCTCTGCAACCTGTGTGTGGTGTTGAGGTGATTGTGGTATCGGAGATCTTGAAACCGACTCTGTAGGTAGAGTTGTCTCAGGTTCTGGAGATTCCGGAGAGCTTCTTGTAACTGGAGATCTTGGAGTCTGTTCCTGAGGTACTTCAGCCGGTGGAGGATATTGTGGTGATCTCGGTCTTCTTCCTGTCGGTTGGTATGGTCTATAACTCAACTCGTTAATGTTCCTTAATGAGTGTCTTGCCTGTCTTGAAGCTCTTCTTCTAGAGGCCAATTCGGTTGCCTCAGCCCTCAATAGATCCGATGTCACCAGATATAGCTGTTCTTCATAACGCTGTATCGCCTCAAGTACCCTCATACGTCTGATAATATCAGCTATGTACAAATTCGACATGACGGTAAGTTTCACTGTATGGCAAAATAACAGTAATGGTAAAATCAATACCGTGCGCATCATTTTATAGGAAATTTTAGGGTTGACCTCCATGCTAAAAATAACTGTTTTGTAAAAGTATAGTGTATGTTATTATTACATCGGATTGACCTACTTTACTAGTATAAAAAGCCAATATTGAAAAATAGGTTACACTCTTATTCACGATGAATGACCTACAAGATTTGTTATCTACAGCGATGAATAATACTGGACTCCCTTCAGATCCATATTATCAGCAACCCCCAGCAATGGTGTATCAACCAACACAGACTACACCACAACAAATACCTGTGCAAAATAAAGAAGAGGTTCAGATGAAAACCAAAGTACTCTTTGGTATATATGGGGAACTACAAAGGATGAATATTAATTTGGCTACAATCGCTAATAATATTGAGAAGATAGCTCAAAATAAAACTACAAAGACTCCTGAGGACCCGATAATGAAGCCTGCCGAAATACAGCTAAATTTCTCATGTAAACCGCTTGAGATCCCAATAGTATGCATAAGCACAAAACCAGTGCAGATAGAGAGAGACATGCTGTATAGATGAAGAAAAACACAGACAGAGTCACAAGAAAAGAAAAGAGCCGTATCATAAGAAAGAAGATAGAAAAGATGAGAAGAAAGATAAGAAGAAAGAGGAACACACAACACACACAACCCAGACGAAGAAACCATTATATGATGGTCAAGGGAACTACGGGAAAAATATGTTTATTAAATAAACATATTTTGAAAAAACGGTCCTTTTCAGGACCAATACATATTTCTCGATAAGAAATATCTCTCAAATTTGTCAAAATATCTAGTCCTACCCCAAACATATACTTGTATTAAAATATTAGTTAGAGTGTATAAAAAATCTATATATAACGTATAATATGTAGTAGGTCAAAAAACCGATACTATGTTATATAGAATCTATTTATAGCTAGTAGGTCAATCCAATATTCCGCTATAAATTATCTGTTCAATATGAAAATGTTTATCAGTTATCAAAAATGATTGGAAGACGATTACTGCGTGTGGTTAGAGGAATCTATAAGAAGATAAGAAATTATCGGAAAATAATACATGAACAATCGGAGGTATGCGATAACAACATAAATTAATATACGGAGTACAAGGAACAACGTCGATACGACCTGGAACAATTCTTCCTTAAACGTGATGTTATCTGGCCGAGAAATCAAGTATATATGGTTAAATTGGTGAATATATACCCGGATTTATCAGAGTTTTTATAAATAAAAACTTAGATAAAAACAGCCCTTTTTAGGGCTGCATATAAAACGGTCCTTTTCAGGACCAATACATATTTCTCGATAAGAAATATCTCTCAAATTTGTCAAAATATCTAGTCCTACCCCAAACATATACTTGTATTAAAATATTATCTAGAGTATATAAAAAAATCTATATATAACGTATAATATGTAGTGGGTCAAAAAAACCAATACTATGTTATATAGAATCTATTTATAGCGTGTAGGTCAATCCAATACCTCTGTTATATATGGCGTGTTTGTTTATGTTTTTATTCATTATTGATTATCTCACGATGACAGCTCTTAATGATGTTCAGATCCAGGGTGTTATGGCGCAGTACAAAAAAACTTGGTGAAGTTATAGAAGACCATAGAAATCAACTGGGACAGTTGGAGGCTACAATTAGGCTCTATGAGTATAATTATAACCATTTAGCGGCTATAATATCGACCATTCGACCTTCGATTCCTGGAGCTGAATCCGAAAACTTGGCGCAAACAGAACAACCACCTCAGAGTTCTAACTTTGTAACAGAACCTGACAATTGGAACAATGATGACGAACCATTGTTCACCTTAACGGAAGGCAATGGACGATTGATGGGCGGTACTTACTGTCGTAGTAAGGTTACAAGTGGGGCATATTGTCCTACATGTCGTGGTAAACATTGCGGTGAATAGTTTTAAACTATATATCAACGGCCCTTTTCAGGGCCCATAATAAAATGAAATAAAAACCTCTTAGATTTTGTCAAAGTATTATTTTATTATATTACAATCACAACATCAAAATATAAATTGAAATAACCACAATACATAACTAATACAGGTTATACAAATAATAATATGTACATCCAATACAATGAGTGTTATAAAGTTAACTCTATTTATAGGTATTTCGATGTCAATTTTATACCATATCTATTAGTGTCATTTTAATAACATAATTTTTAAAACACTGTAATGCCATACAATCATCTTATAGATTCAATAGTCTTTTCTTACGAAATGCCTTCAATGGAGCCCTCTCCTTTGTGGTATCTTCTACTCGTGGCCTCTTTTTCAATGGTTCCTCACATTCATCTATGGTGTCCATTAGGGTCCTTTTTGGTTTTGGAGTCGAACAAGTCATATTCTGCAGCTCACCTTTAAATGGGACTCCAGGTGAAATACCGGAATCCATTTCTACATCCATGATGTCCTCTACATCCCATATTTTATCGGCATTGGTGTTGGTTTGTGGTGCAATTTCTGTTTGGTTGGTGACCTCAAACTCGCTCGCTTCAGGTTTATCATAGGTTGGATAAATAGTATTCTCCTTTTTCAATGTATATTTGTCAGGGCATGTAGTAGCATAATGCCCCGGTTTGTTACATTTATAACAAGTTATATTATTTATAAACTTGGTCGGTTGTGTTTTGTTGATACATTCATTCGCATAGTGTCCTTTTTTCTTACAAATATAACAATAAATGTTTTTCTGTCCCTGTTCATTTCCATATGCTTTATACCATAATTCATTTAACTTCAAACTCATTTCATTTAATTGTTGCTGCATACTCATGATTGTTACTGAATGATTGCCAAAGTAGTGAATAAATAATGTCTATGAAATAACCTATATTTATAGTAAACTGATGTAGCTATATTTAGATAATTGATATATAAATAGATAATGTTTATTAATAGCTCAAAAGAGTGTATATAAGAATAAAAATCAAAATAACAAATCAGTCATATAATAATGGCTACAAAATTAGTAGAATATTCAGATTCTTCTAGTAGTGATGAATCTTCAAATGAAGATTCTTCAAATGAATCTTCAAATGAAGAATCGTCAAATAAAATATTATACACTAATGATAAATATTATAAAATTAATGAATTGCAAAGTAGAAAATCGAGAAAATATAGATCTCAGAGTAAAGTATATGATTTGACCTTTAACCAATATGATAAACCATTTGACTTTACTGATGAATTATTTAACAATTTAGTAACCCAAATAAAAGAAAAATCAAACGTACAACCAAATGATAAAATTAGATTTTCTATTACACATCCTACATTAGAATTTGGTATTCATATACCATTTAATGATGCTGAAAATATATCAGGAACAACATTATTGAATGAAATCGAAAGAGTAGGTCAAAGTAATAAAGAATTTAAAATACATGATAATGGTTTGAGAGTTGAATTTACTCATACATCATTGCCTATTGGAGGTAGTAGAAAAACAATGCATCATGGTAGTGAAAAAAGCATTGATAATATGATAAATATAAAACGTAGCATTATTAAAATTGAAAATAGTGAGGATAGTATGTGTTTAGCTAGATCTATTGTTGTATGTATGTGTAAATTAAATACTGATAAAAGTGATGAATGGAAAAAAAAATAGAGGAAAATTAGAAGCACAGACAACCCTCTTCAAAAACAAGAAGCAGAAAAATTATTAAATAAAGTTGGTATAGACATAAACCAGAAATGTGGTATTGAAGAATATAAAATAATACAAAATGAAATATATCCGGAATATATTATTAAAATACACCAACAACATGGAAAAGGGGAACATTTATTTGAACCATATAGAATGACTGATAATAGTAAAGTTATACATTTATATTATCATGATAATCATTATGATAGTATTATCTCAATCAGAGGTTTTTTTGGTTATAGTTATTTTTGTGAATATTGTGATGTAGGTTATAGTAATAAAGAACACCATAAATGTAATAATATATGTAAATGTTATTCGCATGAATTATGTGAAAAAAAAGAAAGTATTCATTGTAATATTTGTAGCCGGTGGTTTGTTAGTATATCATGTTATGAAAATCATAAAACCATTAAAGGAAAACATAAGAAAAATATATGTTCGTCTGTACAGTTATGTAAAAAATGTGATACTCTATTAATAGAAAGTAAAAAAAATCATATATGTCCAGGGTTTAAGAAATGTAAATATTGTAAATTAATAGTACCCTTGGACCATGATTGTTATATACCGATATATGTATCTGAACCATTAAAACAAGGACCTAAAATAGTACCCTATATATTTTATGACTTTGAATGTCAATTTGATGATGGGGAACATAAACCAAATTATTGTGTAGCTCAACGGGCATGTGACAAATGTATTTGTAAATCAGTTTCCGAATATTGTGACCATTGTAATAATATTGAAGGTGAAAAACAAATGATATTTGAAGGTGAAAATACATTACAAGAATTCTGTAAATGGTTATTTAGTCCTATTCATAATTATTCAACAGTAATAGCTCATAATGGAAGAGGGTATGATACACAATTTGTTTTAAGATATTTAATTACACATGGTACAATTAAACCTGATTTAATTATGAATGGGAATAATATTATGTTATTAAAATATAAAAATATAAGATTAATAGATTCCTTAAATTTTATAGGAATGCCTTTAGCATCATTCCCAAAAACATTTGGATTAAAAGAATTAGCTAAAGGTTGGTTTCCTTTTTGGGCTAATATTAGTCAATATCAAAACTATATTGGGCCATATTTACCATTAGACTATTATAAACCAGGGTGTATGAAGCCTGAAAATCGTGATATATTTATGAAATGGTATGATGATAAAATAAATAATCAAGAATGTTTTGATTTTAGAACAGAAATGAAAAAGTATTGTATTTCAGATGTTGATATTTTAAGAAGAGGCTGTGGAGAATTTATAATACAATTTTTAAATAGTGATCAAATTAACCCCTTTAGGGAAGCAATAACATTACCCCAAGATTGTAATAAAGCATGGAAGAAAAATTATATGCCTACAAATAGTCTTGGGGTCATATCTGATAGTGGATATCCTAACAAAACAAAATATTCTATTAAAGGAATAAGATGGCTTCAGGCCTATAGTACTGATTTAAATAAGAAATGTGTCATGCCTTAAATGGAGGTGAGAAAAAAATAGGTAAATATCATGTAGATGGATATTGTGACGGTATAATATATGAATTTCTGGGTTGTTTATATCATGGATGTGAGAGGTGTTATCCAAATAGAAAATATATTAACCCATATACAAAAAAAACAATGGGGCAGCTTCATGAAGAAACTATTAAACGATTTAAAATTATTAGGGTATAAAATTATATATATATGGGAATGTGATTTTGATAATTATAAGGATATCAATAGTGAATATAAGAATAATATAAATGTATTATACCCATATAGAGAACCTATTAAACCTAGAGATGCTCTATTTGGAGGTAGAACAAATGCTGTAAAATTATATCATAAAATAAAAGATGATGAACAAATAAAATATGTTGATATATGTTCATTATATCCATATGTTAATAAATATAAAAAATATCCACGTGGACATCCTAATATATTAAGTCCGGAACAAATTGATATAAAATATATTAGTGACTATCAGGGTTTGATAAAATGTAAAATACTACCCCCTCAAACATTATGGATGCCTGTATTACCAATACATTGTAATAAAAAAATGATATTTACTCTATGTTATACATGTGCTAAGAATGAAGATGATTATTGCAAACATACAGAAAATCAAAGAGCATTGATCGGTACATGGACAACTGTAGAAATACAGAAAGCGTTAGATAAAGGTTATCAAATATTAGAAACATATCAAATATGGCATTGGAGTAATTGGAGTTCAGATGTATATAAACAATATATCGATAAGTATTTAAAAATGAAACAAGAGGCTAGTGGTTACCCAAATTGGGTTAAAAATGAAGATGATGAAAAAAGGTTTAAAACTGATTATTTTAATGCAGAAGGTATTGTACTTGAAAATATTGAATATAACCCTGGTAAACGAGCATTTGCAAAAACTATGCTTAATTGTATATGGGGCAAAAATGCTCAAAATAACAAATTGCCTCATTGTGAATATATTAGTAAAGTCTCAAGGTTTTTTGATATTATGAATGATAGTAATATTGAGGTCAGTAGTATTGATATGTTTGATCATGATAATTTCATATTAATGAATTATAAGGATTTAACTGATGAAATTGAACCTCATTCATCAGCTAATGTTGTGGTGGCATCATTTGTAACTGCATATGCAAGATTAGAATTGTATGCAGTTCTTGAACTATTAGATGATAGAGTATTATACTTTGATACAGACAGTATTATATTTGTATATAAACCAGGGGAATATAATATTCCTATTGTTGACAGTCGTTTAGGTAAATGGACGGATGAAGTACCTAATGGGAAAATTATAAGCTATGTTGGTTTAGGACCTAAAAATTATGGATATCAATATGATGTAGATGGCGTTATATTGACTAAATGTAAAGTAAAACGAATTACATTAGATTACAATACATCTCAAAAGGTAAACTTTGAATCTATGATTAAATGTATAAATGATAGAAAAAATTATTCTATACATATCACATATGAGTCTCGTATTAAAAAATCTAAAAATAGAAAGGTCACTAGTGAAACTCAGACAAAAACATTTCGATCAGTATATACAAAACGATTAGTT
>CM026386.1:15199376-15278884 GCA_014843695.1 Archivesica marissinica | reverse complement strand
GTTTATAAAATTAATAATTCAAATCCTGTATCAGTGAAAATAAAGGATTTAAATAATGATATAATAAAAGGATCATTTTATTTACAAGAAATTCAAACTATAAAAGACAATAAAATTTATGATATTGAATCAGTTGTTGGAAAACGTACACGGATAATAAACGGTAAGAAAATAAAAGAAATAAATGTACATTGGAAAGGGTATCCAAAAACATTTAATTCTTGGATTCCAGAAACAAATTTAGTATAATGTCGTCCGATGAATCAAATATTACAATACCATTTTGTGACAGAAAACCAAAAAATACATTAATATTTATTTCCCAAATCATTGTGATTTATTTCATTATTATAGCAGCTATCATCCAATTAAGTCTACAAAATACAAACAAAGATTTATGGATAATATTATTAAGTAGTTCATTAGGATATATATTACCATCTCCAAATTTAAAATTCGATAAGAAAAAATGAATTCTTTTTATGTAACTTTACTTAGTGAGTCTTCATATGAAACATTTCCAAATAATACATTACATAATTTTACAACAAAATTACCTAAATCAATAAATATAAAAAAAGAAAATTGGGAAGTAGCTTTAGTTGAATTAATTCATCCATCACAAATTATAAACATAAATAAAGAAGATTCGGTTTTTCACTATGTTACTACTAGTGATATATTAGGAAACTTTATATTCTTAGCTAATAGTTCTAATTATACATATGATAATGGACATCATAAAATGAAATGTAGTATAAAACCAGGTGTATATTCAGGAATTGGTCATGTTGTATATGAAATTAATAATTCTTTACAAAAATGTTTAAAGTATAGTATTCCTAATAATGAAATAAGTTTATCTATATCATTATCAAAATCTAGTAAAAGACCTGAAATTAATTATATTGTAAATGTTAAGGACAGACCTCTAGCTAATGTAGGTCTTTTATTTTCAGATTCTTTATTTGAAAAATTAGGTGGAGATAAAAACAATAATCGTATTATTTATGATAATAATGATCTAGATTCTTTTCCTTTTGCATCTGATTTAAATATAGGTTCAAATCAATTATTTATTTATTCCGATATAATAGATTATAGTTTATTAGGAGGTCTAGAAAGTCCTATTTTAAGAATAGTACCATTTGAAAATAAAAGAAAATCATTTCAGGTGCATAGAGAATTTGTACACAAACATTATTTATCAATATCAAAATCTATTTTTGATGAAATAAAAATATATATAACAGGAGAATCAGGCACCCCTATTAACTTTGTTAGTGGTAAGACAATATTAACATTACATTTTAGACAAAGGAATCAAATATGAATATTACAAATTCTTTTTATGTAACATTATTAAGTGATAAAGCCGAACGTTCAACAAATAAAAGTGATTTTACAACTAAATTAGCTAAAACAATTAATTTTAAAAAAGAAGAATGGAAAGTTGCATTAGTTGAACTAATTATACCATCACATGTAATTAACATAAATGCCACAAATGATTCTTTTTATTTAGCAGTACGAAATATTAAAACAAAATCAATTAATTATAAACATGAAACTGTCTGGGTAGAGGATACAATTCGTCCTGATTTTCAATATGTATCTTTAATGGAAAAAGCACTAAATAAAACAAGCATGCGTGTATATTTGAAGGATCGAGAACCATTTTTGGGTAAATATTCTAATAATATTTTTTCATTTAATTGTAGTATACCCCATGGCGGTTATACACATATCGACCATTTATTAGAGGTAATTAATAGTCAAATAGACAAATATTTCTCTAAAGCATTATTAACTTTAGATTATGATGTTTATAAAACTACTAAAACAGGTGTTATTATAAAATTAGTTTATGATCATACTACAAAAAGAATATTTTTTAAATCGAATGATAATAATCATATTGGATTAATTTTTCATAAAGACATCATTGCAAAATTTGGGGGAAGTTTAGATAATCTTAATGTAAAAAACTACGGTATTTTTTAAAAAAATAATAGAGAGGATATTTTTAAATATAATGTAGACTTAAATATAAATTTTAATAATTTGTTTATTTATAGTGATATAGTAGAACACACAATAGTAGGCCATACAGAAAGTCAATTATTAAGAATTATTGAATATCAAACATCTATTGTTAATAATAATAATCATTTAGAATTTAAAAATTACCATTATTTACCTGTAAGTAAATCTAATTTTGATGAACTTACTATATTAATAAGAGGCGACACTGTTGAAGAAGTTCATTTTATGAAAGGTCTTACAATTGTAAAGCTGCATTTTAAAAAATTCTAATGTTGCCTGTATATAGAGGTCGAGGTAAACAATATGGATATGGAGTAGGAAGTATAATAAAAGGTATAACCAAAAAAAACAATACCTCTATTAGAACCAATAGGTAAAAATATTTTAAATACACTTAAACATGATGGGGTAAATGAAAGTATTGGAGCATTTACAGATATCATTCATGGAAAAAATGTAAAGCAGGTTGTATGGGATAGAGGGTTACAAACAATTAAAAAAATAAGTAGAAATCTATTATCTGGTTTAGATAATTCTATTCAAGGAAGAAAAACAAAAACAAAATCATCTAAGAAAAAAACTATAAAATCAAATGGAGGTAAGAAAAAATTTCATTTGAAAAAAAAGAAACGAAGAAGTAAGGTTAATAAAAGAGCATTAGATATATTTGATTAAATATGATGGAACATGGTTCATGTGGTTGTAGTAAGAGTGAATTAGATGTTAATAGTGTACCTCCTACCATGGCTTCTATGGTAGAAGGACAATGGACAGAACATTATCCAATTGTTAACCCTAGAAATAATGACGGTCCTATAGAATTTATGATTCCTGCACAAACACAAAAATGGACTGATGTTAATCAGTCATATTTAAGATTAAGATTAAAAATTACAAAAGAGGATGGGTCTGATATTGAGGATGATACTAATTTATCTACAATTAACAATTTTTTTTTAATAGTTTATTCAGCAGTATTGATTTATACTTGAATAATAAATTAATTCCATGTACAGATAAATATGGGTACAAAGCTTATTTTGAAAATTTACTAGGGACATCAGCTCAAAATAAAATTAGCATACTAAATGATTTAGAATTGTTTAGATTAGACAGAGCAGGCGATGTTACAAAAAATACAAAAGCTAATGGAGGTGGGGGTTGGTTAGATAGAAAACTAAAAATTACTAAGAAAAATTTAGAAATGTGTGGGAAAATACATCTTGATTTATTTTTACAAGAAAAATATCTACCTAATGGAATAAATATAAGACTTAAACTAAATAGAGCCACTACCGATTTTTGTTTGATGGGGTCAGATGCTAAGGGTAAAATAGATATCCTAGAAGCTGCTTATAGTGTTAGAACTGTTACACTAGCTCCTACTGTAGCTAATAATTTATATCAAAATATTCACAAAAGTAATATGAAAATACCAATTAGAAGAGCTGTAATAAAAACATTTACAATTACAGCAGGTTTACAATCTAAAATTGATGATTATACCTTTTTAGGTCAAATGCCTAAACGAATTTTTATAGGAATGGTTAAAAATTCTGATATGAATGGAAATCCAACCACAAACCCATTTAATTTTCAACATTTTAAAATATCTAAAATAGATATTAGTTTAGATGGTAAAAGTATTCATAATAAAACACTAGAACCTGATTTTACTAGTGCTACAAATAAAAAACTTTACAATCATATTTCACACTATTGAATGCTATGGGAGCTAATATGCATGATGATTCATTTGGATTTCCACTAAAAGAATATGAAAATGGACATACATTGTGGGGATTTGATTTAACAGACGATCAAGGAAGTGAAGAAGGACATCTACACCCTATAAAAACAGGCAACCTACGAATTGAATTGGGTTTTAGTGAAGCACTAGCAGACCCTATAAACGTTATTATATATGCTGAATATGATAATCAAATAGAAATTAACAGTATCAGAGAAGTGATTACAGATTATTAACAATGGATACATATTCACTACAATATTTATTGGACAAATCTACTATATTAAAACATGGAATTGTGTGCGCAAAAGATGAACTAGCTATGGAACAATATACAAAAAAAACATATATTGTGAACACAGATGATTCAAATCAACCAGGAAAACATTGGGTGTTAATATATTTCATGGAGGACATTGGATTTTATTTCGATTCTTATGGAAATACACAACATATAAAAGAAGAAATTGTGAACTTTATGAACACAAATTGTAAAAAATGGACAAAAAATTGTATTAGAATTCAAAGCACATATAGTGTTATGTGTGGTGTATTTTGTTTATTTGCACTTGATATGTTAGTTAGAGGTATTGATTTAAAACAATTACTAAAAAATATGTTCTATACAAATAATGAATATTTGTATAAAAATGACATTATTATTAAAACTTGGTTTGATAAACATTATGGAAAATTATATAAACATGGTATATTGATGAAGGAACTAGGCAATGTTTATGTTAATTATAACCAATGTTGTAAATGTGAAAAAAATTTAAATTAACATGTATTCAAATTAATATAACATGTATGTTACTAATGTTTTAGTTATTAGTTAATTAGTTATTAGTAAATAAAAAAAATTATATTGAAATTTAGTATGTGTTATGTTATTTTTAGTAGTCACTAGGGGTGGCACTATGGGGACATGTCAAACATGTGCATGTGTATAAATCCCCATAGCGCCATAAAAAAAAACGGTCCATACTGCCACCCACCTCGGTAACGGTCCATAGTGCCATAGACACGGTCCATAGTGCCACCCCTATACTCGGTAAAACGGTCCATAGTGCCATAGACAGCGTCCATAGTGCCACCCTATACTACTCCTCCATTGTGTGCATATAATAATAATAATAATATTAATAATAATAATAATAATAATAATAATTAATAATAATATTAATAATAATGATGGTGATAATAATAATAATAATAATAATAAAGATAAACACGTGACCATCAATGGTGATAGGCTACAGTGGTATACAAGTCAGAGACCTTAACCACTCGACCACGCAGGTTGACCATTGTTTGCGTGAGCATTGCTGTGTTCTAAATACAAGAGCATTGCTGTGTTCTAAATACAAGAGCATTGCTGTATTCTAAATACAAGAGCATTGCTGTGTTCTAAATACAAGAGCATTGCTGTGTTCTAAATACAAGAGCATTGCTGTGTTCTAAATACAAGAGCATTGTTGTATTTTAAATACAAGAGCATTGCTGTGTTCTAAATACAAGAGCATTGCTGTATTCTAAATAGAGGAGCATTGCTGTATTCTAAATACAAGAACATTGCTGTGTTCTAAATACAAGAGCATTGCTCTGTTCTAAATACAAGAGCATTGCTGTATTCTAAATACAAGAGCATTGCTGTGTTCTTAACATAATTCCACACTGAGCGACATAACTGGTTATTCTATTACCTCCCTTGGCAGATAAAGTCCGATATATCCCGAACTGTATGTTTGTCGTTTTCCGTTTAGTTGGAATCCTTTGTTTTTACCGTTGTTCTCTAACCAGATGTTGCGGTATGATAAATATGATTTTGATCAAACTCTTGTTAACTGCACTGTAACAATTTTCTACTGTAAATTACCCATTGGATATAGATAGATTGTAGAATATCTGTAGAGATTTAATAATTGACTAATCATAAGTTGAGAAAACGGATGATACTTGATAACAATTTGTGCAAAGGAAACAACGATAAAAACAGAGGAAACCAATTAAGAGGACATATCGATTTTTAGGAGTATTCAGGGGGAATAACTGATTACTCATTAAAATCTGCTTAATATATATAATTATACATATAGAAACAGTGAACGGTATAGCTACAGACGTTAGACTCGTAAACAATATAACCGAGTTGGACTATTTGGACTTGAAGCCGTACGAGGGGGCAATCCAAGTGTTCGAGGATGGTGAATGGGGGCTACTACCGCGTAACGTTGTGAGTGAAGTCACAGCAAAAACGATCTGCAAAATACTGGGATATGGGTGAGAGCTTCATATTTAACGAGGTCTGAACCCTCGAGCTGCAGCATAGATACAGTAACTATGGAATGTGCAAAGTTAAGCTCTAACAGTTCATCCAGCATGGCCTTGGAATCCTACTTTTAGTTTAAACAGTATTTATATTTTTGCATAAACAAAGGTTGCCCATTTGAGCGACGCCTTCTGAAGAGATTAGTGAATGATACAGACAGAGACCCATTCCAGAGTTTACTATTGTTCTTTTACGTGCATGGTGTGAAGCTACGACATAAGACCACGGTCTAAAGTTCCATCTGAAAGACTGTTAATTTTATTAGGGTCAAACGCGGGATCGAACCTGCGATCTCTGGACACTGGATTACCAGTCCAACGTGTTAACCACTGGACTACAGATCCGTCTGTAACACTTTTGATGATGATGATTGCGTTTATTTATCCTCGCCTCCGGCGAACCATATGGGCGAGCGTACTATGACGATTATTCCTCTGTGGTGCTTATGTTGACATCCTCAGGTGGCTTCTTCTTTCATTCCATGCCAGGGTGACAATGCCTGGTCTGTACGTGGTCCTTTGTAGGGCCACCCTCCTCACTGTTGGTCACCCCGCAGCAGCATTTATACGGGTCTGGCAGTTAGACATCTGGTCGTCGATTGTCACTCAGGGGAGCGTGGATGCCACGACCGTTGCCGCTCCCTCAGGTCCGCTGTCTCGTCTATCCGCTGGAGAAGTAGAAGGAGGTAAAAGATTGAAGAAGCCAGCGAAGATATAGTGCGTGTTTCAAACACTATCTAGAAGAGACGGCGGATCTGTCCTAATGTGCCTTAGCAGTGGGTCCACATGCTGGCAAGCCTCCCCCTTCGCAAGATCGACGACCAGAAGATCCCAGTATCCTACGCTGCTGCTGCGGGATGTGCTCCGGTCACGACGTGCACGTCATGAGGAGATCGACCGGGGTAACACTTGTGTCAAAGAGTAGGCCTACTTATATATGCGTGTAAAAAGTGATGCACTTTCCTAATACGACTTATTCCTGTTTTCATCTATTTATTTCTGTATGAAAAACATTGTCATAAGTTTCCAGTTTTTAGCCTACTGTAGATTGTTGTTGTAAGCTAACATTTGCAAAAACTATATTTTTATACGAAGCCCAACAAACATGTGCTTGCTACACGCCAGCAACATTCTGTTTTCAAATGTACTAATCATTTTGCTTATTTGGTTTTAAGTTTGACATTATATTTTTATCAAAAATATTCAATCGAGCGCTGTTAAAAAATTCAATGACATTTTCACGGATATTTGAGACAAATCTTATTCCCTAGTTCTGTGTTTAATTTCAATGATTCTATCTCTCTCACATACGTTTCTGCAGTCATAAGTTTGTATATTTTGCTATTACAGATTTGTCGGATTTCTCGTAGAAAGATTTTCCTACACCGGTGTGTACAAGTTAAGCCAACTGACATGTAGTGGTAACGAAACCTCCATATCGGAATGTGTGCAAGAACCTGTAGCTACTCAGAGTGGGATGGATTCTTCAGGAGTACATTGCTTTGGTAACTATTCACTTTATTGTTTGCTTGTCTTTTGGGATTAATGTGGGCCCAACAGCTAACGGCGACTCTCCATTGGTAGAGAAAGACCCCGGGTGACCTTCCAAACAGTATTTCTGCAGTTCAGCAATCAAGGTTCAAATGTCAACTGTGGTTCAGCAATAACTCGATATGAAAGTAATAGAGTGAAGTTAAAGGAAATAACACGTTCTCAGTACCATATAACTGGGTGCAATACTCGGGTGTATGCTTCATAGGTCAATGTCATACGTAGAGAGGTCAAAACCTCAAATGCAGATGCCCAATAATAATCTATGTACTAGACATGTGTTTTATTTATGTTCAAATCAGTATATGTTGTTATGTACGATAGTCGGATTTGTACGCCATCTGTGAGAGTCATAAGGGGAAATGGACGTACATGGAATTGCACAGGTAGGACTGAAATATATGATTGGATTGTCTTTGTCACTTTATTAATTGGTTACACAATCACGTGTACGCCATATGTAAAAGTTATAAAGGAAAATGAACTTGCATGGAATTAGTTTATACAAATTTATTTTAGCTCGATTGGGAAACATGGTCTTATAATTTATATTAATCATTCTCGAGACCTCATTCCTGATGGAATCCATCGCCACGAGGGAGAGAGAAGAAGCAATGTGGAATTTAAATGCCTAGCATATAAGGACACAATCGTAACGGCTCCAGCGGGGCTTGAACTTTATTTGCAGATGACTGTTCAATGGCAGTGTCCTCCACATATAAAACACAGATAAATTCAGATCTCCAAAAAGTTTCTGATTGGTCAAAGCAATGGTTGGTTAAATGTAACCCTTCCTTTCCTTCAGAAATAGAACTTCCGAAATTACTGTTTGAAAATACAGAACTTTTTTGTTGATAATCAAAAACATCTTCAGGTTCTAGGCATGTACATATATAACACTGATGAATAATTTCGTCTGCATCTAAAGTGCTTGGATCCATGCAAATACTAAATATATATGCATATATTAGTATACATCAACGGTGCAATATGATATTGATAGAAAATAAACTACAAGATGTCATCTGCATTTGTCTAAAATCATAATATGGACATATTATTGAAGTACAAACAGCTTGCATTTGAATGATTTCAATTTGGTTTAAACATATTTATTCCACTATATACATTCACAAAACAATACATGCATACACAATCAAAGAATAGGAAAGGATCAAAACGGAAGCAGAGCTTAGATAGTTTCTCTCCTTGCAGTTCAAAATACACAGTACTATTTTGGACGGTGTGGAGCTAATACATGTATACCAAATGTGCATATTGCTTAGAAATGACAGAACTATAATACCGGTAAGAAAGCAGAAGAGAAGATATTTGAGAATGTAGCGCAGGCAGACAGGGGTAAAGTCATTAAGTGCACGTCTTATATACATGGCGTCTTATACGCATGATTTCAATTTACACAACCATAATTTTCACAGAACAACTTAACACATGCAACACTAATAACGAAACATGTCATTTATTCGACAGATCACGTGTTCATAGATGTTCGTCTCTCTGGTGGTGCAACGCCTAACAAAGGTGTTGTCCAAGTTAAGATGGATGGAAGATGGGGGCTTGTGTGTAGTTATGATCAGGCAGTTATGATGCCACCTGCAGGCATATCCACAGCCGTTTGCAGATCTTTGGGATATAAGTAAGTACTATGCTACAAATAATTTTTTAAGTATCGTCTCCCCCGGTTAAAATTCGGAATGACGTCCGAAGAAATGTCTGTGTGCTATGCTTTCCAATGAAAGCGGTGGAATAACACATTTTATTTCCAATGGCTTGCAGGCATAGTACCTAGTTCATGCACGTTGAAATGATGTCAAAGCCTAGGCTTTCGTACTGAAGCTGTCAGTGAGCTAAGAAATGCAATGATGTCGATTTCGCTGGGCGTTCGATTTTACTTTTGGCGTTATGTTTTCTAGTGTGTTTACCCCGTGTATAGCGCATAACATCTAGAACTGCCACCTACTTCGTTAAAGGCAATCTTTCCCTCAGCATGCATATCACACTGAACAATACAGAAAACAAGTGCAAAATAACAGGAAATGATCCGCGGTGAAAATACAGTGATCTTTCATTGGCTGCCGGTTTCATGTGGATTTCATTTTTGACCAATGAGGCAACAGCTTATATTCACAGCTGATGTTGTCAACAATCGAACGCCCAGCGAAATCGACAACATGGCATTTCCTGCTGTTCACGATGAAACAATGTGCACTTCTGGTGTTATTTGACCGATCTCCATCACATACAAAGTATTTGTTGATAGCATAAAGTCTTCCTGTTGGGACCACAAGGACACATCGGTGATCTGGTCGATTTTACCTAGTTTCTCGTCGATGTTTCTGCATGCATGTTTTATTTCCGTTGGTTGCCTTCAGTAAACATTACTTACTATATGACCATAGGGCAAAACAGGTTGTGTCTTGTGCCTGTGCCGTCGCCTATGTAACTATGCTATACGCCAACTTCTAATATACGGTTCTATCTCTCTCTCTCGCGTGCGCGCTTCAGGTGCGAAATGCCCGGAATTGGAGCCCCACTGGAGCCGTTACGATTGTGCCAGTAGGTAATGCATTTAAATTCCACGTTCCCTCTTCTCTCTACTTCATGGTTATGGATTCCACCAGGAATGTGGCATCGAGAGTGATTAATATAAGTTGTAAGCACTTGTTACCCAATCGAGCTAAATACACTAAAGTCTTTAACAAGCCAACTAAATTGGAATGAATGTGGAAACAACATCGATACAGATCATCTTATAAGAACTTGTTTATTGATGTTTATTTAACGTTGCTACCGGTTGCCATTTTGAGCGACGGGTACTTAACAACACCTTTTATGGGCAGGCTCAAGCGGTTAACAAGTACAATAACTGCCAACATTTTCATATAAAGTGACACGGTCTGAGCGGGGCTTGAACCCGTGACCATCAGTGATGATAGGTTACAGTTGTACTACAAGTCAGCGACCGTAACCACTCGACCACGGAGGCGGTCTACATAAGAATTGTAAGAATTATTGCTCATTTTATCCTATACACATTTCTCTTTATATTAACCCATAACCGGGTCTGATCAAGATCTATGTTGTTTGCTGTTAAGCAAAGTGTTTTAGCTCCACTATATGAATAGCAGATAGCAGAGAGCCTGATTAGATTGCTATTGTTGCGATTGGTAGGTCATGTGTTAATCCAACCGCTGTATGAAGCCTGCTATAATAAAGAGAACGTGTTCTGCATCACTTCCAGGACGTATAACATATCGCAAAGTTTAGGCGGATATAAGGATGACGGAGTAATACTAAGCTGGCTGGATATTCAGAAATTCTCCTGCACTGGGTCAGAGACACAGTTCAACCAGTGCACGTTCCAAGATGTAACGCAGTATCAACCTAGATGTTACTCAAAACTATTTTTAGATTGCAACAGTAAGTACGCACTCATATATACATGTATATATATAATATGTTATGAAATCATCACGCGTGTAAGATCCATTGTATCACCTTACCATAACCTTGCCATAACGCCCAGCGACATCGACAACATTGCATTTCCTGCTGTTCACGATGAAACAATGTGTCATGCTGGTGTTATTTGACCGACCTCCATCAAATAAAAAGTATGTGTTAGGATAAGGTCTTCCTGTCGGGACCACAAGGACATGCCAGTGATCTGGTCGATTTTACCTAGTTTCTCGTCGATGTTTCTGCATGCTTGTTTTATTTCCATTGGTTGCCTTCAGTAAACATTACGTACTATATGACCATAGGGCAAAGACAATTGTGTCTTGTGTCTGTGGTCCGAAGTATCCACAATTTAAGCACATGTATCACACTCCTGCAAATAGGGTACACAAATGGGTTGGACTACAACATTAAATACATCCCCCTTTGGTTGTACATCACATCTGACAGTCACTGATTCTCACATTGAGGGGTCAACATCCACGGAGTGCCGAAACATATCTATCAACTATCTTTTATATCTCACTATGATCTATGCCTGATACAACGTTAACAAACATAGAACTCAATCTTCAAGATTTCATAAAACTATTATATAATATATACCCTATGGTAAATTCCACCGTGTAATCTACGTTACATAAATAGACATCGCAAGTTTAACAATCCCATTACAGACGGATATGTAGTCCAGTGGTAACACGCTGGACTGCTACTCCAGGGATCTCAGGTTCGATCCCCCGTCTGACCATAATAAATTAACAGTCATTCAGATGGGACTTTAAACCGAGATCTCGTGTTGGTGCTTTACACCATGCATGTAAAAGAATCAGAGGAGACTCTGGAATGGGTCTCTGTCTGTATCATTGCACTATCCTCAAAACATCTAAAATGACTAATATCTTCAGGAGGCGTCGCTCATATGGGCAACCGGTAGCGACGATAAATAAACGTAAAACACACAACCGTCCCATTCAAATAGATAACTAGGATTATGCAATGAACAACTTTTAAACCTTGACGTGTAAGCATTACTATGCTTCAATTAACTTTATTTTTACATTTGTCATTCTACAATATTTAGATGTTCTTGCTTGAATTTAGTATGTATACTAGAGGACATAGAAAACGCACACCTACATTATATACTAGAGGACATAGAAAACGCACACCTACATTATATACTAGAGGACATAGAAAACGCTCACCTACATTATATACTAGAGGACATAGAAAACGCACACCTACATTATATACTAGAGGACATAGAAAACGCACACCTACATTATATACTAGAGGACATAGAAAACGCACACCTACATTATATACTAGAGGACATAGAAAACGCACACCTACATTATATACTAGAGGACATAGAAAACGCACACATACATTATATACTAGAGGACATAGAAAACGCACACCTACATTATATACTAGAGGACATAGAAAACGCACACCTACATTATATACTAGAGGACATAGAAAACGCACACCTACATTATATACTAGAGGACATAGAAAACGCACACCTACATTATATACTAGAGGACATAGAAAACGCACACCTACATTATATACTAGAGGACATAGAAAACGCACACCTACATTATATACTAGAGGACATAGAAAACTCACAACTACATTATATACTAGAGGACATAGAAAACGCACACCTACATTATATACTAGAGAACATAGAAAACGCACACCTACATCATATACTAGAGAACATAGAAAACGCACACCTACATTATATACTAGAGGACATAGAAAACGCACACCTACATTATATACTAGAGGACATAGAAAACGCACAACTACATTATGTACTAGAGGAAATAGAAAACGCACAACTACATTATATACTAGAGGACATAGAAAACGCACACATACATTATATACTAGAGGACATAGAAAACGCACAACTACATTATATACTAGAGGACATAGAAAACTCACAACTACATTATATACTAGAGGACATAGAAAACGCACACCTACATTATATACTAGAGAACATAGAAAACGCACACCTACATCATATACTAGAGAACATAGAAAACGCACACCTACATTATATACTAGAGGACATAGAAAACGCACACCTACATTATATACTAGAGGACATAGAAAACGCACACATACAGTATATGATTATTATTACATGAATACGAAATACGAAGGATTCCATCAAAGATATATCACATCTTTATTACAAAACACAAACTGAACAACTAAACATATTTCAAAATGATTAAAACTATGTATTTATATAGTTATTGTTTTTCATGTAAAACACACTTATCCGAAGTGTGCGTTTTCTATGTCCTCTAGTATACATGTACACACTTATCCGAAGTGTGCGTTTTCTATGTCCTCTAGTATACATCGCGAGTTTTGTTATGTGCATTCATTTCACTGTCAAACGTTTTTGCATCCAAATATTAGTGTGTTTTTTGTTCTTGTTTAGCACCATTATCAGAATACTGCTCGTCCGATGAAATATGTGCAGGCGTCCCCAACGCGATCTGCAAAGACAACATATGTGTATGTAAGAGAGGCTATGGGCCCATTGGAGAATTCACCTGTTCAGGTAAGGTAGCACAGGAAAATAGTCGTCATAGCGCAGTGGTAGCTCGTTTGCTTCAGGTGCGAAAGGTCCGGAGTTCGCACTCCACTGGAGCAGTTACGATTGTGCCCTTAGGCAAGGCACTTAAATTCCACGTTGCCTCTTCTCTCCCCCTCGTGGCGATGGATTCCATTAGGAATGAGGTCTCGAGAGTGATTAATATAAGTTATAAGAACTTGTTTCACAATCGAGCTAAACTAAATTTGTATAAACTAAGATGAGTTCATATTTAAGTCATATCTGCACATTGTTATATATATTTATTGTCATCAATTGTCTCATTCCCATTTTCTACTCTACTAGACAATTCCATATATCATCATATTCTATTACATATTATATATAGTTTCTCTACTTTTCAGCTTTAACATTACTATATAATTCCAACGTGCAGTTTTCACTTATAGTCCTATCTTTTGATTTGTATATATATTGAGAGCCTCATGGTAGATTAACTTGTGCTTAAATGAGTTCTCTCGTAAAATAAAGTTTTTATTAATATTGTTATTATTATTCTACTTTTGGCTGCATGTCCGACTAGCGCAGTGGTTAGCGCGGTCGCTTCTCACCAATGCAACCCGGGTTCGATCCTCGGACCGGGAAGTATGTGATATGGTACTGTGGTCGCCATATCGGACATGTGGGTTTTCTCCAGGTACTCCGGTTTCCTCCCACACGAATGACCACAGTTACGCTTTCATCCGCGCCAACGAGAGTGTTTAATATAAGTTGTTAAAACTTGTTTCGCAATCGTTGTAAAATAAAGAACGATTAAAGTTAGTATACTTTGAATCTCCAACAGAGTACACATTCCGGCTATACCCTATTTCTGAGAATCTGAATGAGGGATTAGTCGAAATATCCAATAACGGTAACTGGAAGTTGATAAGCGAACGGTGGATATCATTCAGTGAGACGACGTCCAAGGTACTCTGCAACACACTTGGATTTGGGTATGTAAATAATAATATATTCAAGAATACAACATGCGTATACATACACACAAGTGTTATTAGCGCACGGCGACGTCAATTCCAAATGAAGCATTTTCGAATAAATTCTCATCTTGATTTCATACTTATATATTTGTTCGGTGAGAGAATTAACATATCAACGAAAGAAACGTCATTAATCGCCTATAAAGAATCGGTGTACAAGCTTCGTCAGCACACACTGTACTTAATTACTACAAATATATATCCAACAGTAGCAACATCCTCTCGTTGCAACATCCTCTCGTTGCAACATCCTCTCGTTGCAACATCCTCGCGTTGCAACATCCTCTCGTTGCAACATCCTCTCGTTGACTTGTTTGCTTGTTTTGGGGTTTTTAGAGTCGCACTAACAGCTTAGGACTAATGACTAATCTGCAGCTCTTATTGGTGGCACATGCACGGACGGGCATCCGGGTTTACGAACGATCGACCTTCCACGAGTCAGATGTACATGTATAGTTTGTACACATTTAGTTTATCTCTGTCGTGAAACAGTTAACGGCTATATCTGGCTCGAACGCTTGGCCCCTTGAACAGCGCTGCCACTATTCTGCCTTCCTGTCCTTATAGCTTCGTCAATTGAAAGAAGTCAACACGCAGGCAGTGGTGAGGTCGAATCTATTTCAAGTCAACTAACCAAACCACTCTTCCAGGGAGGCCACTCCTGACAACGCTGTCTTCCTCAAGAACAAAATAGACAAGCACGTGTCCGTCCAATCTATTTCAAGTCAACTAACATAACCACTCTTCCACGGAGGCCACTCCTGACGACGCTGTCCTCTTCAAGAACAAAATAGACAAGCACGTGTCCGTCCAATCTATTTCAAGTCAACTAACCAGACCACTCTTCCACGGAGGCCACTCCTGACGACGCTGTCTTCCTCAAGAACAAAATAGACAAGCACGTGTCCGTCCAATCTATTTCAAGTCAACTAAAATAACCACTCTATCCGATTAGTGCGCTCGCTTCTCATCAATGCATCCCGGGTTCGATTCTCCGACCAGGAAGTATGTGAGATGGTACGGTGATCACCAGCTCGGAAAGGTGGGTTTTCTCCGGTTTCCTCCCACACTAATAACAACGCATTCATCTGCGCAAACGAGAGTGATTAATATAAGATGTTAAAACTTGTTTCGCAATCGTTGTAAAATAAATAAAATTTAAGCTTTAACAACTCTTCTATGGAGGCCACTCCTGACTCTGTACGTGTACGTGTGTTTTATGTATCGTCGCTACCGGTTGCCCATATGAGCGACGCCTCATGAAGAGATTAGTTTATTTAGATTAATGGATAGTGCAATGATACAGACAGAGACCCATTCCAGAATCTCTTCTGGTTCTTTTACATGCACGGTGGAAAGCACAGACACTAACCTCGGTTTAAAGTCACATCCGAAAGACTCGTAATTTTATTAGGGCTCAAGCGGTTAACCAGTACTTGGTGCACCAAAATCCGTAAGAAACTGTTAACCGTTTCATATAAATGCGACACGGCCTCGGTGATGATTGGCTACAGTGGTATACAAGTTAGCGACCGTAACCACTCGACCATTTTGTTCTGTACTTATGCGACGTGACTTTATTCTTGTGGTATTGACGGTATGTGCCCTGTACCTACACGACATGCCTTTGTACTTGTTGTGTCGTACGATATGTGCCCTGTACCTACGCTACGTGCCTTGTACTTGTTGTGTCGTACGTTATGTGCTCTGTACCTACGCGACATGCCTTGTACTTGTTGTGTCGTACGGTATGTGCCCTGTACCTACACGACATGCCTTTGTACTTGTTGTGTCGTACGATATGTGCCCTGTACCTACGCTACGTGCCTTGTACTTGTTGTGTCGTACGATATGTGCCCTGTACCTACGTGACGTGCCTTGTACTTGTTGTGTCGTACGGTATGTGCCATGTACCTACGCTACGTGCCTTTGTACTTGTTGTGTCGTACGATATGTGCCCTGTACATACGTGACGTGCCTTGTACTTGTTGTGTCGTACGGTATGTGCCATGTACCTACGTTGCGTGCCTTGTACTTGTTGTGTCGTACGATATGTGCTCTGTAACTACGTGACGTGCCTTGTACTTCTTGTGTCGTACGGTATGTGCCCTGTACCAACGCGACGTGCCTTGTACTTGTTGTGTCGTACGATATGTGCTCTGTACATACGCTACGTGCCTTGTACTTGTTGTGTCGTACGGTATGTGCCCTGTACCTACGTGACGTGCCTTATACTTGTTGTGTCGTACGATATGTGTTCTGTACATACGCTACGTGCCTTGTACTTGTTGTGTCGTACGGTATGTGCTCTGTACCTACGCGACGTGCCTTGTACTTGTTGTGTCGTACGGTATGTGCCCTGTACCTACGTGACGTGCCTTGTACTTGTTGTGTCGTACGATATGTGTTCTGTACACACGCTACGTGCCTTGTACTTGTTGTGTTGTACGGTATGTGCTCTGTACATACGCGACGTGCCTTGTACTTGTTGTGTCGTACGGTATGTGCCCTGTACTTACGTGCGCGACTTGCCTTGTACTTGTTGTGTCGTACGGTATGTGCTCTGTACATACGCGACGTGCCTTGTACTTGTTGTGTCGTACAGTATGTGCTCTGTACATACGCGACGTGCCTTGTACTTGTTGTGTCATACGGTATGTGCTCTGTACATACGTTACGTGCCTTGTACTTGTTGTGTCGTACGGTATGTGCCCTGTACCTACGCGACTTGCCTTGTACTTGTTGTGTCTTACGGTATGTGCCCTGTACATACGCGACGTGCATTGTACTTGTTGTGTCGTACGATATGTGCCCTGTACATACGCTACGTGCCTTGTACTTGTTGTATTGTACGATATGTGCCCTGTACCTACGCTACGTGCCTTGTACTTGTTGTATTGTACGATATGTGCCCTGTACCTACGCTACGTGCCTTGTACTTGTTGTGTCGTACGATATGTGCCCTGTACATAAGCTACGTGCCTTGTACTTGTTGCATTGTACGATATGTGCCCTGTACCTACGCTACGTGCCTTGTACTTGTTGTGTCATACGATATGTGTTCTGTACCTACGCTACGTGCCTTGTACTTGTTGTGTCGTACGATATGTGCCCTGTACATACGCTACGTGCCTTGTACTTGTTGTGTCGTACGATATGTGCCCTGTACCTACGCGATATGCCTTGTACTTGTTGTGTCGTATGATATGTGCTCTGTACACACGCTACGTGCCTTGTACTTCTTGTGTCGTACGGTATGTGCTCTGTACCTACGCTACGTGCCTTGTACTTGTTGTGTCGTACGATATGTGTTATGTACACACGCTACGTGCCTTGTACTTCTTGTGTCGTACGATATGTGCCCTGTACATACGCGACGTGCCTTGTACCTGTTGTGTCTTACGGTATGTGCCCTGTACCTACGCGACGTGCCTTGTACTTGTTGTGTCGTACGATATGTGCTCTGTACATACGATACGTGCCTTGTACTTGTTGTGTCGTACGATATGTGCTCTGTACATACGTTACGTGCCTTGTACTTGTTGTATTGTACAATATGTGCTCTGTACATACGAGACGTGCCTTGTTCTTGTTGTGTCGTACGGTATGTGCTCTGTACCTACGCGACGTGCCTTGTACTTGTTGTGTCGTACGGTATGTGCCCTGTACATACGCTACGTGCCTTGTACTTGTTGTGTCGTACGGTATGTGTCCTGTACCTACGTGACTTGCCTTGTACTTGTGGTGTCTTACGGTATGTGCCCTGTACATACGCGACGTGCCTTGTACTTGTTGTGTCTTACAGTATGTGCCCTGTACATACGCGACGTGCCTTGTACTTGTTGTGTCGTACGATATGTGCCATGTACATACGCTACGTGCCTTGTACTTGTTGTTTTGTACGATATGTGCCCTGTACCTACGCTACGTGCCTTGTACTTGTTGTGTCGTACGATATGTGCCCTGTACATACGCTACGTGCCTTGTACTTGTTGTATTGTACGATATGTGCCCTGTACCTACGCTACGTGCCTTATACTTGTTGTGTCGTACGATATGTGCCCTGTACCTACGCTACGTGCCTTGTACTTGTTGTGTCGTACGATATGTGTTATGTACACACGCTACGTGCCTTGTACTTGTTGTGTCGTACGGTATGTGCCCTGTACCTACGCGACATGCCTTTGTACTTGTTGTGTCATACGATATGTGCACTGTACCTACGCTACGTGCCTTGTTCTTGTTGTGTCGTACGATATGTGCCCTGTACCTACGCTGCGTGCCTTGTACTTGTTGTGTCGTACGATATGTGCTCTGTACCTACGTGACGTGCCTTGTACTTCTTGTGTCGTACGGTATGTGCCCTGTACCAACGCGACGTGCCTTGTACTTGTTGTGTCGTACGATATGTGCTCTGTACATACGCTACGTGCCTTGTACTTGTTGTGTCGTACGGTATGTGCCCTGTACCTACGTGACGTGCCTTATACTTGTTGTGTCGTACGATATGTGTTCTGTACATACGCTACGTGCCTTGTACTTGTTGTGTCGTACGGTATGTGCTCTGTACCTACGCGACGTGCCTTGTACTTGTTGTGTCGTACGGTATGTGCCCTGTACCTACGTGACGTGCCTTGTACTTGTTGTGTCGTACGATATGTGTTCTGTACACACGCTACGTGCCTTGTACTTGTTGTGTCGTACGGTATGTGCTCTGTACCTACGCGACGTGCCTTGTACTTGTTGTGTCGTACGGTATGTGCCCTGTACCTACGTGACGTGCCTTGTACTTGTTGTGTCGTACGGTATGTGCCCTGTACCTACGCGACGTGCCTTGTACTTGTTGTGTCGTACGGTATGTGCTCTGTACATACGCGACGTGCCTTGTACTTGTTGTGTCGTACGATATGTGCCCTGTACATACGCGACGTGCCTTGTACTTGTTGTGTCGTACGATATGTGCCCTGTACATACGCTACGTGCCTTGTACTTGTTGTGTCGTACGATATGTGCCCTGTACATACGCTACGTGCCTTGTACTTGTTGTGTCGTACGATATGTGCCCTGTACATACGCTACGTGCCTTGTACTTGTTGTGTCGTACGATATGTGCTCTGTACATACGCTACGTGCCTTGTACTTGTTGTGTCGTACGGTATGTGCTCTGTACCTACGCTACGTGCCTTGTACTTGTTGTGTCGTACGATATGTGTTATGTACACACGCTACGTGCCTTGTACTTGTTGTGTCGTACGATATGTGCCCTGTACATACGCGACGTGCCTTGTACTTGTTGTGTCTTACGGTATGTGCCCTGTACCTACGCGACGTGCCTTGTACTTGTTGTGTCGTACGATATGTGCTCTGTACATACGATACGTGCCTTGTACTTGTTGTGTCGTACGATATGTGCTCTGTACATACGTTACGTGCCTTGTACTTGTTGTGTTGTACATATGTGCTCTGTACATACGAGACGTGCCTTGTACTTGTTGTGTCGTACGGTATGTGCTCTGTACCTACGCGACGTGCCTTGTACTTGTTGTGTCGTACGGTATGTGCCCTGTACATACGCTACGTGCCTTGTACTTGTTGTGTCGTACGGTATGTGTCCTGTACCTACGTGACTTGCCTTGTACTTGTGGTGTCTTACGGTATGTGCCCTGTACATACGCGACGTGCCTTGTACTTGTTGTGTCTTACGGTATGTGCCCTGTACATACGCGACGTGCCTTGTACTTGTTGTGTCGTACGATATGTGCCCTGTACATACGCTACGTGCCTTGTACTTGTTGTTTTGTACGATATGTGCCCTGTACCTACGCTACGTGCCTTGTACTTGTTGTGTCGTACGATATGTGCCCTGTACATACGCTACGTGCCTTGTACTTGTTGTATTGTACGATATGTGCCCTGTACCTACGCTACGTGCCTTATACTTGTTGTGTCGTACGATATGTGCCCTGTACCTACGCTACGTGCCTTGTACTTGTTGTGTCGTACGATATGTGTTATGTACACACGCTACGTGCCTTGTACTTGTTGTGTCGTACGGTATGTGCCCTGTACCTACGCGACATGCCTTTGTACTTGTTGTGTCATACGATATGTGCACTGTACCTACGCTACGTGCCTTGTTCTTGTTGTGTCGTACGATATGTGCCCTGTACCTACGCTGCGTGCCTTGTACTTGTTGTGTCGTACGATATGTGCTCTGTACCTACGTGACGTGCCTTGTACTTCTTGTGTCGTACGGTATGTGCCCTGTACCAACGCGACGTGCCTTGTACTTGTTGTGTCGTACGATATGTGCTCTGTACATACGCTACGTGCCTTGTACTTGTTGTGTCGTACGGTATGTGCCCTGTACCTACGTGACGTGCCTTATACTTGTTGTGTCGTACGATATGTGTTCTGTACATACGCTACGTGCCTTGTACTTGTTGTGTCGTACGGTATGTGCTCTGTACCTACGCGACGTGCCTTGTACTTGTTGTGTCGTACGGTATGTGCCCTGTACCTACGTGACGTGCCTTGTACTTGTTGTGTCGTACGATATGTGTTCTGTACACACGCTACGTGCCTTGTACTTGTTGTGTCGTACGGTATGTGCTCTGTACCTATGCGACGTGCCTTGTACTTGTTGTGTCGTACGGTATGTGCCCTGTACCTACGTGACGTGCCTTGTACTTGTTGTGTCGTACGGTATGTGCCCTGTACCTACGTGACGTGCCTTATACTTGTTGTGTCGTACGGTATGTGCTCTGTACATACGCGACGTGCCTTGTACTTGTTGTGTCGTACGGTATGTGCCCTGTACTTACGCGCGCGACTTGCCTTGTACTTGTTGTGTCGTACGGTATGTGCTCTGTACATACGCGACGTGCCTTGTACTTGTTGTGTCGTACGGTATGTGCTCTGTACATACGCGACGTGCCTTGTACTTGTTGTGTCATACGGTATGTGCTCTGTACATACGTTACGTGCCTTGTACTTGTTGTGTCGTAAGGTATGTGCCCTATACCTACGCGACTTGCCTTGTACTTGTTGTGTCTTACAGTATGTGCCCTGTACATACGCGACGTACCTTGTACTTGTTGTGTCTTACGGTATGTGCCCTGTACATACGCGACGTGCCTTGTACTTGTTGTGTCGTACGATATGTGCCCTGTACATACGCTACGTGCCTTGTACTTGTTGTATTGTACGATATGTGCCCTGTACCTACGCTACGTGCCTTGTACTTGTTGTGTCGTACGATATGTGCCCTGTACATACGCTACGTGCCTTGTACTTGTTGTATCGTACGATATGTGCCCTGTACCTACGCTACGTGCCTTGTACTTGTTGTGTCGTACGATATGTGCCCTGTACCTACGCTACGTGCCTTGTACTTGTTGTGTCGTACGATATGTGCTCTGTACACACGTGACGTGCCTTGTACTTGTTGTGTCGTACAATATGTGCTCTGTACCTACGCTACGTGCCTTGTACTTGTTGTGTCGTACGATATGTGCCCTGTACATACGCTACGTGCCTTGTACTTGTTGTGTCGTAAGATATGTGCCCTGTACCTACGCGACGTGCCTTGTACTTGTTGTGTCGTACGATATGTGCCCTGTACCTACGCTACGTGCCTTGTACTTGTTGTGTCGTACGATATGTGCTCTGTACATACGATACGTGCCTTGTACTTGTTGTGTCGTACGATATGTGCTCTGTACATACGTTACGTGCCTTGTACTTGTTGTATTGTACACTATGTGCTCTGTACATACGAGACGTGCCTTGTTCTTGTTGTGTCGTACGGTATGTGCTCTGTACCTACGCGACGTGCCTTGTACTTGTTGTGTCGTACGGTATGTGCCCTGTACATACGCTACGTGCCTTGTACTTGTTGTGTCGTACGGTATGTGTCCTGTACATACGCGACTTGCCTTGTACTTGTGGTGTCTTACGGTATGTGCCCTGTACATACGCGACGTGCCTTGTACTTGTTGTGTCTTACGGTATGTGCCCTGTACATACGCGACGTGCCTTGTACTTGTTGTGTCGTACGATATGTGCCCTGTACATACGCTACGTGCCTTGTACTTGTTGTTTTGTACGATATGTGCCCTGTACCTACGCTACGTGCCTTGTACTTGTTGTTTTGTACGATATGTGCCCTGTTCATACGCTACGTGCCTTGTACTTGTTGTATTGTACGATATGTGCCCTGTACCTACGCTACGTGCCTTGTACTTGTTGTGTCGTACGATATGTGCCCTGTACCTACGCTACGTGCCTTGTACTTGTTGTGTCGTACGATATGTGTTATGTACACACGCTACGTGCCTTGTACTTGTTGTGTCGTACGGTATGTGCCCTGTACCTACGCGACATGCCTTTGTACTTGTTGTGTCGTACGATATGTGCCCTGTACCTACGCTACGTGCCTTGTTCTTGTTGTGTCGTACGATATGTGCCATGTACCTACGCTGCGTGCCTTGTACTTGTTGTGTCGTACGATATGTGCTCTGTACCTACGTGACGTGCCTTGTACTTCTTGTGTCGTACGGTATGTGCCCTGTACCAACGCGAAGTGCCTTGTAATTGTTATGTCGTACGATATGTGCTATGTACATATGCTACGTGCCTTGTACTTGTTGTGTCGTACGGTATGTGCCCTGTACCTACGTGACGTGCCTTATACTTGTTGTGTCGTACGATATGTGTTCTGTACATACGCTACGTGCCTTGTACTTGTTGTGTCGTACGGTATGTGCTCTGTACCTACGCGACGTGCCTTGTACTTGTTGTGTCGTACGGTATGTGCCCTGTACCTACGTGACGTGCCTTGTACTTGTTGTGTCGTACGATATGTGTTCTGTACACACGCTACGTGCCTTGTACTTGTTGTGTTGTACGGTATGTGCTCTGTACATACGCGACGTGCCTTGTACTTGTTGTGTCGTACGGTATGTGCCCTGTACTTACGTGCGCGACTTGCCTTGTACTTGTTGTGTCGTACGGTATGTGCTCTGTACATACGCGACGTGCCTTGTACTTGTTGTGTCGTACAGTATGTGCTCTGTACATACGCGACGTGCCTTGTACTTGTTGTGTCATACGGTATGTGCTCTGTACATACGTTACGTGCCTTGTACTTGTTGTGTCGTACGGTATGTGCCCTGTACCTACGCGACTTGCCTTGTACTTGTTGTGTCTTACGGTATGTGCCATGTACATACGCGACGTACCTTGTACTTGTTGTATTGTACGATATGTGCCCTGTACCTATGCTACTTGCCTTGTACTTGTTGTGTCGTACGATATGTGCCCTGTACATACGCTACGTGCCTTGTACTTGTTGTGTCGTACGATATGTGCTCTGTACCTACGCTACGTGCCTTGTACTTGTTGTGTCGTACGATATGTGCCCTGTACATACGCTACGTGCCTTGTACTTGTTGTGTCGTACGATATGTGCCCTGTACCTACGCGACGTGCCTTGTACTTGTTGTGTCGTACGATATGTGCTCTGTACACACGCTACGTGCCTTGTACTTGTTGTGTCGTACGATATGTGCCCTGTACATACGCGACGTGCCTTGTACTTGTTGTGTCGTACGATATGTGCTCTGTACCTACGCTACGTGCCTTGTACTTGTTGTGTCGTACGATATGTGCCCTGTACATACGCTACGTGCCTTGTACTTGTTGTGTCGTACGATATGTGCTCTGTACATACGCGACGTGCCTTGTACTTGTTGTGTCGTACGGTATGTGCCCTGTACCTACGCGACGTGCCTTGTACTTGTTGTGTCGTACGATATGTGCTCTGTACATACGCTACGTGCCTTGTACTTGTTGTGTCGTACGATATGTGCTCTGTACATACGCTACGTGCCTTGTACTTGTTGTGTCGTACGATATGTGCCCTGTACATACGCTACGTGCCTTGTACTTGTTGTGTCGTACGTATGTGCCCTGTACATACGCGACGTGCCTTGTACTTGTTGTGTCGTACGGTATGTGCCCTGTACATACGCTACGTGCCTTGTACTTGTTGTGTCGTACGGTATGTGCCCTGTACATACGCTACGTGCCTTGTACTTGTTGTGTCGTACGATATGTGCCCTGTACATACGCTACGTGCCTTGTACTTGTTGTGTCGTACGATATGTGCCCTGTACATACGCTACGTGCCTTGTACTTGTTGTGTCGTACGATATGTGCCCTGTACATACGCTACGTGCCTTGTACTTGTTGTGTCGTACGATATGTGCCCTGTACCTACGCTACGTGCCTTGTACTTGTTGTGTCGTACGATATGTGCCCTGTACATACGCTACGTGCCTTGTACTTGTTGTGTCGTACGATATGTCCCTGTACCTACGCTACGTGCCTTGTACTTGTTGTGTCGTACGATATGTGCCCTGTACCTACGCTACGTGCCTTGTACTTGTTGTGTCGTACGATATGTGCCCTGTACATACGCTACGTGCCTTGTACTTGTTGTGTCGTACGATATGTGCCCTGTACACACGCTACGTGCCTTGTACTTGTTGTGTCGTACGATATGTGCCCTGTACTACGCACGTGCCTTGTACTTGTTGTGTCGTACGATATGTGCCTGTACTACGCGACGTGCCTTGTACTTGTTGTGTCGTACGATATGTGCCCTGTACACGCTACGTGCCTTGTACTTGTTGTGTCGTACGATATGTGCCCTGTACATACGCTACGTGCCTTGTACTTGTTGTGTCGTACGATATGTGCTCTGTACATACGCTACGTGCCTTGTACTTGTTGTGTCGTACGATATGTGCCCTGTACATACGCTACGTGCCTTGTACTTGTTGTGTCGTACGATATGTGCTCTGTACACACGCTACGTGCCTTGTACTTGTTGTGTCGTACGATATGTGCTCTGTACACACGCTACGTGCCTTGTACTTGTTGTGTCGTACGATATGTGCCCTGTACACACGCTACGTGCCTTGTACTTGTTGTGTCGTACGATATGTGCTGTACATACGCTACGTGCCTTGTACTTGTTGTGTCGTACGATATGTGCTCTGTACATACGCTACGTGCCTTGTACTTGTTGTGTCGTACGATATGTGCTCTGTACATACGCTACGTGCCTTGTACTTGTTGTGTCGTACGATATGTGCTCTGTACCTACGCTACGTGCCTTGTACTTGTTGTGTCGTACGGTATGTGCTCTGTACCTACGCTACGTGCCTTGTACTTGTTGTGTCGTACGATATGTGCTCTGTACACACGCTACGTGCCTTGTACTTGTTGTGTCGTACGGTATGTGCTCTGTACCTACGCGACGTGCCTTGTACTTGTTGTGTCGTACGATATGTGCCCTGTACACACGCTACGTGCCTTGTACTTGTTGTGTCGTACGGTATGTGCTCTGTACATACGCGACGTGCCTTGTACTTGTTGTGTCGTACGGTATGTGCTCTGTACATACGCGACGTGCCTTGTACTTGTTGTGTCATACGGTATGTGCTCTGTACATACGTTACGTGCCTTGTACTTGTTGTGTCGTACGGTATGTGCCCTGTACCTACGCGACTTGCCTTGTACTTGTTGTGTCTTACGGTATGTGCCATGTACATACGCGACGTACCTTGTACTTGTTGTATTGTACGATATGTGCCCTGTACCTATGCTACTTGCCTTGTACTTGTTGTGTCGTACGATATGTGCCCTGTACATACGCTACGTGCCTTGTACTTGTTGTGTCGTACGATATGTGCTCTGTACCTACGCTACGTGCCTTGTACTTGTTGTGTCGTACGATATGTGCCCTGTACATACGCTACGTGCCTTGTACTTGTTGTGTCGTACGATATGTGCCCTGTACCTACGTGACATGCCTTGTACTTGTTGTGTCGTATGATATGTGCTCTGTACACACGCTACGTGCCTTGTACTTCTTGTGTCGTACGATATGTGCCCTGTACATACGTGACGTGCCTTGTACTTGTTGTGTCGTACGGTATGTGCTCTGTACCTACGCTACGTGCCTTGTACTTGTTGTGTCGTACGATATGTGTTATGTACACACGCTACGTGCCTTGTACTTCTTGTGTCGTACGATATGTGCACTGTACATACGCGACGTGCCTTGTACGTTGTGTCTTACGGTATGTGCCCTGTACCTACGCGACGTGCCTTGTACTTGTTGTGTCGTACGATATGTGCTCTGTACATACGATACGTGCCTTGTACTTGTTGTGTCGTAGGATATGTGCTCTGTACATACGTTACGTGCCTTGTACTTGTTGTATTGTACACTATGTGCTCTGTACATACGATACGTGCCTTGTTCTTGTTGTGTCGTACGGTATGTGCTCTGTACCTACGCGACGTGCCTTGTACTTGTTGTGTCGTACGGTATGTGCCCTGTACATACGCTACGTGCCTTGTACTTGTTGTGTCGTACGGTATGTGTCCTGTACCTACGCGACTTGCCTTGTACTTGTGGTGTCTTACGGTATGTGCCCTGTACATACGCGACGTGCCTTGTACTTGTTGTGTCTTACGGTATGTGCCCTGTACATACGCGACGTGCCTTGTACTTGTTGTGTCGTACGATATGTGCCCTGTACATACGCTACGTGCCTTGTACTTGTTGTTTTGTATGATATGTGCCCTGTACCTACGCTACGTGCCTTGTACTTGTTGTGTCGTACGATATGTGCCCTGTACATACGCTACGTGCCTTGTACTTGTTGTATTGTACGATATGTGCCCTGTACCTATGCTACGTGCCTTGTACTTGTTGTGTCGTACGATATGTGCCTTGTACCTACGCTACGTGCCTTGTACTTGTTGTGTCGTACGATATCTGCTCTGTACACATGTGACGTGCCTTGTACTTGTTGTGTCGTACGATATGTGCTCTGTACCTACACTACGTGCCTTGTACTTGTTGTGTCGTACGATTTGTGCCCTGTACACACGCGACGTGCCTTGTACTTGTTGTGTCGTACGATATGTGCCCTGTACATACGCTACGTGCCTTGTACTTGTTGTGTCGTACGATATGTGCCCTGTACCTACGCGACATGCCTTGTACTTGTTGTGTCGTATGATATGTGCTCTGTACACACGCTACGTGCCTTGTACTTCTTGTGTCGTACGATATGTGCCCTGTACATACGTGACGTGCCTTGTACTTGTTGTGTCGTACGATATGTGTTATGTACACACGCTACGTGCCTTGTACTTGTTGTGTCGTACGGTATGTGCCCTGTACCTACGCGACATGCCTTTGTACTTGTTGTGTCGTACGATATGTGCCCTGTACCTACGCTACGTGCCTTGTACTTGTTGTGTCGTACTATATGTGCCCTGTACCTACGCTGAGTGCCTTGTACTTGTTGTGTCGTACGATATGTGCTCTGTACCTACGTGACGTGCCTTGTACTTCTTGTGTCGTACGGTATGTGCCCTGTACCAACGCGACCTGCCTTGTACTTGTTGTGTCGTACGGTATGTGCTCTGTACCTACGCGACGTTCCTTGTACTTGTTGTGTCGTACGGTATGTGCTCTGTACCTACGTGACGTGCCTTGTACTTGTTGTGTCGTACGATATGTGTTCTGTACACACGCTACGTGCCTTGTACTTGTTGTGTTGTACGGTATGTGCTCTGTACATACGCGACGTGCCTTGTACTTGTTGTGTCGTACGGTATGTGCCCTGTACCTACGCGACTTGCCTTGTACTTGTTGTGTCGTACGGTATGTGCTCTGTACATACGCGACGTGCCTTGTACTTGTTGTGTCGTACGGTATGTGCTCTGTACATACGCGACGTGCCTTGTACTTGTTGTGTCATACGGTATGTGCTCTGTACATACGTTACGTGCCTTGTACTTGTTGTGTCGTACGGTATGTGCCCTGTACCTACGCGACTTGCCTTGTACTTGTTGTGTCTTACGGTATGTGCCCTGTACATACGCGACGTACCTTGTACTGGTTGTGTCTTACGGTATGTGCCCTGTACATACGCGACGTGCCTTGTACTTGTTGTGTCGTACGATATGTGCCCTGTACATACGCTACGTGCCTTGTACTTGTTGTATTGTACGATATGTGCCCTGTACCTACGCTACGTGCCTTGTACTTGTTGCATTGTACGATATGTGCCCTGTACCTACGCTACCTGCCTTGTACTTGTTGTGTCGTACGATATGTGCCCTGTACATACGCTACGTGCCTTGTACTTGTTGTATCGTACGATATGTGCCCTGTACCTACGCTACGTGCCTTGTACTTGTTGTGTCGTACGATATATGCCCTGTACACACGTGACGTGCCTTGTACTTGTTGTGTCGTACGATATGTGCTCTGTACCTACGCTACGTGCCTTGTACTTGTTGTGTCGTACGATATGTGCCCTGTACCTACGCGACATGCCTTGTACTTGTTTTGTCGTATGCTATGTGCTCTGTACACACGCTACGTGCCTTGTACTTCTTGTGTCGTACGATATGTGCCCTGTACATACGTGACGTGCCTTGTACTTGTTGTGTCGTACGGTATGTGCTCTGTACCTACGCTACGTGCCTTGTACTTGTTGTGTCGTACGATATGTGTTATGTACACACGCTACGTGCCTTGTACTTCTTGTGTCGTACGATATGTGCCCTGTACATACGCGACGTGCCTTGTACCTGTTGTGTCTTACGGTATGTGCCCTGTACCTACGCGACGTGCCTTGTACTTGTTGTGTCGTACGATATGTGCTCTGTACATACGATACGTGCCTTGTACTTGTTGTGTCGTACGATATGTGCTCTGTACATACGTTACGTGCCTTGTACTTGTTGTATTGTACAATATGTGCTCTGTACATACGAGACGTGCCTTGTTCTTGTTGTGTCGTACGGTATGTGCTCTGTACCTACGCGACGTGCCTTGTACTTGTTGTGTCGTACGGTATGTGCCCTGTACATACGCTACGTGCCTTGTACTTGTTGTGTCGTACGGTATGTGTCCTGTACCTACGCGACTTGCCTTGTACTTGTGGTGTCTTACGGTATGTGCCCTGTACATACGCGACGTGCCTTGTACTTGTTGTGTCTTACGGTATGTGCCCTGTACATACGCGACGTGCCTTGTACTTGTTGTGTCGTACGATATGTGCCCTGTACATACGCTACGTGCCTTGTACTTGTTGTTTTGTACGATATGTGCCCTGTACCTACGCTACGTGCCTTGTACTTGTTGTGTCGTACGATATGTGCCCTGTACATACGCTACGTGCCTTGTACTTGTTGTATTGTACGATATGTGCCCTGTACCTACGCTACGTGCCTTGTACTTGTTGTGTCGTACGATATGTGCCCTGTACCTACGCTACGTGCCTTGTACTTGTTGTGTCGTACGATATGTGCTCTGTACACACGTGACGTGCCTTGTACTTGTTGTGTCGTACGGTATGTGCTCTGTACCTATGCTACGTGCCTTGAACTTGTTGTGTCGTAAGATTTGTGCCCTGTACACACGCGACGTGCCTTGTACTTGTTGTGTCGTACGATATGTGCCCTGTACATACGCTACGTGCCTTGTACTTGTTGTGTCGTACGATATGTGCCCTGTACCTACGCGACATGCCTTGTACTTGTTGTGTCGTATGATATGTGCTCTGTACATACGCTACGTGCCTTGTACTTGTTGTGTCGTACGATATGTGCCCTGTACCTACGCGACATGCCTTGTACTTCTTGTGTCTTACGATATGTGCCCTGTACATACGTGACGTGCCTTGTACTTGTTGTGTCGTACGATATGTGTTATGTACACACGCTACGTGCCGTGTACTTCTTGTGTCGTACGATATGTGCCCTGTACATACGCGACGTGCCTTGTACTTGTTGTGTCTTACGGTATGTGCCCTGTACCTACGCGACGTGCCTTGTACTTGTTGTGTCGTACGATATGTGCTCTGTACATACGCTACGTGCCTTGTACTTGTTGTGTCGTACGGTATGTGCCCTGTACCTACGTGACCTGCCTTGTACTTGTTGTGTCGTACGATATGTGTTCTGTACACACGCTACGTGCCTTGTACTTGTTGTGTCGTACGGTATGTGCTCTGTACCTACGCTACGTGCCTTGTACTTGTTGTGTCGTACGATATGTGTTATGTACACACGCTACGTGCCTTGTACTTCTTGTGTCGTACGATATGTGCCCTGTACGTACGCGACGTGCCTTGTACCTGTTGTGTCTTACAGTATGTGCCCTGTACCTACGCGACGTGCCTTGTACTTGTTGTGTCGTACGATATGTGCTCTGTACATACGCTACGTGCCTTGTACTTGTTGTGTCGTACGATATGTGCTCTGTACATACGTTACGTGCCTTGTACTTGTTGTGTCGTACGATATGTGCTCTGTACATACGCGACGTGCCTTGTACTTGTTGTGTCGTACGGTATGTGCTCTGTACCTACGCGACGTGCCTTGTACTTGTTGTGTCGTACGGTATGTGCCCTGTACATACGCTACGTGCCTTGTACTTGTTGTGTCGTACGGTATGTGCCCTGTACCTACGCGACGTGCCTTGTACTTGTTGTGTCGTACGATATGTGTTCTGTACACACGCTACGTGCCTTGTACTTGTTGTGTCGTACGGTATGTGCTCTGTACCTACGCTACGTGCCTTGTACTTGTTGTGTCGTACGATATGTGTTATGTACACACGCTACGTGCCTTGTACTTCTTGTGTCGTACGATATGTGCCCTGTACGTACGCGACGTGCCTTGTACCTGTTGTGTCTTACGGTATGTGCCCTGTATCTACGCGACGTGCCTTGTACTTGTTGTGTCGTACGATATGTGATCTGTACATACGATACGTGCCTTGTACTTGTTGTGTCGTACGATATGTGCTCTGTACATATGTTATGTGCCTTGTACTTGTTGTATTGTACAATATGTGCTCTGTACATACGAGACGTGCCTTGTTCTTGTTGTGTCGTACGGTATGTGCTCTGTACCTATGCGACGTGCCTTGTACTTGTTGTGTCGTACGGTATGTGCCCTGTACATACGCTACGTGCCTTGTACTTGTTGTGTCGTACGGTATGTGACCTGTACCTACGCGACTTGCCTTGTACTTGTGGTGTCTTACGGTATGTGCCCTGTACATACGCTACGTGCCTTGTACTTGTTGTGTCTTACGGTATGTGCCCTGTACATACGCGACGTGCCTTGTACTTGTTGTGTCGTACGATATGTGCCCTGTACATACGCTACGTGCCTTGTACTTGTTGTTTTGTACGATATGTGCCCAGTACCTACGCTACGTGCCTTGTACTTGTTGTGTCGTACGATATGTGCCCTGTACATACGCTACGTGCCTTGTAGTTCTTGTATTGTACGATATGTGCCCTGTACCTACGCTACGTGCCTTGTACTTGTTGTGTCGTACGGTATGTGCCCTGTACCTACGCTACGTGCCTTGTACTTGTTGTGTCGTACGATATGTGCTCTGTACACACGTGACGTGCCTTGTACTTGTTGTGTCGTACGATATGTGCTCTGTACCTATGCTACGTGCCTTGAACTTGTTGTGTCGTACGATTTGTGCCCTGTACACACGCGACGTGCCTTGTACTTGTTGTGTCGTACGATATGTGCCCTGTACATACGCTACGTGCCTTGTACTTGTTGTGTCGAACGATATGTGCCCTGTACCTACGCGACATGCCTTGTACGTGTTGTGTCGTATGATATGTGCTCTGTACACACGCTACGTGCCTTGTACTTCTTGTGTCGTACGATATGTGCCCTGTACATACGTGAAGTGCCTTGTACTTGTTGTGTCGTACGATATGTGTTATGTACACACGCTACGTGCCGTGTACTTGTTGTGTCGTACGATATGTGTTTTCTACACACGCTACGTGCCTTGTACTTGTTGTGTCGTACGGTATGTGCTCTGTACATACGCTACGTGCCTTGTACTTGTTGTGTCGTACGATATGTGCTCTGTACACACGTGACGTGCCTTGTACTTGTTGTGTCGTACGATATGTGCTCTGTACCTACGCTACGTGCCTTGTACTTGTTGTGTCGTACGATATGTGCCCTGTACACACGCGACGTGCCTTGTACTTGTTGTGTCGTACGATATGTGCCCTGTACATACGCTACGTGCCTTGTACTTGTTGTGTCGTACGATATGTGCCCTGTACCTACACGAAGTGCCTTGTACTTGTTGTGTCGTACGGTATGTGCTCTGTACCTACGCTACGTGCCTTGTACTTGTTGTGTCGTACGATATGTGTTATGTACACACGCTACGTGCCTTGTACTTCTTGTGTCGTACGATATGTGCCCTGTACATACGCGACGTGCCTTGTACTTGTTGTGTCGTACGATATGTGCTCTGTACTCACGCGACGTGCCTTGTACTTGTTGTGTCGTACGATATGTGCTCTGTACCTACGCGACGTGCCTTGTACTTGTTGTGTCGTACGATATGTGCTCTGTACCTACGCGACGTGCCTTGTACTTGTTGTGTCGTACGGTATGTGCTCTGTACATACGCGACGTGCCTTGTACTTGATGTGTCGTATAGTATGTGCTCTGTACCTACGCGACGTGCCTTGTTCTTGTTGTGTCGTACGGTATGTGCTCTGTACCTACGCGACGTGCCTTGTACTTGTTGTGTCGTACGGTATGTGCCCTGTACATACGCTATGTGCCTTGTACTTGTTGTGTCGTACGATATGTGCCCTATACACACGCTACGTGCCTTGTACTTGTTGTGTCGTACGATATGTGCCCTGTACATATGCTACGTGCCATGTACTTGTTGTGTCGTACGATATGTGCTCTGTACACACGCTATGTGTCTTGTACTTGTTGTGTCGTACGATATGTGCCCTGTAACTCCGCGACATGCCTTGAACTTGTTGTGTCGTATAATATGTGCTCTGTACACATGCTACGTGCCTTGTGCTTCTTGTGTCGTACGATATGTGCCCTGTACATACGTGACGTGCCTTGTACTTGTTGTGTCGTACGGTATGTGCTCTGTACCTACGCTACGTGCTTGTACTTGTTGTGTCGTACGATATGTGTTATGTACACACGCTAAGTGCCTTGTACTTCTTGTGTCGTACGATCTGTGTTCTGTACACACGCTACGTGCCTTGTACTTGTTGTGTCGTACGGTATGTGCTCTGTACATACGCTACGTGCCTTGTACTTGTTGTGTCGTACGGTATGTGCCCTGTACCTACGTGACGTGCCTTGTACTTGTTGTGTCGTACGATATGTGTTATGTACACACGTTACGTGCCTTGTACTTGTTGTGTCGTACGGTATGTGCTCTGTACATACGCTACGTGCCTTGTACTTGTTGTGTCGTACGATATGTGCTCTGTACACACGTGACGTGCCTTGTACTTGTTGTGTCGTACGATATGTGCTCTGTACCTACGCTACGTGCCTTGTACTTGTTGTGTCGTACGATATATGCCCTGTACACACGCAACGTGCCTTGTACTTGTTGTGTCGTACGATATGTGCCCTGTACCTACGCGACGTGCCTTGTACTTGTTGTGTGGTATGATATGTGCTCTGTACACACGCTACGTGCCTTGTACTTCTTGTGTCGTACGATATGTGCCCTGTACATACGTGACGTGCCTTGTACTTGTTGTGTCGTACGGTATGTGCTCTGTACCTACGCTACGTGCCTTGTACTTGTTGTGTCGTACGGTAAGTGCTCTGTACCTACGCTACGTGCCTTGTACTTGTTGTGTGGTATGATATGTGCTCTGTACACACGCTACGTGCCTTGTACTTCTTGTGTCGTACGATATGTGCCCTGTACATACGTGACGTGCCTTGTACTTGTTGTGTCGTACGGTATGTGCTCTGTACCTACGCTACGTGCCTTGTACTTGTTGTGTCGTACGGTATGTGCTCTGTACCTACGCTACGTTCCTTGTACTTGTTGTGTCGTACGATATGTGTTATGTACACACGCTACGTGCCTTGTACTTCTTGTGTCGTACGATATGTGCCCTGTACATACGCGACGTGCCTTGTACGTGTTGTGTCGTACGGTATGTGCTCTGTACATACGCGACGTGCCTTATACTTGTTGTGTCGTACGATATGTGTTCTGTACACACGCGACGTGCCTTGTACTTGTTGTGTTGTACGATATGTGCTCTGTACCTACGCGACGTGCCTTGTACTTGTTGTGTCGTACGATATGTGCTCTGTACCTACGCGACGTGCCTTGTACTTGTTGTGTCGTACGGTATGTGCTCTGTACATACGCGACGTGCCTTGTACTTGTTGTGTCGTACGGTATGTGCCCTGTACCTACGTGACGTGCCTTGTACTTGTTGTGTCGTACGATATGTGTTCTGTACACACGCTACGTGCCTTGTACTTGTTGTGTCGTACGATATGTGCTCTGTACCTACGTGACGTGCCTTGTACTTGTTGTGTCGTACGGTATGTGCTCTGTACACACGCTAGGTGCCTTGTACTTGTTGTGTCGTACGATATGTGCCCTATACATACGCTACTTGCCTTGTACTTGTTGTGTCGTGCAATATGTGCCCTGTACATACGCTACGTGCCTTGTACTTGTTGTGTCGTACGATATGTGTGCTGTACACACGCTACGTGCCTTGTACTTGTTGTGTCGTACGATATGTGCTCTGTACCTACGCTACGTGCCTTGTACTTGTTGTGTCGTACGATATGTGCCCTGTACAAACGCTACGTGCCTTGTACTTGTTGTGTCGTACGGTATGTGTTCTGTACCTACGTGACGTGCCTTGTACTTGTTGTGTCGTACGGTATGTGCCCTGTACCTACGTGACGTGCCTTGTACTTGTTGTGTCATACGATATGTGCTCTGTACACACGTGACGTGCCTTGTACTTGTTGTGTCGTACGATATGTGCTCTGTACCTACTCTACGTGCCTTGTACTTGTTGTGTCGTACGATATGTGCCCTGTACACACGCGACGTGCCTTGTACTTGTTGTGTCGTACGATATGTGCCCTGTACATAGGCTACGTGCCTTGTACTTGTTGTGTCGTACGATATATGCCCTGTACACACGCAACGTGCCTTGTACTTGTTGTGTCGTACGATATGTGCTCTGTACCTACTATACGTGCCTTGTACTTGTTGTGACGTACGATGTATGCCCTGTACACACGCAACGTGCCTTGTACTTGTTGTGTCGTACGATATGTGCCCTGTACCTACGCGACGTGCCTTGTACTTGTTGTGTGGTATGATATGTGCTCTGTACACACGCTACGTGCCTTGTACTTCTTGTGTCGTACGATATGTGCCCTGTACATACGTGACGTGCCTTGTACTTGTTGTGTCGTACGGTATGTGCTCTGTACCTACGCTACGTGCCTTGTACTTGTTGTGTCGTACGGTATGTGCTCTGTACCTACGCTACGTGCCTTGTACTTGTTGTGTCGTACGATATGTGCTCTGTACACACGCTACGTGCCTTGTACTTGTTGTGTCGTACGATATGTGCCCTGTACATACGCGACGTGCCTTGTACTTGTTGTGTCGTACGGTATGTGCTCTGTACCTACGCTACGTGCCTTGTACTTGTTGTGTCGTACGGTATGTGCTCTGTACCTACGCTACGTGCCTTGTACTTGTTGTGTCGTACGATATGTGTTCTGTACACACGCTACGTGCCTTGTACTTGTTGTGTCGTACGATATGTGCCCTGTACATACGCGACGTGCCTTGTACTTGTTGTGTCGTACGGTATGTGCTCTGTACCTACGCGACGTGCCTTGTACTTGTTGTGTCGTACGATATGTGCCCTGTACACACGCTACGTGCCTTGTACTTGTTGTGTCGTACGATATGTGCCCTGTACCTACGCGACGTGCCTTGTACTTGTTGTGTCGTACGATATGTGCTCTGTACACACGCTACGTGCCTTGTACTTGTTGTGTCGTACGGTATGTGCTCTGTACATACGCTACGTGCCTTGTACTTGTTGTGTCGTACGGTATGTGCCCTGTACCTACGCTACGTGCCTTGTACTTGTTGTGTCGTACGATATGTGCCCTGTACACACGCTACGTGCCTTGTACTTGTTGTGTCGTACGATATGTGCCCTGTACCTACGTGACGTGCCTTGTACTTGTTGTGTCGTACGATATGTGCTCTGTACACACGCTACGTGCCTTGTACTTGTTGTGTCGTACGATATGTGCCCTATACACACGCTACGTGCCTTGTACTTGTTGTGTCGTACAATATGTGCCCTGTACATACGCTACGTGCCTTGTACTTGTTGTGTCGTACGATATGTGTTCTGTACACACGCTACGTGCCTTGTACTTGTTGTGTCGTACGATATGTGCTCTGTACCTACGCTACGTGCCTTGTACTTGTTGTGTCGTACGATATGTGCCCTGTACAAACGCTACGTGCCTTGTACTTGTTGTGTCGTAAGGTATGTGTTCTGTACCTACGTGACGTGCCTTGTACTTGTTGTGTCGTACGGTATGTGCCCTGTACCTACGTGACGTGCCTTGTACTTGTTGTGTCGTACGATATGTGCTCTGTACACACGTGACGTGCCTTGTACTTGTTGTGTCGTACGATATGTGCTCTGTACCTACTCTACGTGCCTTGTACTTGTTGTGTCGTACGATATGTGCCCTGTACACACGCGACGTGCCTTGTACTTGTTGTGTCGTACGATATGTGCCCTGTACATAGGCTACGTGCCTTGTACTTGTTGTGTCGTACGATATATGCCCTGTACACACGCAACGTGCCTTGTACTTGTTGTGTCGTACGATATGTGCCCTGTACCTACGCGACGTGCCTTGTACTTGTTGTGTGGTATGATATGTGCTCTGTACCTACGCTACGTGCCTTGTACTTGTTGTGTCGTACGATATGTGCCCTGTACATACGTGACGTGCCTTGTACTTGTTGTGTCGTACGGTATGTGCTCTGTACCTACGCTACGTGCCTTGTACTTGTTGTGTCGTACGGTATGTGCTCTGTACCTACGCTACGTGCCTTGTACTTGTTGTGTCGTACGATATGTGTTCTGTACACACGCTACGTGCCTTGTACTTTTGTGTCTACGTATTGCCTGTACATACGCGACGTGCCTTGTACTTGTTGTGTCGTACGGTATGTGCTCTGTACATACGCGACGTGCCTTGTACTTGTTGTGTCGTACGATATGTGCTCTGTACACACGCTACGTGCCTTGTACTTGTTGTGTCGTACGATATGTGCTCTGTACCTACGCGACGTGCCTTGTACTTGTTGTGTCGTACGATATGTGCTCTGTACCTACGCGACGTGCCTTGTACTTGTTGTGTCGTACGGTATGTGCTCTGTACATACGCGACGTGCCTTGTACTTGTTGTGTCGTACGATATGTGTTCTGTACACACGCTACGTGCCTTGTACTTGTTGTGTCGTACGATATGTGCTCTGTACCTACGTGACGTGCCTTGTACTTGTTGTGTCGTACGGTATGTGCTCTGTACACACGCTACGTGCCTTGTACTTGTTGTGTCGTACGATATGTGCCCTGTACACACGCTACGTGCCTTGTACTTGTTGTGTCGTACAATATGTGCCCTGTACATACGCTACGTGCCTTGTACTTGTTGTGTCGTACGATATGTGCCCTGTACATACGCTACGTGCCTTGTACTTGTTGTGTCGTACGATATGTGCCCTGTACACACGCTACGTGCCTTGTACTTGTTGTGTCGTACGATATGTGCCCTGTACCTACGCGACATGCCTTGTACTTGTTGTGTCGTATGATATGTGCTCTGTACACACGCTACGTGCCTTGTACTTCTTGTGTCGTACGATATGTGCCCTGTACATACGTGACGTGCCTTGTACTTGTTGTGTCGTACGGTATGTGCTCTGTACCCACGCTACGTGCTTGTACTTGTTGTGTCGTACGATATGTGTTATGTACACACGCAACGTGCCTTGTACTTCTTGTGTCGTACGATATGTGTTCTGTACACACGCTACGTGCCTTGTACTTGTTGTGTCGTACGGTATGTGCTCTGTACATACGCTACGTGCCTTGTACTTGTTGTGTCGTACGGTATGTGCCCTGTACCTACGTGACGTGCCTTGTACTTGTTGTGTCGTACGATATGTGTTCTGTACACAAGCTACGTGCCTTGTACTTGTTGTGTCGTACGGTATGTGCTCTGTACATACGCTAAGTGCCTTGTACTTGTTGTATCGTATGATATGTGCTCTGTACACACGTGACGTGCCTTGTACTTGTTGTGTCGTACGATATGTGTTCTGTACCTACTATACGTGCCTTGTACTTGTTGTGTCGTACGATATGTGCCCTGTACACACGCGACGTGCCTTGTACTTGTTGTGTCGTACGATATGTGCCCTGTACATAGGCTACGTGCCTTGTACTTGTTGTGTCGTACGATATATGCCCTGTACACACGCAACGTGCCTTGTACTTGTTGTGTCGTACGATATGTGCCCTGTACCTACGCGACGTGCCTTGTACTTGTTGTGTGGTATGATATGTGCTCTGTACACACGCTACGTGCCTTGTACTTCTTGTGTCGTACGATATGTGCCCTGTACATACGTGACGTGCCTTGTACTTGTTGTGTCGTACGGTATGTGCCCTGTACCTACGTGACGTGCCTTGTACTTGTTGTGTCGTACGATATGTGTTCTGTACACACGCTACGTGCCTTGTACTTGTTGTGTCGTACGATATGTGCTCTGTACCTACGTGACGTGCCTTGTACTTGTTGTGTCGTACGGTATGTGCTCTGTACACACGCTACGTGCCTTGTACTTGTTGTGTCGTACGATATGTGCCCTGTACACACGCTACGTGCCTTGTACTTGTTGTGTCGTACGATATGTGCCCTGTACCTACGCGACGTGCCTTGTACTTGTTGTGTCGTACGATATGTGCCCTGTACACACGCTACGTGCCTTGTACTTGTTGTGTCGTACGATATGTGTTCTGTACACACGCTACGTGCCTTGTACTTGTTGTGTCGTACGATATGTGCCCTATACACACGCTACTTGCCTTTTTGTTGTGTCGTACGATATGTGTTCTGTGCACACGCTACGTGCCTTGTACTTGTTGTGTCGTACGATATGTGCTCTGTACCTACGTGACGTGCCTTGTACTTGTTGTGTCGTACGGTATGTGCTCTGTACACACGCTACGTGCCTTGTACTTGTTGTGTCGTACGATATGTGCCCTGTACACACGCTACGTGCCTTGTACTTGTTGTGTCGTACAATATGTGCCCTGTACATACGCTACGTGCCTTGTACTTGTTGTGTCGTACGATATGTGCCCTGTACACACGCTACGTGCCTTGTACTTGTTGTGTCGTACGATATGTGTTCTGTACACACGCTACGTGCCTTGTACTTGTTGTGTCGTACGATATGTGCCCTATACACACGCTACTTGCCTTGTACTTGTTGTGTCGTGCAATATGTGCCCTGTACATACGCTACGTGCCTTGTACTTGTTGTGTCGTACGATATGTGTTCTGTACACACGCTACGTGCCTTGTACTTGTTGTGTCGTACGATATGTGCTCTGTACCTACGCTACGTGCCTTGTACTTGTTGTGTCGTACGATATGTGCCCTGTACATACGCTACGTGCCTTGTACTTGTTGTGTCGTACGGTATGTGTTCTGTACCTACGTGACGTGCCTTGTACTTGTTGTGTCGTACGGTATGTGCCCTGTACCTACGTGACGTGCCTTGTACTTGTTGTGTCGTACGATATGTGCTCTGTACACACGTGACGTGCCTTGTACTTGTTGTGTCGTACGATATGTGCTCTGTACCTACGCTACGTGCCTTGTACTTGTTGTGTCGTACGATATGTGCCCTGTACACACGCTACGTGCCTTGTACTTGTTGTGTCGTACGATATGTGCCCTGTACCTACGCGACGTGCCTTGTACTTGTTGTGTCGTACGATATGTGCTCTGTACACACGCTACGTGCTTCTTGCTTGTTGTGTCGTACGATATGTGCCCTGTACATACGTGACGTGCCTTGTACTTGTTGTGTCGTACGGTATGTGCCCTGTACCTACGTGACGTGCCTTGTACTTGTTGTGTCGTACGATATGTGTTTGTACACACGCTACGTGCCTTGTACTTGTTGTGTCGTACGATATGTGCTCTGTACCTACGTGACGTGCCTTGTACTTGTTGTGTCGTACGATATGTGCTCTGTACACACGCTACGTGCCTTGTACTTGTTGTGTCGTACGATATGTGCCCTGTACACACGCTACGTGCCTTGTACTTGTTGTGTCGTACGATATGTGCCCTGTACATACGCTACGTGCCTTGTACTTGTTGTGTCGTACGATATGTGCCCTGTACACACGCTACGTGCCTTGTACTTGTTGTGTCGTACGATATGTGCCCTGTACCACGCTACGTGCCTTGTACTTGTTGTGTCGTACGATATGTGCCCTGTACATACGCTACGTGCCTTGTACTTGTTGTGTCGTACGATATGTGTTCTGTACACACGCTACGTGCCTTGTACTTGTTGTGTCGTACGATATGTGCTCTGTACCTAAGCTACGTGCCTTGTACTTGTTGTGTCGTACGGTATGTGCCCTGTACCTACGCGACGTGTCTTGTACTTCTTGTGTCGTACGATATGTGTTCTGTACACACGCTACGTGCCTTGTACTTGTTGTGTCGTACGGTATGTGCCCTGTACATACGCTACGTGCCTTGTACTTGTTGTGTCGTACGATATGTGCCCTGTACACACGCTACGTGCCTTGTACTTGTTGTGTCGTACGGTATGTGCCCTGTACCTACGCTACGTGCCTTGTACTTGTTGTGTCGTACGATATGTGCCCTGTACACACGCTACGTGCCTTGTACTTGTTGTGTCGTACGATATGTGTTCTGTACACACGCTACGTGCCTTGTACTTGTTGTGTCGTACGATATGTGCCCTGTACACACGCTACGTGCCTTGTACTTGTTGTGTCGTACGATATGTGCCCTGTACCTACGCTACGTGCCTTGTACTTGTTGTGTCGTACGGTATGTGCCCTGTACCTACGCGACGTGCCTTGTACTTGTTGTGTCGTACGGTATGTGCCCTGTACCTACGCGACGTGCCTTGTACTTGTTGTGTCGTACGGTATGTGCCCTGTACCTACGCGACGTGCCTTGTACTTGTTGTGTCGTACGATATGTGCTCTGTACACACGCTACGTGCCTTGTACTTGTTGTGTCGTACGATATGTGCTCTGTACCTACGCGACGTGCCTTGTACTTGTTGTGTCGTACGATATGTGCTCTGTACATACGCGACGTGCCTTGTACTTGTTGTGTCGTACGATATGTGCCCTGTACATACGTGACGTGCCTTGTACTTGTTGTGTCGTACGGTATGTGCTCTGTACCTACGCTACGTGCCTTGTACTTGTTGTGTCGTACGGTATGTGCTCTGTACCTACGCTACGTGCCTTGTACTTGTTGTGTCGTACGATATGTGCTCTGTACACACGCTACGTGCCTTGTACTTGTTGTGTCGTACGATATGTGCCCTGTACATACGCTACGTGCCTTGTACTTGTTGTGTCGTACGGTATGTGCCCTGTACATACGCGACGTGCCTTGTACTTGTTGTGTCGTACGGTATGTGCTCTGTACCTACGCTACGTGCCTTGTACTTGTTGTGTCGTACGGTATGTGCTCTGTACCTACGCTACGTGCCTTGTACTTGTTGTGTCGTACGATATGTGCTCTGTACACACGCTACGTGCCTTGTACTTGTTGTGTCGTACGATATGTGCCCTGTACATACGCGACGTGCCTTGTACTTGTTGTGTCGTACGATATGTGCCCTGTACATAGGCTACGTGCCTTGTACTTGTTGTGTCGTACGATATGTGCCCTGTACCTACGCGACGTGCCTTGTACTTGTTGTGTGGTATGATATGTGCTCTGTACACACGCTACGTGCCTTGTACTTCTTGTGTCGTACGATATGTGCCCTGTACATACGTGACGTGCCTTGTACTTGTTGTGTCGTACGGTATGTGCTCTGTACCTACGCTACGTGCCTTGTACTTGTTGTGTCGTACGGTAAGTGCTCTGTACCTACGCTACGTGCCTTGTACTTGTTGTGTGGTATGATATGTGCTCTGTACACACGCTACGTGCCTTGTACTTCTTGTGTCGTACGATATGTGCCCTGTACATACGTGACGTGCCTTGTACTTGTTGTGTCGTACGGTATGTGCTCTGTACCTACGCTACGTGCCTTGTACTTGTTGTGTCGTACGGTATGTGCTCTGTACCTACGCTACGTTCCTTGTACTTGTTGTGTCGTACGATATGTGTTATGTACACACGCTACGTGCCTTGTACTTCTTGTGTCCTACGATATGTGCCCTGTACATACGCGACGTGCCTTGTACGTGTTGTGTCGTACGGTATGTTCTCTGTACATACGCGACGTGCCTTATACTTGTTGTGTCGTACGAGATGTGTTCTGTACACACGCGACGTGCCTTGTACTTGTTGTGTTGTACGATATGTGCTCTGTACCTACGCGACGTGCCTTGTACTTGTTGTGTCGTAAGATATGTGCTCTGTACACACGCGACGTGCCTTGTACTTGTTGTGTCGTACGGTATGTGCTCTGTACATACGCGACGTGCCTTGTACTTGTTGTGTCGTACAGTATGTGCCCTGTACATACGTGACGTGCCTTGTACTTGTTGTGTCGTACGATATGTGTTCTGTACACACGCTACGTGCCTTGTACTTGTTGTGTCGTACGATATGTGCTCTGTACATACGCGACGTGCCTTGTACTTGTTGTGTCGTACGGTATGTGCCCTGTACATACGTGACGTGCCTTGCACTTGTTGTGTCGTACGGTATGTGCTCTGTACCTACGCTACGTGCCTTGTACTTGTTGTGTCGTACGGTATGTGCTCTGTACCTACGCTACGTTCCTTGTAATTGTTGTGTCGTACGATATGTGTTATGTACACACGCTACGTGCCTTGTACTTCTTGTGTCGTACGATATGTGCCCTGTACATACGCGACGTGCCTTGTACTTGTTGTGTCGTACGGTATGTGCCCTGTACATACGCGACGTGCCTTGTACTTGTTGTGTCGTACGATATGTGTTCTGTACACACGCTACGTGCCTTGTACTTGTTGTGTCGTACGATATGTGCTCTGTACCTACGCGACGTGCCTTGTACTTGTTGTGTCGTACGATATGTGCTCTGTACCTACGCTACGTGCCTTGTACTTGTTGTGTCGTACGGTATGTGCCCTGTACATACGCGACGTGCCTTGTACTTGTTGTGTCGTACGATATGTGCTCTGTACACACGCTACGTGCCTTGTACTTGTTGTGTCGTACGATATGTGCCCTGTACCTACGCTACGTGCCTTGTACTTGTTGTGTCGTACGATATGTGCTCTGTACACACGCTACGTGCCTTGTACTTGTTGTGTCGTACGATATGTGCCCTGTACCTACGCGACGTGCCTTGTACTTGTTGTGTCGTACGATATGTGCTCTGTACACACGCTACGTGCCTTGTACTTGTTGTGTCGTACGATATGTGCCCTGTACCTACGTGACGTGCCTTGTACTTGTTGTGTCGTACGGTATGTGCTCTGTACCTACGCTACGTGCCTTGTACTTGTTGTGTCGTACGATATGTGCTCTGTACACACGCTACGTGCCTTGTACTTGTTGTGTCGTACGATATGTGTTCTGTACACACGCTACGTGCCTTGTACTTGTTGTGTCGTACGGTATGTGCTCTGTACATACGCTACGTGCCTTGTACTTGTTGTGTCGTACGGTATGTGCCCTGTACCTACGTGACGTGCCTTGTACTTGTTGTGTCGTACGATATGTGTTCTGTACACACGCTACGTGCCTTGTACTTGTTGTGTCGTACGGTATGTGCTCTGTACATACGCTACGTGCCTTGTACTTGTTGTATCGTACGATATGTGCTCTGTACACACGTGACGTGCCTTGTACTTGTTGTGTCGTACGATATGTGCTCTGTACCTACGCTACGTGCCTTGTACTTGTTGTGTCGTACGATATGTGCCCTGTACACACGCGACGTGCCTTGTACTTGTTGTGTCGTACGATATGTGCCCTGTACATACGCTACGTGCCTTGTACTTGTTGTGTCGTACGATATGTGCTCTGTACATACGCTACGTGCCTTGTACTTGTTGTGTCGTACGATATGTGCCCTGTACATACGCGACGTGCCTTTACTTGTTGTGTGTAGATATGTGCCTGTACACACGCTACGTGCCTTGTACTTTTGTGTTGTACAACGACGTGCCTTGTACTTGTTGTGTCGTACGTATGTTTACGGACGTGCCTTGTACTTGTTGTGTCGTACGTTGTTTCTGTACACACGCTACGTGCCTTGTACTTGTTGTGTCGTACGATATGTGCTCTGTACCTACGTGACGTGCCTTGTACTTGTTGTGTCGTACGGTATGTGCTCTGTACACACGCTACGTGCCTTGTACTTGTTGTGTCGTACGATATGTGCCCTGTACACACGCTACGTGCCTTGTACTTGTTGTGTCGTACAATATGTGCCCTGTACATACGCTACGTGCCTTGTACTTGTTGTGTCGTACGATATGTGCCCTGTACACACGCTACGTGCCTTGTACTTGTTGTGTCGTACGATATGTGTTCTGTACACACGCTACGTGCCTTGTACTTGTTGTGTCGTACGATATGTGCCCTATACACACGCTACGTGCCTTGTACTTGTTGTGTCGTGCAATATGTGCCCTGTACATACGCTACGTGCCTTGTACTTGTTGTGTCGTACGATATGTGTTCTGTACACACGCTACGTGCCTTGTACTTGTTGTGTCGTACGATATGTGCTCTGTACCTACGCTACGTGCCTTGTACTTGTTGTGTCGTACGATATGTGCCCTGTACAAACGCTACGTGCCTTGTACTTGTTGTGTCGTACGGTATGTGTTCTGTACCTACGTGACGTGCCTTGTACTTGTTGTGTCGTACGGTATGTGCCCTGTACCTACGTGACGTGCCTTGTACTTGTTGTGTCGTACGATATGTGCTCTGTACACACGTGACGTGCCTTGTACTTGTTGTGTCGTACGATATGTGCTCTGTACCTACTCTACGTGCCTTGTACTTGTTGTGTCGTACGATATGTGCCCTGTACACACGCGACGTGCCTTGTACTTGTTGTGTCGTACGATATGTGCCCTGTACATACGCTACGTGCCTTGTACTTGTTGTGTCGTACGATATGTGCCCTGTACACACGCTACGTGCCTTGTACTTGTTGTGTCGTACGATATGTGCCCTGTACCTACGCGACGTGCCTTGTACTTGTTGTGTGGTATGATATGTGCTCTGTACACACGCTACGTGCCTTGTACTTGTTGTGTCGTACGATATGTGCCCTGTACATACGTGACGTGCCTTGTACTTGTTGTGTCGTACGGTATGTGCTCTGTACCTACGCTACGTGCCTTGTACTTGTTGTGTCGTACGGTATGTGCTCTGTACCTACGCTACGTGCCTTGTACTTGTTGTGTCGTACGATATGTGCTCTGTACACACGCTACGTGCCTTGTACTTGTTGTGTCGTACGATATGTGCCCTGTACACACGCGACGTGCCTTGTACTTGTTGTGTCGTACGATATGTGCCCTGTACACCGACGTGCCTTGTACTTGTGTGTCGTACGATATGTGCTCTGTACATACGCTACGTGCCTTGTACTTGTTGTGTCGTACGATATGTGCTCTGTACCTACGCTACGTGCCTTGTACTTGTTGTGTCGTACGATATGTGCTCTGTACACACGCTACGTGCCTTGTACTTGTTGTGTCGTACGATATGTGCTCTGTACACACGCTACGTGCCTTGTACTTGTTGTGTCGTACGATATGTGCTCTGTACCTACGCTACGTGCCTTGTACTTGTTGTGTCGTACGATATGTGCCCTGTACACACGCTACGTGCCTTGTACTTGTTGTGTCGTACGATATGTGCCCTGTACATACGCTACGTGCCTTGTACTTGTTGTGTCGTACGATATGTGCCCTGTACACACGCTACGTGCCTTGTACTTGTTGTGTCGTACGATATGTGCCCTGTACCTACGCTACGTGCCTTGTACTTGTTGTGTCGTACGATATGTGCCCTGTACATACGCTACGTGCCTTGTACTTGTTGTGTCGTACGGTATGTGTTCTGTACCTACGTGACGTGCCTTGTACTTGTTGTGTCGTACGGTATGTGCCCTGTACCTACGTACGTGCCTTGTACTTGTTGTGTCATACGATATGTGCTCTGTACACACGTGACGTGCCTTGTACTTGTTGTGTGGTATGATATGTGCTCTGTACCTACGCTACGTGCCTTGTACTTGTTGTGTCATACGATATTTGCCCTGTACACACGCGACGTGCCTTGTACTTGTTGTGTCGTACGGTATGTGATCTGTACCTACGCTACTTGCCTTGTACTTGTTGTGTCGTACGGTATGTGCTCTGTACCTACGCTACGTTCCTTGTACTTGTTGTGTCGTACGATATGTGTTATGTACACACGCTACGTGTCTTGTACTTCTTGTGTCGTACGATATGTGCCCTGTACATACGCGACGTGCCTTGTACTTGTTGTGTCGTACGATATGTGCCCTGTACATAGGCTACGTGCCTTGTACTTTTTGTGTCGTACGATATGTGCCCTGTACCTACGCGACGTGCCTTGTACTTGTTGTGTGGTATGATATGTGCTCTGTACACACGCTACGTGCCTTGTACTTCTTGTGTCGTACGATATGTGCCCTGTACATACGTGACGTGCCTTGTACTTGTTGTGTCGTACGGTATGTGCTCTGTACCTACGCTACGTGCCTTGTACTTGTTGTGTCGTACGGTAAGTGCTCTGTACCTACGCTACGTGCCTTGTACTTGTTGTGTGGTATGATATGTGCTCTGTACACACGCTACGTGCCTTGTACTTCTTGTGTCGTACGATATGTGCCCTGTACATACGTGACGTGCCTTGTACTTGTTGTGTCGTACGGTATGTGCTCTGTACCTACGCTACGTGCCTTGTACTTGTTGTGTCGTACGGTATGTGCTCTGTACCTACGCTACGTTCCTTGTACTTGTTGTGTCGTACGATATGTGTTATGTACACACGCTACGTGCCTTGTACTTCTTGTGTCCTACGATATGTGCCCTGTACATACGCGACGTGCCTTGTACGTGTTGTGTCGTACGGTATGTGCTCTGTACATACGCGACGTGCCTTATACTTGTTGTGTCGTACGATATGTGTTCTGTACACACGCGACGTGCCTTGTACTTGTTGTGTTGTACGATATGTGCTCTGTACCTACGCGACGTGCCTTGTACTTGTTGTGTCGTACGATATGTGCTCTGTACACACGCGACGTGCCTTGTACTTGTTGTGTCGTACGGTATGTGCTCTGTACATACGCGACGTGCCTTGTACTTGTTGTGTCGTACGGTATGTGCCCTGTACATACGTGACGTGCCTTGTACTTGTTGTGTCGTACGATATGTGTTCTGTACACACGCTACGTGCCTTGTACTTGTTGTGTCGTACGATATGTGCTCTGTACCTACGTGACGTGCCTTGTACTTGTTGTGTCGTACGGTATGTGCTCTGTACACACGCTACGTGCCTTGTACTTGTTGTGTCGTACGATATGTGCCCTGTACACACGCTACGTGCCTTGTACTTGTTGTGTCGTACGATATGTGCCCTGTACATACGCTACGTGCCTTGTACTTGTTGTGTCGTACGATATGTGCCCTGTACACACGCTACGTGCCTTGTACTTGTTGTGTCGTACGATATGTGCCCTGTACATACGCTACGTGCCTTGTACTTGTTGTGTCGTACGATATATGCCCTGTACACACGCAACGTGCCTTGTACTTGTTGTGTCGTACGATATGTGCCCTGTACCTACGCGACGTGCCTTGTACTTGTTGTGTGGTATGATATGTGCTCTGTACACACGCTACGTGCCTTGTACTTCTTGTGTCGTATGATATGTGCCCTGTACATACGTGACGTGCCTAGTACTTGTTGTGTCGTACGGTATGTGCTCTGTACCTACGCTACGTGCCTTGTACTTGTTGTGTCGTACGGTATGTGCTCTGTACCTACGCGACGTGCCTTGTACTTGTTGTGTGGTATGATATGTGCTCTGTACACACGCTACGTGCCTTGTACTTGTTGTGTCGTACGATATGTGCCCTGTACACACGCGATGTGCCTTGTACTTGTTGTGTCGTACGATATGTGCCATGTACCTACACGACGTACCTTGTACTTGCTGTGTCGTACGTTATGTGCTCTGTATCTACGCTACGTGTCTTGTACTTGTTGTGTCGTACGGTATGTGCTCTGTACCTACGCTACGTTCCTTGTACTTGTTGTGTCGTACGATATGTGCTCTGTACACACGCTACGTGCCTTGTACTTCTTGTGTCGTACGATATGTGCTCTGTACACACGCTACGTGCCTTGTACTTGTTGTGTCGTACGTTATGTGCTCTGTACCTATGCTACGTGCCTTGTACTTGTTGTGTCGTACGATATGTGCCCTGTACACACGCTACGTGCCTTGTACTTGTTGTGTCGTACGATATGTGCCCTGTACATACGCTACGTGCCTTGTACTTGTTGTGTCGTACGATATGTGCCCTGTACACACGCTATGTGCCTTGTACTTGTTGTGTCGTACGATATGTGCCCTGTACCTACGCGACATGCCTTGTACTTGTTGTGTCGTATAATATGTGCTCTGTACACACGCTACTGCCTTATACTTCTTGTGTCGTACGATATGTGCCCTGTACATACGTGACGTGCCTTGTACTTGTTGTGTCGTACGGTATGTGCTCTGTACCTACGCTACGTGCTTGTACTTATTTTGTCGTACGATATGTGTTATGTACACACGCTACGTGCCTTGTACCTCTTGTGTCGTACGATATGTGTCGTGTACATACGCGACGTGCCTTGTACTTGTTGTGTCTTACGGTATGTGCCCTGTACCTACGCGACGTGCCTTGTACTTGTTGTGTCGTACGATATGTGCTCTGTACATACGCTACGTGCCTTGTACTTGTTGTGTCGTACGGTATGTGCCCTGTTCCTACGTGACCTGCCTTGTACTTGTTGTGTCGTACGATATGTGTTCTGTACACACGCTACGTGCCTTGTACTTGTTGTGTCGTACGGTATGTGCTCTGTACATACGCTACGTGCCTTGTACTTGTTGTGTCGTACGGTATGTGCCCTGTACCTACGTGACGTGCCTTGTACTTGTTGTGTCGTACGATATGTGTTCTGTACATACGCGACGTGCCTTGTACTTGATGTGTCGTACGGTAGGTGGTCTGTACATACGTTACGTGCCTTGTACTTGTTGTATCGTACGGTATGTGCCCTGTACCTACGCGACTTGCCGTGTACTTGTTGTGTCTTACGGTATGTGACCTGTACATAACCGACGTGCCTTGTACTTGTTGTGTCTTACGGTATGTGCCCTGTACATACGCGACGTGCCTTGTACTTGTTGTGTCGTACGGTATGTGCCCTGTACCTACGTGACCTGCCTTGTACTTGTTGTGTCGTACGATATGTATTCTGTACACACGCTACGTGCCTTGTACTTGTTGTGTCGTACGGTATGTGCTCTGTACATACGCTACGTGCCTTGTACTTGTTGTGTCGTACGGTATGTGCCCTGTACCTACGTGACGTGCCTTGTACTTGTTGTGTCGTACGATATGTGTTCTGTACATACGCGACGTGCCTTGTACTTGTTGTGTCGTACGGTAGGTGCTCTGTACATACGTTACGTGCCTTGTACTTGTTGTGTCGTACGGTATGTGCCCTGTACCTACGCGACTTGCCTTGTACTTGTTGTGTCTTACGGTATGTGCCCTGTACATACGCGACGTGCCTTGTACTTGTTGTGTCTTACGGTATGTGCCCTGTACATACGCGACGTGCCTTGTACTTGTTGTGTAGTACGATATGTGCCCTGTACATACGCGACGTGCCTTGTACTTGTTGTATTGTACGATATGTGCCCTGTACTTACGCTACGTGCCTTGTACTTGTTGTGTCGTACGATATGTGCCCTGTACATACGCTATGTGCCTTTTACTTGTTGTATTGTACGATATGTGCCCTGTACCTACGCTACGTGCCTTGTACTTGTTGTGTCGTACGATATGTGCCCTGTACTCATACGTGCCTTGTACTTGTTGTGTCGTACGATATGTGCCCTGTACCACGCGACGTGCCTTGTACTTGTTGTGTCGACGATATGTGCCCTGTCTACGCTACGTGCCTTGTACTTGTTGTGTCGTACGATATGTGCCCTGTACACACGCAACGTGCCTTGTACTTGTTGTGTCGTACGATATGTGCCCTGTACTACGCGACGTGCCTTGTACTTGTGTGGTAGTATGTGCTCTGTACACACGCTACGTGCCTTGTACTTTGTGTCGTACGATATGTGCCCTGTACATACGTGACGTGCCTTGTACTTGTTGTGTCGTACGGTATGTGCCCTGTACCTACGCGACGTGCCTTGTACTTGTTGTGTCGTACGATATGTGTTCTGTACATACGCTACGTGCCTTGTACTTGTTGTGTCGTACGATATGTGCTCTGTACCTACGTGACGTGCCTTGTACTTGTTGTGTCGTACGGTATGTGCCCTGTACATACGCTACGTGCCTTGTACTTGTTGTGTCGTACGATATGTGCCCTGTACACACGCTACGTGCCTTGTACTTGTTGTGTCGTACGATATGTGCCCTGTACATACGCTACGTGCCTTGTACTTGTTGTGTCGTACGATATGTGCCCTGTACACACGCTACGTGCCTTGTACTTGTTGTGTCGTACGATATGTGTTCTGTACACACGCTACGTGCCTTGTACTTGTTGTGTCGTACGATATGTGCCCTGTACACACGCTACGTGCCTTGTACTTGTTGTGTCGTACGATATGTGTTCTGTACACACGCTACGTGCCTTGTACTTGTTGTGTCGTACGATATGTGCTCTGTACCTACGTGACGTGCCTTGTACTTGTTGTGTCGTACGGTATGTGCTCTGTACACACGCTACGTGCCTTGTACTTGTTGTGTCGTACGATATGTGCCCTGTACACACGCTACGTGCCTTGTACTTGTTGTGTCGTACGATATGTGCCCTGTACATACGCTACGTGCCTTGTACTTGTTGTGTCGTACGATATGTGCCCTGTACACACGCTACGTGCCTTGTACTTGTTGTGTCGTACGATATGTGTTCTGTACACACGCTACGTGCCTTGTACTTGTTGTGTCGTACGATATGTGCCCTATACACACGCTACTTGCCTTGTACTTGTTGTGTCGTGCAATATGTGCCCTGTACATACGCTACGTGCCTTGTACTTGTTGTGTCGTACGATATGTGTTCCGTACACACGCTACGTGCCTTGTACTTGTTGTGTCGTACGATATGTGCTCTGTACCTACGCTACGTGCCTTGTACTTGTTGTGTCGTACGATATGTGCCCTGTACAAACGCTACGTGCCTTGTACTTGTTGTGTCGTAAGGTATGTGTTCTGTACCTACGTGACGTGCCTTGTACTTGTTGTGTCGTACGGTATGTGCCCTGTACCTACGTGACGTGCCTTGTACTTGTTGTGTCGTACGATATGTGCTCTGTACACACGTGACGTGCCTTGTACTTGTTGTGTCGTACGATATGTGCTCTGTACCTACGCTACGTGCCTTGTACTTGTTGTGTCATACGATATTTGCCCTGTACACACGCGACGTGCCTTGTACTTGTTGTGTCGTACGATATGTGCCCTGTACCTACGCGACGTGCCTTGTACTTGTTGTGTGGTATGATATGTGCTCTGTACACACGCTACGTGCCTTGTACTTGTTGTGTCGTACGGTATGTGCCCTGTACCTACGTGACGTGCCTTGTACTTGTTGTGTCGTACGATATGTGTTCTGTGCACACGCTACGTGCCTTGTACTTGTTGTGTCGTACGATATGTGCTCTGTACCTACGTGACGTGCCTTGTACTTGTTGTGTCGTACGGTATGTGCTCTGTACACACGCTACGTGCCTTGTACTTGTTGTGTCGTACGATATGTGCCCTGTACACACGCTACGTGCCTTGTACTTGTTGTGTCGTACAATATGTGCCCTGTACATACGCTACGTGCCTTGTACTTGTTGTGTCGTACGATATGTGCCCTGTACACACGCTACGTGCCTTGTACTTGTTGTGTCGTACGATATGTGTTCTGTACACACGCTACGTGCCTTGTACTTGTTGTGTCGTACGATATGTGCCCTATACACACGCTACTTGCCTTTTTGTTGTGTCGTACGATATGTGTTCTGTGCACACGCTACGTGCCTTGTACTTGTTGTGTCGTACGATATGTGCTCTGTACCTACGTGACGTGCCTTGTACTTGTTGTGTCGTACGGTATGTGCTCTGTACACACGCTACGTGCCTTGTACTTGTTGTGTCGTACGATATGTGCCCTGTACACACGCTACGTGCCTTGTACTTGTTGTGTCGTACAATATGTGCCCTGTACATACGCTACGTGCCTTGTACTTGTTGTGTCGTACGATATGTGCCCTGTACACACGCTACGTGCCTTGTACTTGTTGTGTCGTACGATATGTGTTCTGTACACACGCTACGTGCCTTGTACTTGTTGTGTCGTACGATATGTGCCCTATACACACGCTACTTGCCTTGTACTTGTTGTGTCGTGCAATATGTGCCCTGTACATACGCTACGTGCCTTGTACTTGTTGTGTCGTACGATATGTGTTCCGTACACACGCTACGTGCCTTGTACTTGTTGTGTCGTACGATATGTGCTCTGTACCTACGCTACGTGCCTTGTACTTGTTGTGTCGTACGATATGTGCCCTGTACAAACGCTACGTGCCTTGTACTTGTTGTGTCGTAAGGTATGTGTTCTGTACCTACGTGACGTGCCTTGTATTTGTTGTGTCGTACGGTATGTGCCCTGTACCTACGTGACGTGCCTTGTACTTGTTGTGTCATACGATATGTGCTCTGTACACACGTGACGTGCCTTGTACTTGTTGTGTGGTATGATATGTGCTCTGTACCTACTCTACGTGTCTTGTACTTGTTGTGTCATACGATATTTGCCCTGTACACACGCGATGTGCCTTGTACTTGTTGTGTCGTACGGTATGTGATCTGTACCTACGCTACTTGCCTTGTACTTGTTGTGTCGTACGGTATGTGCTCTGTATCTACGCTAAGTTCCTTGTACTTGTTGTGTCGTACGATATGTGTTATGTACACACGCTATGTGTCTTGTACTTCTTGTGTCGTACGATATGTGCCCTGTACATACGCGACGTGCCTTGTACTTGTTGTGTCATACGATATGTGCCCTGTTCATAGGCTACGTGCCTTGTACTTTTTGTGTCGTACGATATGTGCCCTGTACCTACGCGACGTGCCTTGTACTTGTTGTGTGGTATGATATGTGCTCTGTACACACGCTACGTGCCTTGTACTTCTTGTGTCGTACGATATGTGCCCTGTACATACGTGACGTGCCTTGTACTTGTTGTGTCGTACGGTATGTGCTCTGTACCTACGCTACGTGCCTTGTACTTGTTGTGTCGTACGGTAAGTGCTCTGTACCTACGCTACGTGCCTTGTACTTGTTGTGTGGTATCATATGTGCTCTGTACACACGCTACGTGCCTTGTACTTCTTGTGTCGTACGATATGTGCCCTGTACATAGGTGACGTGCCTTGTACTTGTTGTGTCGTACGGTATGTGCTCTGTACCTACGCTACGTGCCTTGTACTTGTTGTGTCGTACGGTATGTGCTCTGTACCTACGCTACGTTCCTTGTACTTGTTGTGTCGTACGATATGTGTTATGTACACACGCTACGTGCCTTGTACTTCTTGTGTCCTACGATATGTGCCCTGTACATACGCGACGTGCCTTGTACGTGTTGTGTCGTACGGTATGTTCTCTGTACATACGCGACGTGCCTTATACTTGTTGTGTCGTACGAGATGTGTTCTGTACACACGCGACGTGCCTTGTACTTGTTGTGTTGTACGATATGTGCTCTGTACCTACGCGACGTGCCTTGTACTTGTTGTGTCGTAAGATATGTGCTCTGTACACACGCGACGTGCCTTGTACTTGTTGTGTCGTACGGTATGTGCTCTGTACATACGCGACGTGCCTTGTACTTGTTGTGTCGTACAGTATGTGCCCTGTACATACGTGACGTGCCTTGTACTTGTTGTGTCGTACGATATGTGTTCTGTACACACGCTACGTGCCTTGTACTTGTTGTGTCGTACGATATGTGCTCTGTACCTACGTGACGTGCCTTGTACTTGTTGTGTCGTACGGTATGTGCTCTGTACACACGCTACGTGCCTTGTACTTGTTGTGTCGTACGATATGTGCCCTGTACACACGCTACGTGCCTTGTACTTGTTGTGTCGTACGATATGTGCCCTGTACATACGCTACGTGCCTTGTACTTGTTGTGTCGTACGATATGTGCCCTGTACACACGCTACGTGCCTTGTACTTGTTGTGTCGTACGATATTTTCTGTACACACGCTACGTGCCTTGTACTTGTTGTGTCGTACGATATGTGCCCTGTACACGCTCGTGCCTTGTACTTGTTGTGTCGAAGGTATGTGTTCTGTACCTACGTGACGTGCCTTGTACTTGTTGTGTCGTACGTATGTGCCATGTACCTACGTGACGTGCCTTGTACTTGTTGTGTCTACGATATGTGCTCTGTACACACGTGACGTGCCTTGTACTTGTTGTGTCGTACGATATGTGCTCTGTACCTACTCTACGTGCCTTGTACTTGTTGTGTCGTACGATATGTGCCCTGTACACACGCGACGTGCCTTGTACTTGTTGTGTCGTACGATATGTGCCCTGTACATAGGCTACGTGCCTTGTACTTGTTGTGTCGTACGATATATGCCCTGTACACACGCAACGTGCCTTGTACTTGTTGTGTCGTACGATATGTGCCCTGTACCTACGCGACGTGCCTTGTACTTGTTGTGTGGTATGATATGTGCTCTGTACCTACTCTACGTGTCTTGTACTTGTTGTGTCGTACGATATTTGCCCTGTACACACGCGATGTGCCTTGTACTTGTTGTGTCGTACGATATGTGCCCTGTACATAGGCTACGTGCCTTGTACTTGTTGTGTCGTACGATATATGCCCTGTACACACGCAACGTGCCTTGTACTTGTTGTGTCGTACGATATGTGCCCTGTACCTACGCGACGTGCCTTGTACTTGTTGTGTGGTATGATATGTGCCCTGTACATACGTGACGTGCCTTGTACTTGTTGTGTCGTACGGTATGTGCTCTGTACCTACGCTACGTGCCTTGTACCTGTTGAGTCGTACGGTAAGTGCTCTGTACCTACGCTACGTGCCTTGTACTTGTTGTGTGGTATGATATGTGCTCTGTACACACGCTACGTGCCTTGTACTTCTTGTGTCGTACGATATGTGCCCTGTACATACGTGACGTGCCTTGTACTTGTTGTGTCGTACGGTATGTGATCTGTACCTACGCTACTTGCCTTGTACTTGTTGTGTCGTACGGTATGTGCTCTGTACCTACGCTAAGTTCCTTGTACTTGTTGTGTCGTACGATATGTGTTATGTACACACGCTATGTGCCTTGTGCTTCTTGTGTCGTACGATATGTGCCCTGTACATACGCGACGTGCCTTGTACGTGTTGTGTCGTACGGTATGTGCTCTGTACATACGCGACGTGCCTTATACTTGTTGTGTCATAGGATATGTGTTCTGTACACACGCGACGTGCCTTGTACTTGTTGTGTTGTACGATACGTGCTCTGTACCTACGCGATGTGCCTTGTACTTGTTGTGTCGTACGATATTTGCTCTGTACCTACGCGACGTGCCTTGTGCTTGTTGTGTCGTACGGTATGTGCTCTGTACATATGCGACGTGCCTCGTACTTGTTGTGTCGTACGGTATGTGCCCTGTACCTACGTGACGTGCCTTGTACTTGTTGTGTCGTACGATATGTGTTCTGTACACACGCTACGTGCCTTGTACTTGTTGTGTCGTACGATATGTGCTCTGTACCTACGTGACGTGCCTTGTACTTGTTGTGTCGTACGTATGTGCTCTGTACCGCTACGTGCCTTGTCTTGTGTGTCGTAGATGTCCTGTCAAGCTACGTGCCTTGTACTTGTTGTGTCGTACATATGCTGTACATAGTGTATGTGCCTGTACTGTGTTGTTGTTGGTGTATGTGCTGTCACGCTACGTGCCTTGTACTTGTTGTGTCGTACGATATGTGCTCTGTACCTACGCTACGTGCCTTGTACTTGTTGTGTCGTACGGTATGTGCTCTGTACATACGCGACGTGCCTTGTACTTGTTGTGTCGTACGGTATGTGCCCTGTACCTACGTGACGTGCCTTGTACTTGTTGTGTCGTACGATATGTGTTCTGTACACACGCTACGTGCCTTGTACTTGTTGTGTCGTACGATATGTGCTCTGTACCTACGTGACGTGCCTTGTACTTGTTGTGTCGTACGGTATGTGCTCTGTACACACGCTACGTGCCTTGTACTTGTTGTGTCGTACGATATGTGCCCTGTACACACGCTACGTGCCTTGTACTTGTTGTGTCGTACAATATGTGCCCTGTACATACGCTACGTGCCTTGTACTTGTTGTGTCGTACGATATGTGCCCTGTACACACGCTACGTGCCTTGTACTTGTTGTGTCGTACGATATGTGTTCTGTACACACGCTACGTGCCTTGTACTTGTTGTGTCGTACGATATGTGCCCTATACACACGCTACGTGCCTTGTACTCGTTGTGTCGTGAAATATGTGCCCTGTACATACGCTACGTGCCTTGTACTTGTTGTGTCGTACGATATGTGTTCTGTACACACGCTACGTGCCTTGTACTTGTTGTGTCGTACGATATGTGCTCTGTACCTACGCTACGTGCCTTGTACTTGTTGTGTCGTACGATATGTGCCCTGTACAAACGCTACGTGCCTTGTACTTGTTGTGTCGTACGGTATGTGTTCTGTACCTACGTGACGTGCCTTGTACTTGTTGTGTCGTACGGTATGTGCCCTGTACCTACGTGACGTGCCTTGTACTTGTTGTGTCGTACGATATGTGCTCTGTACACACGTGACGTGCCTTGTACTTATTGTGTCGTACGATATGTGCTATGTACCTACTCTACGTGCCTTGTACTTGTTGTGTCGTAAGATATGTGCCCTGTACACACGCGAAGTGCCTTGTACTTGTTGTGTCGTACGATATGTGCCCTGTACATAGGCTACGTGCCTTGTACTTGTTGTGTCGTACGATATATGCCCTGTACACACGCAACGTGCCTTGTACTTGTTGTGTCGTACGATATGTGCCCTGTACCTACGCGACGTGCCTTGTACTTGTTGTGTGGTATGATATGTGCTCTGTACACACGCTACGTGCCTTGTACTTCTTGTGTCGTATGATATGTGCCCTGTACATACGTGACGTGCCTAGTACTTGTTGTGTCGTACGGTATGTGCTCTGTACCTACGCTACGTGCCTTGTACTTGTTGTGTCGTACGGTAAGTGCTCTGTACCTACGCGACGTGCCTTGTACTTGTTGTGTGGTATGATATGTGCTCTGTACACACGCTACGTGCCTTGTACTTGTTGTGTGGTACGATATGTGCCCTGTACACACGCGATGTGCCTTGTACTTGTTGTGTCGTACGATATGTGCCATGTACCTACACGACGTACCTTGTACTTGCTGTGTCGTACGTTATGTGCTCTGTATCTACGCTACGTGTCTTGTACTTGTTGTGTCGTACGGTATGTGCTCTGTACCTACGCTACGTTCCTTGTACTTGTTGTGTCGTACGATATGTGCTCTGTACACACGCTACGTGCCTTGTACTTCTTGTGTCGTACGATATGTGCTCTGTACACACGCTACGTGCCTTGTACTTGTTGTGTCGTACGTTATGTGCCCTGTACCTACGCTACGTGCATTGTACTTGTTTTGTCGTATGTGCTTGTACACGTATTGTGTACTTGTTTGTCGTACGGTATGGCCCTGTCCTACGCGACGTGCCTGTACTTGTTGTGTTTACGGTATGTGCCCTATACCTACGCGACGTGCCTTGTATTTGTTGTGTCGTACGATATGTGCCCTGTACCTACGCGACGTGCCTTGTACTTGTTGTGTCGTACGATAGTGCCCTGTACCTTCGCGACGTGCCTTGTACTTGTTGTGTCGTACGATATGTCCCTGTACCTACGTGACGTGCCTTGTACTTGTTGTGTCGTACGGTATGTGCCCTGTACCTACGCGACGTGCCTTGTACTTGTTGTGTCGTACGGTATGTGCTCTGTACCTACGTGAAGTGCCTTGTACTTGTTGTGTCGTACGATATGTGCTCTGTACCTACGCTAAGTGCCTTGTACTTGTTGTGTCGTACGGTATGTGCTCTGTACATACGCGACGTGCCTTGTACTTGTTGTGTCGTACGATATGTGCTCTGTACATACGCTACGTGCCTTGTACTTGTTGTGTCGTACGATATGTGCCCTGTACACACGCTACGTGCCTTGTACTTGTTGTGTCGTACGGTATGTGCCCTGTACCTACGTGACGTGCCTTGTACTTGTTGTGTCGTACGATATGTGCCCTGTACACACGCTACGTGCCTTGTACTTGTTGTGTCGTACGATATGTGCCCTGTACATACGCTACGTGCCTTGTACTTGTTGTGTCGTACGATATGTGCCCTGTACCTACGCGACGTGCCTTGTACTTGTTGTGTCGTACGATATGTGTTCTGTACACACGCTACGTGCCTTGTACTTGTTGTGTCGTACGGTATGTGCCCTGTACCTACGCGACGTGCCTTGTACTTGTTGTGTCGTACGATATGTGCTCTGTACACACGCTACGTGCCTTGTACTTGTTGTGTCGTACGGTATGTGCCCTGTACATACGCTACGTGCCTTGTACTTGTTGTGTCGTACGATATGTGCCCTGTACACACGCTACGTCCTTGTCTTGTTGTGTCGTACGATATGTGTTCTGTACACACGCTACGTGCCTTGTACTTGTTGTGTCGTACGATATGTGTCTGTACCTACGTGACGTGCCTTGTACTTGTTGTGTCGTACGATATGTGCCCTGTACACACGCTACGTGCCTTGTACTTGTTGTGTCGTACGATATGTGCTCTGTACCTACGCGACGTGCCTTGTACTTGTTGTGTCGTACGATATGTGCTCTGTACCTACGTGACGTGCCTTGTACTTGTTGTGTCGTACGGTATGTGCTCTGTACATACGCGACGTGCCTTGTACTTGTTGTGTCGTACGATATGTGCCCTGTACCTACGCGACGTGCCTTGTACTTGTTGTGTCGTACGGTATGTGCTCTGTACATACGCGACGTGCCTTGTACTTGTTGTGTCGTACAATATGTGCCCTGTACACACGCTACGTGCCTTGTACTTGTTGTGTCGTACGATATGTGCTCTGTACCTACGCTACGTGCCTTGTACTTGTTGTGTCGTACGATATGTGCCCTGTACCTACGCGACGTGCCTTGTACTTGTTGTGTCGTACGATATGGGCCCTGTACACACGCTACGTGCCTTGTACTTGTTGTGTCGTACGGTATGTGCTCTGTACCTACGCGACGTGCCTTGTACTTGTTGTGTCGTACGGTATGTGCCCTTTATACACGCGACGTGCCTTGTACTTGTTGTGTCGTACGGTATGTGCCCTTTATACACGCGACGTGCCTTGTACTTGTTGTGTCATAAGGTATGTGCCCTTTATACACGTGACGTGCCTTGTACTTGTTGTGTCGTACGGTATGTGCCCTTTATACACGCGACGTGCCTTGTACTTGTTGAGTCGTACGGTATGTGCTCTGTACCTACGCGACGTGCCTTGTACTTGATGTGTCGTACGATATGTGTTATGTACCTAAGCTACGTGCCTTGTACTTGTTGTGTCGTACGGTATGTGCCCTGTACCTACGCTACGTGCCTTGTACTTGTTGTGTCGTACGATATGTATCCTGTACATACGCTACGTGCCTTGTATTTGTTGTGTCGTACGATATGTGCCCTGTACACACGCTACGTGCCTTGTACTTGTTGTGTCGTACGATATGTGTTCTCTACCTACGTGACGTGCCTTGTACTTGTTGTGTCGTACGATATGTGTTCTGTACCTACGTGACGTGCCTTGTATTTGTTGTGTCGTACGATATGTGTTCTGTACCTACGTGACGTGCCTTGTACTTGTTGTGTCGTACGATATGTGCCCTGTACACACGCTACGTGCATTGTACTTGTTGTGTCGTACGATATGTGTTCTCTACCTACGTGACGTGCCTTGTACTTGTTGTGTCGTACGATATGTGTTCTGTACCTACGTGACGTGCCTTGTACTTGTTGTATCGTACGGTATGTGCCCTGTACCTACGTGACGTGCCTTGTACTTGTTGTGTCGTACAGTATGTGCCCTGTACCTACGCGACGTGCCTTGTACTTGTTGTGTCGTACAATATGTGCCCTGTACACACGCCACGTGCCTTGTACGTGTTGTGTCGTACGATATGTGCCCTGTACACACGCTACGTGCCTTGTATTTGTTGTGTCGTACGATATGTGCCATCCCTGTACACACGCGACGTGCCTTGTACTTGTTGTGTCGTACGATATGTGCCCTGTACACACGCTACGTGCCTTGTACTTGTTGTGTCGTACGATATGTGTTCTCTACCTACGTGACGTGCCTTGTACTTGTTGTGTCGTACGATATGTGTTCTGTACCTACGTGACGTGCCTTGTACTTGTTGTGTCGTACGATATGTGTTCTGTACATACACGACGTGCCTTGTACTTGTTGTGTCGTACGATATGTGCCCTGTACACACACTACGTGCCTTGTACTTGTTGTGTCGTACGATATGTGATCTGTACACACGCTTCGTGCCTTGTACTTGTTGTGTCGTACGATATGTGTTCTGTACACACGCTACGTGCCTTGTACTTGTTGTGTCGTACGATATGTGCCCTGTACACACGCTACGTGCCTTGTACTTGATGTGTCGTACAGTATGTGCCCTGTACGCACGCTACGTGCCTTGTACTTGTTGTGTCGTACGATATGTGCCCTGTACACACGCTACGTGCCTTGTACTTGTTGTGTCGTACGATATGTGCCCTGTACCTTCGCGACGTGCCTTGTACTTGTTGTGTCGTACGATATGTGCACTGTACCTACGTGACGTGCCTTGTACTTGTTGTGTCGTACGGTATGTGCCCTGTACCTACGCGACGTGCCTTGTACTTGTTGTGTCGTACGGTATGTGCTCTGTACCTACGCGACGTGCCTTGTACTTGTTGTGTCGTACGATATGTGCTCTGTACATACGCTACGTGCCTTGTACTTGTTGTGTCGTACGGTATGTGCTCTGTACATACGCTACGTGCCTTGTACTTGTTATGTCGTACGGTATGTACTCTGTACCTACGCGACGTGCCTTGTACTTGTTGTGTCGTACACTATATGCCCTGTACATACGTGACGTGCCTTGTTCTTGTTGTGTCGTACGGTATGTGCCCTGTACCTACGCGACGTGCCTTGTACTTGTTGTGTCGTACGGTATGTGCTCTGTACCTACGCGACGTGCCTTGTACTTGTTGTGTCGTACGATATGTGCTCTGTACATACGCTACGTGCCTTGTACTTGTTGTGTCGTACGGTATGTGCTCTGTACATACGCTACGTGCCTTGTACTTGTTATGTCGTACGGTATGTGCTCTGTACCTACGCGACGTGCCTTGTACTTGTTGTATCGTACACTATGTGCCCTGTACATACGTGACGTGCCTTGTACTTGTTGTGTCGTACAATATGTGCCCTGTACATACGTGACGTGCCTTGTTCTTGTTGTGTCGTACGATATGTGCTCTGTACATACGCTACGTGCCTTGTACTTGTTGTGTCGTACGATATGTGCCCTGTACCTATGCGACGTGCCTTGTACTTGTTGTGTCGTATGATATGTGCTCTGAACCTACGCGACGTGCCTTGTACTTGTTGTATTGTACGATATGTGTTCATTGCCAACTGGCTGTACTCTAAAGTGGTGCTGATGTTTTCTTGACAGATATGTGGGATTCAGCACTTGGTATATATATCACGATGGTATTGGTTACACCGGAGAGGCGGGATATAGATTACCCACGTGCAATGGTTCTGAAGCTCATGTTAACGAGTGCTTCGATTATACTTGGGACAACATTGGGCAAATTAGTGGTGTGCCAGTGACGCGCCTACATTGTTTTGGTGAGGGTGTAGCGGACTATCAAATTTATTTACACTCAGTACATTTAAAAACGCACCATTTGTGTCATCAATTTTATTTGGACTTGGGTCGGTTTAGGTTTTATGATTTGACATAGATGATGTATATCTTATTTCCCTTTAGACATGAAGCTAAATCAGGACGCTAACTATAGCATATAACCTGTCGCACCTTTATCCATGAAAAACACATTTTGCACGTGCACCATTTAGTGCACGATTATTTCAGGTTTGTATGCATGTTTATTCAAGGCCTGTTCATTGCTACACTATAAAAACACAAAACTACGATAGTCCAGTATACAGTAAGCATGCCGCATCTCAGTCAAGATGTTAGGAATCAAGCGATTGGAATGTTTATGTCGGGTCTTGCAAAACGGCTCATAGCACGGCAATTTGGATGTCATCATTCGACAATTTCTCGACTAGTAAGACGTTACGCGCTGACTGGCGATGTCCGTGATCGTCCAAGACCTGGCATACCACGGGTTACCACCCGGAGACAGGATGTGCATTTGAGGGTTTCGCACCTCCGCGACAGGTTTCTCCCAGCCTCAGACAGTGCCAGAATAACAATAGGCATCCATGGGTAAGTGTTGCAACTAAATTAATTTAAATAACTAAGACTTTAGCAGAAAGTAAAAATCCACAATTATAATGATTTTCACCACAATTTCATGCGACGCATCTCTTGTTAGGCACAGAATACACCCCAATACGGTGAGGAACCGCTTAAGGACAGCTCAGCTGAAAGCCAGGCGACCCGTCAGGGCATCTCAGCTCACAGCACGGCACAGAAGAGAAAGGTTACGATGGGCAAGGGCGCATTTGCGGTTTACGAGACGACAGTGGGGCAGGGCAGCATCATGTTCTCCGACGAATCCAGGATACAGTTGAGTCGCGCAGATGGCCGAAAGAGAGTTTGGCGTCGTCGTAATGAGCGTTACACCGACGCATGTACGTTAGAATATGACCGATGGGGCGGTGGGTCCATTCACTTCTGGGCTGGTATCACACAATTCAATAAAACTGAACTTGTGATATTCAATAGGCATATAAATGCCCATACTTACATTAACACTGTTTTGCAACCTGTTGTAGTGCCATTTTTTCGTCAGCATTTTCCAAGACAACAAGGTATACTGCAACAGGATGGAGCCAGACCACACACTGCTGCGATGACACGGAATTTTCTTGCCAATAACCACATTCAAGTGCTTGACTGGCCAGCATATTCTCCCGATATGTCTCCAATTGAGCATGTATGGGATGTACTGAAGAGAAATGTGTATGCTCGTATACACCCACCCAGTACAGTTGCAGAACTTCACAATGCCTTGCTAGAGGAATGGCACAATCAACCACAGCACGTGATAACGTCAACAATCCTATCCATGCGTCGTAGATGTCAGGCTCTCGTGAACGCTCGCGGTGGCCACACAAGTTATTAATTGTTATTTACATTTTACAGACGGGTACCTTTGAAGTTTAATTGCTACTCACATGATCATTCAAATGGCATCATTTACGAATTTACGAATTGGGAAAAGATTATTAATGACATGTACCAAAGTTTGTTGTTGTGCCTGTACCCGATACGGAGATATTCGGAATCCACTAAGTGGTGCGTTTTTAAATGTACTCAGTGTATTTATATAATAATGCATGTACTACAGCACAGATATAATGAACAGAAAGAATAAAGAACTATTTTAGGATGTTTTCTGACCATTTATACAGTCTACATCTGTTATGTCGAATTATGTCGGACCGAACAAAATACTTCGACATAACCGAAGTTTGACTTAACGAAATTCGATATAAAAGGAGCCAGTTATATGTAAAATGATAGTGTCTGAAACGGGACTTTGATTCGACTTCGAGATAACCAGATAATTCGACATAACCGACTTTGACATAACAGATGTAGACTGTAGTTATACTAAATTTGTTCTTTGGTGATATAATCCTTCGCATTTCGTTTTCATGTAATAATATTTTTAGTTGTTCAGTTTGTGTTTTGTAATAAAGATGTGATATATTTTTGATGGAATTCTTCGTATTTCGTTTTCATGTAATAATAATCATATAATGTAGGTGTGCGTTTTCTATGTCCTCTAGTATAGTACAATATAATCACCTGTCACTGTCACATTTTAAGATTCTCGAATAAATGCCATTCGGCTTCGAGGAGGAGTTGTTCCCCACGGCGGCATAGTAGAAGTCAGGATAGGAGAAACATGGGGAACTGTTTGCTATTTAACAACTTCAACTGAAGAAGCAGTCTGCAAACTACTCGGATATGCGTATGTTTTTAACTTATATATATTATATCTATATTACGCATAGAAACATGTCGTTGTATCGTAAAACTGCGATTATTTGTTTGTATACTTAGGAAATAATATTTGTCTTGCCGTGGTATATCGGTGAATAAACAACGGTTTGGAGTTCTGATGCATACGAATTAACCACGCAGGCCGTAACCATTCTAACATGACCCAATATCATGCTACGAACGAAGAAATGTGCGTGTTACTTTGTCGGCGCGTGCCGCCTAATGTCTCTCCTTTCCGTGATTTGGCTGGCGGCTTTACTAATTACCTCCCTGAAATAAAGATTTTCGAAAAATCTAATTCTAATTTTCAATATTAGCCAGAGGTTATTAATATTTTATTCAATCAATAATAAATGTATGTATTAATAGTTCACGTTGGCAGAATAATGTATAATCATGAACAATATTAATAAAATTTAAATTTTTTTTAGCCACGCCTCCTGTCACGCTGTTATTTTCGTAAACAATTCAGAATTCAACACTGTCCAACACATTCAGTTTAAAAGTTGACAACATGTATTATTTTGTGTCATGGAAATGGACATTAATTGTGCTGTTTGAGATATTTCCCGTAAACATGTGAATTGCAGTTGCAGGACTTTTCTGGACATTAACGTGGCCAACTGTAGTGGGTGGGACAATGGAACTCTCTTGGCCTGCAATACCAACTCCACCGATTCGCTGCTGTCAGATAATACATAGTTTCCACGGCAGTCAAAAACACTGATAAGATGTTATCTTAGCAGCCATTTTGACTGGCAAGTTTTATTAACGGCAGTTTCATAATTTTACTAGTAATTCTTTAATTGCAATAACTTTATTAATTTTGGTTTCTTAATATAAAATTTGGTATGCTTTTAAAGGTATTGAAATGTACTGTTTAAATATTAATTTATCTTTTGACAATGATGTATGGATTATAAATTATAAGAACTTAACTTGCACCTATTTTTGAAAGTCTATTTTCACAGTTGAACTATTAATATACAGGTAAATTATTATGTATTCGTTATTGATACGAACTTTGTCAAATGATACCAATTCCAGAGTCTCCTCTGGTTCTTTTACGTTTTACGTGCACGGTGTAAAGCACCGACACGAGACCTAGGCTTAAAGTCCTATCTGAAATACTGTTAATTTTATTAGGGTCAGACGGGGGATCGAACTGAGACTGTGCATGAAGTCAGCCAGCTTATGTATTTAGATTAAACTTAAAAGCAAGTTTTAACAACTTATATGAATCACTTTCGTTGGTGCGGATGAAAGCGTAAATGTGGTCATTCGTGTGGGAGGAAACCGGAGTACCCGGAGAAAACCCACCTGCCCGATCTGGCGACCACCGTACCATCTCACATACTTCCTTGTCCGAGGATCGAACCCGGGTTGCATTGGTGAGAAACGAGCACGCTAACCACTGCGCTAATCCGACAGCCGGCAGCGTATGTATGTACTGTGCCGAGCTGCAAACACTGTAATAACACTGTAGTAATTCTTGCGTAATCACCCCCAGCATTTAATTGATATTTCAGCAACAATAGCCCGAACTATCCATCATATTCAGTCACTGACATCAAGGATATATGGATATCTGCCGTCAAGTGTAATAGCACTGTTACAGACATCAACGAGTGTTCCTTCGGACTTGGTGTTGTATCGCGTAGCGGTTGTTCTGCTACAAGTAAACTTGCTTTGAGTTGCACGCGTATGTATTATTTACAATACTCTTCGTAGGTTGCCAGTTACTTCCGTTATTACTAATATAATAATTATGAAGCTTAGCCTATGTTGTGACGTTATTTGCCTATCACAATACTGTCCACAACCAATTTCGATACGCTGTGTTTTCCAGTCTTATATAACGTCTGCTGGCTTGATATCACTCTTTCTTGTTTGATATGGCCACGTGTTCATATTATAACTAGTTCATGAGAACATAACGCATGTACACTCGGTTCTAGTTTGTTTGCTTCCTGTAGCGTCTCAGTATGTCAAACTTAACATATAACATATATTTGTAGTTTCGTTGTAATATTTCAATGGTGTTCGTGTATCTAATTCAGTAATTGTGATTTATTCCTGATAATAAAGATGTTATTACGTGGCTAGTTTCATATCAGCCTGGGTATCGACCCTAGGCATCTTTCAAATCAGCCTATGTATCGACCCTCGGTAATTTGATATCGAGACACAATATAAATAACAATATATTGAATATATGCCCGTATTGACAGATTGTCCAGCAATTTTATTTAATTTAAATTTGAAATCATTTTCGTCTACAATTATATCCATTGTAATACATTTCTTGTGCGGGTCGTTTTCCAATGTTGGCAAAACTTGTAGCCCAGCCCATTTGGTTTATCAATTTGCAAGAAGCACCATTTTTATGTAGCTATAACAGTTGTATTATAGATGTAAGTGATACATGCAATAACATATGATTAAACTAATATATTTCAAGGAATATCCTTGTTATAATTATTGTAGTAATTGTCGTATTCAGGCATGTATATACTAGTATAATTATTGTAGTAATTGTCGTATTCAGGCATGTATATACTAGTATAATTGTTGTAGTAATTGTCGTATTCAGACATGTATATACTAGTATAATTGTTGTAGTAATTGTCGTATTCAGGCATGTATATACTAGTATAATTGTTGTAGTAATTGTCGTATTCAGGCATGTATATACTAGTATAATTGTTGTAGTAATTGTCGTATTCAGGCATGTAGATACTAGTATAATTATTGTAGTAATTGTCGTATTCAGACATGTATATACTAGTATAATTGTTGTAGTAATTGTCGTATTCAGGCATGTATATACTAGTATAATTGTTGTAGTAATTGTCGTATTCAGGCATGTATATACTAGTATAATTGTTGTAGTAATTGTCGTATTCAGGCATGTATATACTAGTATAATTCTTGTAGTAATTGTCGTATTCAGGTATGTATATACTAGTATAATTGTTGTAGTAATTGTCGTATTCAGGCATGTATATACTAGTATAATTGTTGTAGTATTTGTCGTATTCAGGCATGTATATACTAGTATAATTGTTGAAGTAATTGTCGTATTCAGACATGTATATACTAGTATAATTGTTGAAGTAATTGTCGTATTCTGACATATATATATATTAGTATAATTATTGCAGTAATTGTCGTATTCAGGCATGTATATACATGTACTAGTATACTTGTTGAAGTAATTGTCGTATTCAGACATGTATATACTAGTATAATTGTTGTAGTAATTGTCGTATTCAGGCATGTATATACTAGTATAATTGTTGTAGTATTTGTCGTATTCAGGCATGTATATACTGGTATAATTGTTGTAGTAATTGTCGTATTCAGACATGTATATACTAGTATAATTGTTGTAGTAATTGTCGTATTCAAGCATGTATATACTAGTATAATTGTTGTAGTATTTGTCGTATTCAGGCATGTATATACTGGTATAATTGTTGTAGTAATTGTCCTATTCAGGCATGTATATACTAGTATAATTATTGTAGTAATTGTCGTATTCAGACATGTATATACTATTATAATTGTTGTAGTAATTGTCGTATTCAGGCATGTATATACTAGTATAATTGTTGTAGTATTTGTCGTATTCAGGCATGTATATACTGGTATAATTGTTGTAGTAATTGTCGTATTCAGGCATGTATATACTAGTATAATTGTTGTAGTAATTGTCGTATTCAGACATGTATATACTAGTATAATTATTGTAGTAATTGTCGTATTCAGACATGTATATACTAGTATAATTATTGTAGTATTTGTCGTATTCAGACATGTATATACTAGTATAATTATTGTAGTAATTGTCGTATTCAGACATGTATATACTAGTATAATTGTTGTAGTAATTGTCGTATTCAGACATGTATATACTAGTATAATTGTTGTAGTAATTTTCGTATTCAGACATGTATATACTAGTATAATTGTTGTAGTAATTGTCGTATTCAGACATGTATATACTAATTATTGTTTTAATTTCAAAAACAAGCGATACGATTGGTTGACGGTGCTACCCCAAATTCAGGACGAATCGAAGCTGGTTTTTACGGTAAACTTCATACAATATGTGCCGACGAATTTGACATGGTTTCTGCAAATGTCACGTGCAAAGTGTTGGGATATAGGTGAGTATACGACTGTAACAATATGTTTGCAGAATAAGTCTTTGACTGATACCTACATACTAGAAAATATATGTATTAGCATATGTGAATAAAGTGTGGGGCATCCGTGGTATAATATTAGCACATGTGAATAAAGTGTGGGGCATCCGTGGTATAATATTAGCACATGTGAATAAAGTGTGGGGCATCCGTGGTATAATATTAGCACATGTGAATAAAGTGTGGGGCATCCGTGGTATAATATTAGCACATGTGAATAAAGTGTGGGGCATCCGTGGTATAATATTAGCACATGTGAATAAAGTGTGGGGCATCCGTGGTATAATATTAGCACATGTGAATAAAGTGTGGGGCATCCGTGGTATAATATTAGCACATGTGAATAAAGTGTGGGGCATCCGTGGTATAATATTAGCACATGTGAATAAAGTGTGGGGCATCCGTGGTATAATATTAGCACATGTGAATAAAGTGTGGGGCATCCGTGGTATAATGTTAGCACATGTGAATAAAGTGTGGGGCATCCGTGGTATAATATTAGCACATGTGAATAAAGGTGGGGTTTTGTTGTGTTGGGGCTCCGTGGTATAATGTTGCACATGTGAATAAAGTGTGGGGCACCCGTGGTATAATGTTAGCACATGTGAATAAAGTGTGGGGCATCCGTGGTATAATGTTAGCACATGTGAATAAAGTGTGGGGCATCCGTGGTATAATATTAGCACATGTGAATAAAGTGTGGGGCATCCGTGGTATAATATTAGCACATGTGAATAAAGTGTGGGGCATCCGTGGTATAATATTAGCACATGTGAATAAAGTGTGGGGCATCCGTGGTATAATATTAGCACATGTGAATAAAGTGTGGGGCATCCGTGGTATAATATTAGCACATGTGAATAAAGTGTGGGGCATCCGTGGTATAATATTAGCACATGTGAATAAAGTGTGGGGCTCCGTGTATATTAGCACATGTGAATAAAGTGTGGGGCATCCGTGGTATAATATTAGCACATGTGAATAAAGTGTGGGGCATCCGTGGTATAATATTAGCACATGTGAATAAAGTGTGGGGCATCCGTGGTATAATATTAGCACATGTGAATAAAGTGTGGGGCATCCGTGGTATACTATTAGCACATGTGAATAAAGTGTGGGGCATCCGTGGTATAATGTATCCGGTGTCCGCCTTGTAACCGACACGGTGGGAGTTCGAACCTCGTAAGAACCACAGTGGTGTTGACTTCAGGCAGTACAGTTAAATCCACATTGCTTATGTCACACATTCACCATTCCATCAGTACTGAGGTATGATGCTGTAAATATCCATACTATCTATTTATAATCGTCTCCGCCGAAGCACGTAGGCGACATGTTCCTGTGTTGCTTCTGGAGACATTCCGAAGAGGCATCTTCTTTGTCTGATCCCGGGTGACAAGTCCTGTGAGTGTGTTTCTCTTTCGATAAAGGGTCGTTCATAGGGCCACAATCACCAAGTGCTGTTAGTCGTAATCCACTGAATGTATGCCCATAATGACACACTGTCCAACTTAGAATTCAGTTTGTCACGGAGTAACGAACGATACTTACTATGACCATTTGTTTTGTTTTCATATAATGCTTGTGCTCGTTGTCAGACTACACCCTATTTTCCGTGGGACGCACGCACGCACATACTCTAAAGCTAACACATCAAGGCAAATCTTTATTTCCTCCACAACGGTAGATAGACACAGAATCAATCAAACAATAATACAATGAACCTAGTTCATAGAACATATATGCATCAACATTACTGTATACTGTAATACATACATGTACATATAACTTATATTAGACGCAAAACAAGATAAGCATCTTGGGAAGGACAGTTTTATAATGTTGGTTAAAACTTGTGACTCGACCAATTTGCTATGTTACACACATGAATGTGTGTGTATCATAATGTGTTATATATTCCCTCATCTGATGCATGCAACTATGTAAATATGTATTACTGTCTAATGGATTACATATAAAATCACCATCTTCTCCCCACCCATTAACATTATATATATTATGATACCCGGCATTCATTCAAAAGATCGAACCCGGCCGATCTCCTCACTGTGTGCACACCGCGGTCGGGGCACATCTCGCAGTAGCCTGGGTTCCAGTGTGTCGATTTTTCATTTTTTTAACTTCTGGCAAAATGACAGCCTGGCGAAACTTGATTTCCGATCGTAGCGCCATCTAATTACACCCTCATTATTAAGGGTGTAGATTTGGAGAATGACAACTCTTCTGTATAACATACTATCGCTAAATATAGAAATGCAATTATATCGGAAAGCACCAAACAGGCACGATTATACATTATACATTTCCGAATATACACGAATGCTCCCGTAGCCTCATTTACATTTTAAGCATATAAGTTCACGTTTCTGTGTTATATCGACGAGATGGCGGATTTGAACTATTACGTGTAGGTGGTGATGGGTTGATTCGGCGTAATTGAAGTAAGGACGGCTTAAATCTTGAGTAAATATGTCACATCAGACGCACATTGTACTTTTTAAACTATTTATCGTTCCGTTGACCCGTAAGCAATGGCGACCAATTATAAATATTATCAACATTGCAGTGCCTCACTTTCGATTCAAGTACGTCATTAATTAAGTCACGTGCTAATAGGCCTATTAATAGGATTAATGATAATCAATAATTTCTCGGAAAACCCGCCGAGTTTCCCCAGGCTTTGATATGATCAGAAGCTCAATTCGGCCCACTTAATAGTCTCGGTGTTAAAAAATATTTATTTGACTGTCCAGGCAAACTATATCGACGCCTGTTCCCAGGCTAATCTCGCAGTAGCCGTGTAAGATACTGGAACTTCATCAACAACATTATTATTAATATTGGACAGCTGTCAAGAGACCAGTGTATTATATTAAATCCTACTTAATTAGTTAACACTTTTATTTAGTAGGATCTTGTTATATAAGTATTTGTATTAAATCAGACATAAGCCTCATTAGGATCAAATATGTAAAATAATGGATCGTTTACATCTTATATCCTATACACATACTGAAACCATAAATAAAATGTGCACTTTTATATTGAGCGTTACTTTTTCGTTACAAATTTTAGAATTATGGATATTACTATCATGAAAATAATCCTTCACATATTGCACTAATTTACCCAATATTTAAGCCATATTATACCAATATTTCCTATATTTTGTTTGTTCTAAAATGATATAAGTTTTACCTAAAAGGCATGTGCACAGTTTCTTTTTGGTGTCAGTATATATCTAGTTTAAGCAATATTTATTTCTTTGAATAAACAGAGTCAAGTGTAAATAATATGTACATAAATGTAGAATTGAGGAGAAAGCGACCTGCTTGACTGTATGGTTGCCTCTTTCATATATTTATAATAACTACATCAGCCATTTCGAATATTGCTTAGTTTATTTATTAAAACCCTTCATAATTTCCACATACAGCGAAATGACTGTCGTTGCACGACTTTTGCCGGTAGTTGGAGACGGCCAGATAGCAATGTTAAATGCTTCCATCAGGTGCATTGGGAATGAGAGCTCTCTTGAACAGTGCACCATAAGCGGAAGTGAGGATTTTAGATGCGCAAGTGGCAAGGTAGCAGGACTATCGTGTTTCAGTAAGCATACTAGAGTCTCAGTAAATATACTAGAGTCTCAGTAAGTATACTAGAGTCTCAGTAAGTATACTAGAGTCTCAGTAAGTATACTAGAGTCTCAGTAAGTATACTAGAGTCTCAGTAAGTATACTAGAGTCTCAGTAAGTACACTAGAGTCTCAGTAAGTATACTAGAGTCTCAGTAAGTATACTAGAGTCTCAGTAAGTATACTAGAGTCTCAGTAAGTATACTAGAGTCTCAGTAAGTATACTAGAGTCTCAGTAAGTATACTAGAGTCTCAGTAAGTATACTAGATTCTCAGTAAGTATACTAGAGTCTCAGTAAGTACACTAGAGTCTCAGTAAGTATACTAGAGTCTCAGTAAGTACACTAGAGTCTCAGTAAGTATACTAGAGTCTCAGTAAGTATACTAGAGTCTCAGTAAGTATACTAGAGTCTCAGTAAGTATACTAGAGTCTCAGTAAGTATACTAGAGTCTCAGTAAGTATACTAGAGTCTCAGTAAGTATATTAGAGTCTCAGTAAGTATACTAGGGTCTCAGTAAGTATACTAGAGTCTCAGTAAGTATACTAGAGTCTCAGTAAGTATACTAGAGTCTCAGTAAGTACACTAGAGTCTCAGTAAGTATACTAGAGTCTCAGTAAGTACACTAGAGTCTCAGTAAGTATACTAGAGTCTCAGTAAGTATACTAGAGTCTCAGTAAGTATACTAGAGGACATAGAAAATGCACACTTTTACCGGTAGTTGGAGACGGCGAGGATTATCGTGTCTCAGTAAGTATACTAGAGGACATAGAAAACGCACACTATTACCGGTAGTTGGAGACGGCGAGGACTATCGTGTCTCAGTAAGTATACTAGAGGACATAGAAAATGCACACTATTACCGGTAGTTGGAGACGGCGAGGACTATCGTGTCTCAGTAAGTATACTAGAGGACATAGAAAATGCACACTATTACCGGTAGTTGGAGACGGCGAGGATTATCGTGTCTCAGTAAGTATACTAGAGGACATAGAAAACGCACACTTTTACCGGTAGTTATAGATGGCGAGGACTATCGTGTCTCTGTAAGTATACTAGAGTCTCAGTAAGTATACTAGAGTCTCAGTAAGTATACTAGAGGACATAGAAAATGCACACTTTGGATCAGTGTGTTTTTACATGAAAAACAATAACTATATAAATACATTGTTTTAAACATTTTGAAATATATTTAGTTGTTTAGTTTGTGTTTTGTAATAAATATGTGATATATCTTTGAACGAATCCTTCGTATTTCGTTTTCATGTAATAGAATGTAGGTGTGCGATTTCTATGTCCTCTAGTATAGATATCGACATATAACGAATACATGCTTGAAATCATGTCTCTATGTAGGCCTATGTGTGGTTCAAAATGTAAACGATTATTCCAAACGTAAGGGGGGGGGTAATATTATGTACACATGTGTAGTAACACCTGGAAGGATTCTGATTGGTTGAGAGAATAATCCTTATGATTTGTAAATGAAAATCTTAAAGTATGCATATTTCTATTTGAATTGGTGCATAGCGTAAATGATAAGACAACCTACGATTTAACAAATATCTCAACGTAATTATAAAGCTATTTAAAAACATAAATGAAAAGCTGCTTTGCGTAGTGACGTCATGGCAATTAAAAGTGAAGTCATGACGATTTGCTCTGAACGTTGCCGCCAAAATAAAAGTAGCAACGTTATTTATTAAAATCAGTGCGCCATGGTAGCCACTTATGTGATAAAAGGGATTTATCTCTCACCAGTGATGATTTCATACAATATTGTGTGGAACTCGTTTTGGAATGTTACTATTAAGTTTGTCAAAAGTCTCGCTTAATAGCAACATTCCAACTCGTTTCATCAACTATGGCATGAAATCACTACGAATGTAAGATGCTATATTTATACAATAAAATAGATAACTTCAAATAACTTGGCTGTATTTGTAGTAGTAGTAGTAGTAGTAGTAGTAGTAGTGGTAGTAGTGGTAGTAGTAGTAGTAGTAGTAGTAGTAGTAGTAGTAGTAGTGGTAGTGGTAGTAGTCGTAGTAGTAATAGTAGTTGTGGTAATAGTAGTAGTGGTAGTGGTAGTAGTAGTAGTAGTAGTAGTGGTAGTGGTAGTAGTAGTAGTAGTAGTGGTAGTAATGGTAGTAGTAGTAGTAGTAATCTTTATTTACATCTCATCATTGTACATACAATATTTACAATAATATTACATGTATAGTTTACATAAAAAAAGTACAATGCCACTCCAACATGGGGTTATATGAGATGAACAAAATTATACATACTCATTTATCACAGTATGTTAGGGATAAAGCTGCAATATCCCTGCTAATCGGATATTAAAACCTGCTCTAAAACAATTATTAAACACTGAAATACAAAATAGGTACTATTGCACACTGATTAGTTTATACAAATTTATTTTAGCTCGATTGCGAAACAAGTTCATATAACTTATATTAATCACTCTCGAGACCTCATTCCTGATGGAATCCATCGCCACGAGGGAGAGAGAAGAGGCAACGTGGAATTTAAATGCCTTGCCTAAGGGCACAATCGCAACGGCTCCAGCGGGGCTCGAACTCCAGACCTTTCGCACCTGAAGCGAACGCGCATCCACTGCGCTATCACGACTTCCACTAATTAATGCACACTGATTAAGAAATGGTCATATGAAATCTAACTTCGCTTTGATCAGATCATAGCGAATATGATTAGCAGAGATATTACAGACGAGATGAAAATAAGAATGCAGTTAGAAATACAAAGAAATAATTCACAAATGTATTTATATAATAGTAACTGACGCCTAAAATAATAAAACAGGTTTTGGTACAATTACGATATATGTGCGTTATGATTAGATAATCAGTGAACATAAATCTTCTTTCAGCACACTTGGGATCAGCGTGTACGAATGACGATATTTGTGCCGAAGTTCCAAATGCTCACTGCACGCAAGACACATGTACTTGTAAGGAAGGATATGTGCAATACGGGGATATGAACTGCACAGGTTATAAATATAACTTGAACTGTTATAAGATTTCTTTTCTATAGTGACACCATTGAATCTCAATGCGCAATGTGCTTCTATGCATAATCCAGATTTCGAACCTACACCGCCATGGCGGCATCGCCTAGCAATTACGAATATGACCAATCAGATGCGGTTGAGATTCCACCATACACTTAGGGCCACTTGTAACCCGACACTTATATAATTCGGTATTATTGCATTATTTGTGAAAGGATTTTGTTCACGTTTGGACCAAGAATAAATCAACATGTCATACGTACATACTAGAAATTTCTTTTTAATTCATCAACAATAATGTATAACAATTAACAAATAACAAACATCACTGTATTATCAAAATTCACAAAATAATGACAAAACGCAAAATCCGAACAATGTGAAAAGTCACCCAATACAATCCGTATGTCCGAGAAACTAATATCTAGTGTGTCCTCCCATGTCTCTTACGATATGCACACACCTCCGTCTCACAGGTGAAGGTTATGATCATTTTTGTTCAGATAATCTAGCTGAATAACATAATCTATAATTTCAAATTAATATATTGAACCATGATTTGAAAAGTGTCTGGTCTTGCCTGTGTTATTTTGTGAATTTTGATTTTACACAGTTGTTTGTTATTTGTTAAATTTTGTACCTTTTTGTTCATCAATTCAAAAGAAATTTCTTGTATGTACGTATGATGTGTTGATTTATACATATTCCTAATTAGAACGAAATCCTTTCACAAATAATCCAATTATACCGATTTATTTAAGTGTCGGGTTACAAGTGGCCCTAAGTGTATATGTATATGATATAAGTCGCAAACGTAAAAGACGGTGTAAGGCGCGTAGTGCGAAGTATGTAACATATTGGACTGTGTAAGGCGCGTAGTGCGAAGTATGTAACATATTGGACTGTGTAAGGCGCGTAGTGCTAAGTATGTAACATATTGGACTGTGTAAGGCGCGTAGTGCGAAGTATGTAACATATTGGACTGTGTGAGGCGCGTAGTGCTAAGTATGTAACATATTGGACTGTGTGAGGCGCGTAGTGCGAAGTATGTAACATATTGGACTGTGTGAGGCGCGTAGTGCGAAGTATGTAACATATTGGACTGTGTGAGGCGCGTAGTGCGAAGTATGTAACATATTGGACTGTGTGAGGCGCGTAGTGCTAAGTATGTAACATATTGGACTGTGTGAGGCGCGTAGTGCTAAGTATGTAACATATTGGACTGTGTGAGGCGCGTAGTGCTAAGTATGTAACATATTGGACTGTGTGAGGCGCGTAGTGCTAAGTATGTAACATATTGGACTGTGTGAGGCGCGTAGTGCTAAGTATGTAACATATTGGACTGTGTGAGGCGCGTAGTGCTAAGTATGTAACATATTGGACTGTGTAAGGCGCGTAGTGCTAAGTATGTAACATATTGGACTGTGTGAGGCGCGTAGTGCTAAGTATGTAACATATTGGACTGTGTGAGGCGCGTAGTGCTAAGTATGTAACATATTGGACTGTGTGAGGCGCGTAGTGCTAAGTATGTAACATATTGGACTGTGTGAGGCGCGTAGTGCTAAGTATGTAACATATTGGACTGTGTGAGGCGCGTAGTGCTAAGTATGTAACATATTGGACTGTGTGAGGCGCGTAGTGCTAAGTATGTAACATATTGGACTGTGTGAGGCGCGTAGTGCTAAGTATGTAACATATTGGACTGTGTGAGGCGCGTAGTGCTAAGTATGTAACATATTGGACTGTGTGAGGCGCGTAGTGCTAAGTATGTAACATATTGGACTGTGTGAGGCGCGTAGTGCTAAGTATGTAACATATTGGACTGTGTGAGGCGCGTAGTGCTAAGTATGTAACATATTGGACTGTGTGAGGCGCGTAGTGCTAAGTATGTAACATATTGGACTGTGTGAGGCGCGTAGTGCTAAGTATGTAACATATTGGACTGTGTGAGGCGCGTAGTGCTAAGTATGTAACATATTGGACTGTGTGAGGCGCGTAGTGCTAAGTATGTAACATATTGGACTGTGTGAGGCGCGTAGTGCTAAGTATGTAACATATTGGACTGTGTAAGGCGCGTAGTGCTAAGTATGTAACATATTGGACTGTGTGAGGCGCGTAATGCTAAGTATGTAACATATTGGACTGTGTGAGGCGCGTAGTGCTAAGTATGTAACATATTGGACTGTGTAAGGCGCGTAGTGCTAAGTATGTAACATATTGGACTGTGTGAGGCGCGTAGTGCTAAGTATGTAACATATTGGACTGTGTGAGGCGCGTAGTGCTAAGTATGTAACATATTGGACTGTGTGAGGCGCGTAGTGCTAAGTATGTAACATATTGGACTGTGTGAGGCGCGTAGTGCTAAGTATGTAACATATTGGACTGTGTAAGGCGCGTAGTGCTAAGTATGTAACATATTGGACTGTGTGAGGCGCGTAGTGCTAAGTATGTAACATATTGGACTGTGTGAGGCGCGTAGTGCTAAGTATGTAACATATTGGACTGTGTGAGGCGCGTAGTGCTAAGTATGTAACATATTGGACTGTGTGAGGCGCGTAGTGCTAAGTATGTAACATATTGGACTGTGTGAGGCGCGTAGTGCTAAGTATGTAACATATTGGACTGTGTGAGGCGCGTAGTGCTAAGTATGTAACATATTGGACTGTGTGAGGCGCGTAGTGCTAAGTATGTAACATATTGGACTGTGTGAGGCGCGTAGTGCTAAGTATGTAACATATTGGACTGTGTGAGGCGCGTAGTGCTAAGTATGTAACATATTGGACTGTGTGAGGCGCG
>CM026386.1:15179414-15198376 GCA_014843695.1 Archivesica marissinica | reverse complement strand
ATATCATACGACACAACAAGTACAAGGCACGTAGTGTATGTACAGGGCACATACCGTACGACACAACAAGTACAAGGCACTTAGCGTAGGTACAGGGCACATATCGTACGACACAACAAGTACAAGGCACGTAGCGTATGTACAGAGCACATACCGTACGACACAACAAGTACAAGGCACGTTGCGTATGTACAGGGCACATATTGTACGACACAACAAGTACAAGGCACGTAGAGTGTGTACAGGGCACATATCGTACGACACAACAAGTACAAGGCACGTCGCGTAGGTACAGGGCACATACCGTACGACACAACAAGTACAAGGCACGTCGCGTAGGTACAGGGCACATATCGTACGACACAACAAGTACAAGGCACGTCGCGTAGGTACAGAGCACATATCGTACGACACAACAAGTACAAGGCACGTAGCGTGTGTACAGGGCACATATCGTACGACACAACAAGTACAAGGCACGTCGCGTAGGTACAGGGCACATACCGTACGACACAACAAGTACAAGGCACGTAGCGTGTGTACAGGGCACATATCGTACGACACAACAAGTACAAGGCACGTAGCGTATGTACAGAGCACATATCGTACGACACAACAAGTACAAGCACGTGCGTATGTACAGGCACATACCGTACGACACAACAAGTACAAGCACGTAGCGTATGTACAGAGCACATATCGTACGACACAACAAGTACAAGGCACGTCGCGTAGGTACAGGGCACATACCGTACGACACAACAAGTACAAGGCACGTAGCGTAGTACAGGGCACATACCGTACGACACAACAAGTACAAGGCACGTCGCGTAGGTACAGGGCACATATCGTACGACACAACAAGTACAAGGCACGTCGCGTATGTACAGAGCACATACCGTACGACACAACAAGTACAAGGCACGTCGCGTAGGTACAGGGCACATATCGTACGACACAACAAGTACAAGGCACGTCGCGTAGGTACAGGGCACATATCGTACGACACAACAAGTACAAGGCACGTAGCGTGTGTACAGGGCACATATCGTACGACACAACAAGTACAAGGCACGTAGCGTGTGTACAGAGCACATATCGTACGACACAACAAGTACAAGGCACGTAGCGTAGGTACAGGGCACATACCGTACGACACAACAAGTACAAGGCACGTAGCGTAGGTACAGAGCACATATCGTACGACACAACAAGTACAAGGCACGTAGCGTGTGTACAGAGCACATATCGTACGACACAACAAGTACAAGGCACGTAGCGTATGTACAGAGCACATATCGTACGACACAACAAGTACAAGGCACGTAGCGTGTGTACAGAGCACATACCGTACGACACAACAAGTACAAGGCACGTAGCGTGCGTACAGGGCACATATCGTACGACACAACAAGTACAAGGCACGTAGCGTGTGTACAGGGCACATATCGTACGACACAACAAGTACAAGGCACGTAGCGTGTGTACAGAACACATATCGTACGACACAACAAGTACAAGGCACGTCTCGTAGGTACAGAACACATATCGTACGACACAAAAAGTACAAGGCACGTAGCCTGTGTACAGGGCACATATCGTACGACACAACAAGTACAAGGCACGTCGCGTGTGTACAGGGCACATATCGTACAACACAACAAGTACAAGGCACGTAGCGTATGTACAGGGCACATATTGTACGACACAACAAGTACAAGGCACGTAGCGTGTGTACAGGGCACATACCGTTCGACACAACAAGTACAAGGCACGTAGCGTAGGTACAGGGCACATACCGTACGACACAACAAGTACAAGGCACGTCGCGTAGGTACAGGGCACATACCGTACGACACAACAAGTACAAGGCACGTCGCGTAGGTACAGAGCACATACCGTACGACACAACAAGTACAAGGCACGTCGCGTATGTACAGGGCACATATCGTACGACACAACAAGTACAAGGCACGTCGCGTAGGTACAGAGCACATACCGTACGACACAACAAGTACAAGGCACGTAGCGTATGTACAGAGCACATACCGTACGACACAACAAGTACAAGGCACGTCACGTAGGTACAGGGCACATATCGTACGACACAACAAGTACAAGGCACGTCGCGTAGGTACAGGGCACATACCGTACGACACAACAAGTACAAGGCACGTCGCGTAAGTACAGGGCACATACCGTACGACACAACAAGTACAAGGCACGTAGCGTGTGTACAGGGCACATATCGTACGACACAACAAGTACAAGGCACGTAGCGTGTGTACAGAACACATATCGTACGACACGACAAGTACAAGGCACGTACCGTGTGTACAGAGCACATATCGTACGACACAACAAGTACAAGGCACGTAGCGTAGGTACAGGGCACATACCGTACGACACAACAAGTACAAGGCACGTAGCGTGTGTACAGGGCACATATCGTACGACACAACAAGTACAAGGCACGTAGCGTGTGTACATGGCACATACCGTACGACACAACAAGTACAAGGCACGTAGCGTATGTACAGAGCACATACCGTACGACACAACAAGTACAAGGCACGTAGCGTGTGTACAGAACACATATCGTACGACACAAGAAGTACAAGACACGTCGCGTAGGTACAGGGCACATACCGTACGACACAACAAGTACAAGGCACGTAGCTTAGGTACATAACACATATCGTACGACACAACAAGTACAAGGCACGTAGCGTGTGTACAGAGCACATATCGTACGACACAACAAGTACAAGGCACGTAGCGTATGTACAGAGCACATACCGTACGACACAACAAGTACAAGGCACGTAGCGTGTGTACAGGGCACATATCGTACGACACAACAAGTACAAGGCACGTAGCGTGTGTACAGGGCACATATCGTACGACACAACAAGTACAAGGCACGTAGCGTGTGTACAGAGCACATATCGTACGACACAACAAGTACAAGGCACGTAGCGTGTGTACAGGGCACATATCGTACGACACAACAAGTACAAGGCACGTAGCGTGTGTACAGGGCACATATCGTACGACACAACAAGTACAAGGCACGTAGCGTGTGTACAGAACACATATCGTACGACACAACAAGTACAAGGCACGTAGCGTGTGTACAGGGCACATATCGTACGACACAACAAGTACAAGGCACGTAGCGTGTACAGGGCACATATCGTACGACACAACAAGTACAAGGCACGTCGCGTATGTACAGAGCACATATCGTACGACACAACAAGTACAAGGCACGTCTCGTAGGTACAGAACACATATCGTACGACACAACAAGTACAAGGCACGTAGCGTGTGTACAGGGCACATATCGTACGACACAACAGGTACAAGGCACGTCGCGTGTGTACAGGGCACATATCGTACAACACAACAAGTACAAGGCACGTAGCGTATGTACAGGGCACATATCGTACGACACAACAAGTACAAGGCACGTAGCGTGTGTACAGGGCACATACCGTTCGACACAACAAGTACAAGGCACGTAGCGTGTGTACAGAACACATATCCTATGACACAACAAGTACAAGGCACGTAGCGTAGGTACAGGGCACATATCATACGACACAACAAGTACAAGGCACGTAGCGTAGGTACAGGGCACATATCATATGACACAACAAGTACAAGGCACGTTAGCGTAGGTACAGGGCACATATCGTACGACACAACAAGTACAAGGCACGTAGCGTGTGTACAGGGCACATATCGTACGACACAACAAGTACAAGGCACGTCACGTAGGTACAGGGCACATACCGTACGACACAACAAGTACAAGGCACTTCACGTAGGTAGAGAACACATACCGTACGACACAACAAGTACAAGGCACGTCGCGTAGGTACAGGGCACATACCGTACGACACAACAAGTACAAGGCACGTCACGTAGGTACAGGGCACATATCGTACGACACAACAAGTACAAGGCACGTAGCGTGTGTACAGGGCACATATCGTACGACACAACAAGTACAAGGCACGTAGCGTGTGTACAGAACACATATCGTACGACACGACAAGTACAAGGCACGTACCGTGTGTACAGAGCACATATCGTACGACACAACAAGTACAAGGCACGTAGCGTAGGTACAGGGCACATACCGTACGACACAACAAGTACAAGGCACGTAGCGTGTGTACAGGGCACATATCGTACGACACAACAAGTACAAGGCACGTAGCGTGTGTACATGGCACATACCGTACGACACAACAAGTACAAGGCACTTAGCGTGTGTACAGAACACATATCGTACGACACAAGAAGTACAAGACACGTCGCGTAGGTACAGGGCACATACCGTACGACACAACAAGTACAAGGCACGTAGCTTAGGTACATAACACATATCGTATGACACAACAAGTACAAGGCACGTAGCGTGTGTACATAACACATATCGTACGACACAACAAGTATAAGGCACGTAGCGTATGTATAGAGCACATACCGTACTACACAACAAGTACAAGGCACGTAGCGTGCGTACAGGGCACATACTGTACGACACAACAAGTACAATGCACGTAGCGTGTGTACAGGGCACATATCGTACGACACAACAAGTACAAGGCACGTAGCCTGTGTACAGAATACATATCGTATGCCACAACAAGTACAAGGCACGTAGCCTGTGTACAGGGCACATATCGTACGACACAACAAGTACAAGGCACGTAGCGTGTGTACAGAACACATATCGTACGACACAACAAGTACAAGGCACGTAGCGTGTGTACAGAACACATATCGTACGACACAACAAGTACAAGGCACGTAGCGTGTGTACAGGGCACATATCGTACGACACAACAAGTACAAGGCACGTCGCGTATGTACAGAGCACATACCGTACGACACAACAAGTACAAGGCACGTCTCGTAGGTACAGAACACATATCGTACGACACAACAAGTACAAGGCACGTAGCGTGTGTACAGGGCACATATCGTACGACACAACAAGTACAAGGCACGTTGCGTGTGTACAGGGCACATATCGTACAACACAACAAGTACAAGGCACGTAGCGTATGTACAGGGCACATATCGTACGACACAACAAGTACAAGGCACGTAGCGTGTGTACAGGGCACATATCGTACGACACAACAAGTACAAGGCACGTAGCGTGTGTACAGAACACATATCCTATGACACAACAAGTACAAGGCACGTAGCGTAGGTACAGGGCACATATCGTACGACACAACAAGTACAAGGCACGTAGCGTAGGTACAGGGCACATATCGTACGACACAACAAGTACAAGGCACGTCACGTAGGTACAGGGCACATACCGTACGACACAACAAGTACAAGGCACGTCACGTAGGTACAGGGCACATACCGTACGACACAACAAGTACAAGGCACGTCGCGTAGGTACAGGGCACATACCGTACGACACAACAAGTACAAGGCACGTAGCGTATGTACAGGGCACATATCGTACGACACAACAAGTACAAGGCACGTCGCGTAGGTACAGGGCACATACCGTACGACACAACAAGTACAAGGCACGTAGCGTGTGTACAGGGCACATATCGTACGACACAACAAGTACAAGGCACGTAGCGTGTGTACAGAACACATATCGTACGACACAACAAGTACAAGGCACGTCGCGTAGGTACAGGGCACATACCGTACGACACAACAAGTACAAGGCACGTAGCGTGTGTACAGGGCACATACCGTACGACACAACAAGTACAAGGCACGTAGCGTGTGTACAGAACACATATCGTACGACACAACAAGTACAAGGCACGTAGCGTAGGTACAGGGCACATATCGTACGACACAACAAGTACAAGGCACGTAGCGTAGGTACAGGGCACATATCATACGACACAACAAGTACAAGGCACGTAGCGTAGGTACAGGGCACATATCGTACGACACAACAAGTACAAGGCACGTAGCGTGTGTACAGGGCACATATCGTACGACACAACAAGTACAAGGCACGTCACGTAGGTACAGGGCACATACCGTACGACACAACAAGTACAAGGCACTTCACGTAGGTAGAGAACACATACCGTACGACACAACAAGTACAAGGCACGTCGCGTAGGTACAGGGCACATACCGTACGACACAACAAGTACAAGGCACGTCACGTAGGTACAGAGCACATATCGTACGACACAACAAGTACAAGGCACGTAGCGTGTGTACAGGGCACATATTGTACGACACATCAAGTACAAGGCACGTAGCGTGTGTACAGAACACATATCGTACGACACAACAAGTACAAGGCACGTAGCGTGTGTACAGGACACATATCGTACGACACAACAGGTACAAGGCACGTCGCGTGTGTACAGGGCACATATCGTACAACACAACAAGTACAAGGCACGTAGCGTATGTACAGGGCACATATCGTACGACACAACAAGTACAAGGCACGTAGCGTGTGTACAGGGCACATACCGTACGACACAACAAGTACAAGGCACGTAGCGTGTGTACAGAACACATATCGTACGACACAACAAGTACAAGGCACGTAGCGTAGGTACAGGGCACATATCATATGACACAACAAGTACAAGGCACGTAGCGTAGGTACAGGGCACATATCGTATGACACAACAAGTACAAGGCACGTTAGCGTAGGTACAGGGCACATATCGTACGACACAACAAGTACAAGGCACGTAGCGTGTGTACAGGGCACATACCGTACGACACAACAAGTACAAGGCACGTCACGTAGGTACAGAGCACATACCGTACGACACAACAAGTACAAGGCACGTCGCGTAGGTACAGGGCACATACCGTACGACACAACAAGTACAAGGCACGTCACGTAGGTACAGGGCACATATCGTACGACACAACAAGTACAAGGCACGTAGCGTGTGTACAGGGCACATATCGTACGACACAACAAGTACAAGGCACGTAGCGTGTGTACAGAACACATATCGTACGACACAACAAGTACAAGGCACGTAGCGTGTGTACAGAGCACATATCGTACGACACAACAAGTACAAGGCACGTAGCGTAGGTACAGGGCACATACCGTACGACACAACAAGTACAAGGCACGTAGCGTGTGTACAGGGCACATATCGTACGACACAACAAGTACAAGGCACGTAGCGTGTGTACAGGGCACATACCGTACGACACAACAAGTACAAGGCACGTAGCGTATGTACAGAGCACATATCGTACGACACAACAAGTACAAGGCACGTAGCGTAGGTACAGGGCACATACGTACGACACAACAAGTACAAGGCACGTAGCTAGGTACACACATATCGTAGAACACAAGAAAGGACGTCGTGTAAACATATCGTACGACACAACAAGTACAAGGCACGTCGTATGTAAGGCACATACGACACCAACAAGTACAAGGCACGTAGCGTTGACAGGGCACATACCGTACGACACAACAAGTACAAGGCACGTAGCGTGTGTACAGAACACATATCTAGACACAACAAGTACAAGGTCGAGCGTAGGTACAGGGCACATATCGTACGACACAACAAGTACAAGGCACGTAGGTAGGTACAGGGCACATATCTACGACACAACAAGTACAAGGCACGTAGCGTATGTACAGGGCACATATCGTACGACACAACAAGTACAAGTCACGTCACGTAGGTACAGGGCATATACCGTACGACACAACAAGTACAAGGCACTTCACGTAGGTAGAGAACACATACCGTACGACACAACAAGTACAAGGCACGTCGCGTAGGTACAGGGCACATACCGTACGACACAACAAGTACAAGGCACGTCACGTAGGTACAGGGCACATATCGTACGACACAACAAGTACAAGGCACGTAGCGTGTGTACAGGGCACATATCGTACGACACAACAAGTACAAGGCACGTAGCGTGTGTACAGAACACATATCGTACGACACAACAAGTACAAGGCACGTACCGTGTGTACAGAGCACATATCGTACGACACAACAAGTACAAGGCACGTAGCGTAGGTACAGGGCACATACCGTACGACACAACAAGTACAAGGCACGTAGCGTGTGTACAGGGCACATATCGTACGACACAACAAGTACAAGGCACGTAGCGTGTGTACAGGGCACATACCGTACGACACAACAAGTACAAGGCACGTAGCGTGTGTACAGAACACATATCGTACGACACAAGAAGTACAAGACACGTCGCGTAGGTACAGGGCACATACCGTACGACACAACAAGTACAAGGCACGTAGCTTAGGTACATAACACATATCGTATGACACAACAAGTACAAGGCACGTAGCGTGTGTACATAACACATATCGTACGACACAACAAGTATAAGGCACGTAGCGTATGTATAGAGCACATACCGTACTACACAACAAGTACAAGGCACGTAGCGTGCGTACAGGGCACATACTGTACGACACAACAAGTACAAGGCACGTAGCGTGTGTACAGGGCACATATCGTACGACACAACAAGTACAAGGCACGTAGCCTGTGTACAGAACACATATCGTATGACACAACAAGTACAAGGCACGTAGCGTGTGTACAGGGCACATATCGTACGACACAACAAGTACAAGGCACGTAGCGTGTGTACAGAACACATATCGTACGACACAACAAGTACAAGGCACGTAGCGTGTGTATAGAGCACATATCGTACGACACAACAAGTACAAGGCACGTAGCGTGTACAGGGCACATATCGTACGACACAACAAGTACAAGGCACGTCGCGTATGTAAAGAACACATACCGTACGACACAACAAGTACAAGGCACGTCTCGTAGGTACAGAACACATATCGTACGACACAAAAAGTACAAGGCACGTAGCGTGTGTACAGGGCACATATCGTACGACACAACAGGTACAAGGCACGTCGCGTGTGTACAGGGCACATATCGTACAACACAACAAGTACAAGGCACGTAGCGTATGTACAGGGCACATATCGTACGACACAACAAGTACAAGGCACGTAGCGTGTGTACAGGGCACATATCGTTCGACACAACAAGTACAAGGCACGTAGCGTGTGTACAGAACACATATCCTATGACACAACAAGTACAAGGCACGTAGCGTAGGTACAGGGCACATATCATATGACACAACAAGTACAAGGCACGTAGCGTAGGTACAGGGCACATAACGTACGACACAACAAGTACAAGGCACGTCACGTAGGTACAGGGCACATACCGTACGACACAACAAGTACAAGGCACGTCACGTAGGTACAGGGCACATACCGTACGACACAACAAGTACAAGGCACGTCGCGTAGGTACAGGGCACATACCGTACGACACAACAAGTACAAGGCACGTAGCGTATGATCAGGGACATATCGTACGACACATCAAGTACAAGACACGTCGCGTAGGTACAGGGCACATACCGTACGACACAACAAGTACAAGGCACGTAGCGTGTGTACATGGCACATAACGTACTACACAACAAGTACAAGTCACGTAGCGTGTGTACAGAACACATATCGTACGACACAAGAAGTACAAGACACGTCGCGTAGGTACAGGGCACATACCGTACGACACAACAAGTACAAGGCACGTAGCGTGTGTACAGGGCACATACCGTACGACACAACAAGTACAAGGCACGTAGCGTGTGTACAGAACACATATCCTATGACACAACAAGTACAAGGCACGTAGCGTAGGTACAGGGCACATATCATACGACACAACAAGTACAAGGCACGTAGCGTAGGTACAGGGCACATATCATATGACACAACAAGTACAAGGCACGTAGCGTAGGTACAGGGCACATATCGTACGACACAACAAGTACAAGGCACGTAGCGTGTGTACAGGGCACATATCGTACGACACAACAAGTACAAGTCACGTCACGTAGGTACAGGGCATATACCGTACGACACAACAAGTACAAGGCACTTCACGTAGGTAGAGAACACATACCGTACGACACAACAAGTACAAGGCACGTCGCGTAGGTACAGGGCACATACCGTACGACACAACAAGTACAAGGCACGTCACGTAGGTACAGGGCACATATCGTACGACACAACAAGTACAAGGCACGTAGCGTGTGTACAGGGCACATATCGTACGACACAACAAGTACAAGGCACGTAGCGTGTGTACAGAACACATATCGTACGACACGACAAGTACAAGGCACGTAGCGTAGGTACAGGGCACATACCGTACGACACAACAAGTACAAGGCACGTAGCGTGTGTACAGGGCACATATCGTACGACACAACAAGTACAAGGCACGTAGCGTGTGTACATGGCACATACCGTACGACACAACAAGTACAAGGCACGTAGCGTATGTACAGAGCACATACCGTACGACACAACAAGTACAAGGCACGTAGCGTGTGTACAGAACACATATCGTACGACACAAGAAGTACAAGACACGTCGCGTAGGTACAGGGCACATACCGTACGACACAACAAGTACAAGGCACGTAGCTTAGGTACATAACACATATCGTATGACACAACAAGTACAAGGCACGTAGCGTGTGTACATAACACATATCGTACGACACAACAAGTACAAGGCACGTAGCGTATGTATAGAGCACATACCGTACGACACAACAAGTACAAGGCACGTAGCGTGCGTACAGGGCACATACTGTACGACACAACAAGTACAAGGCACGTAGCGTGTGTACAGGGCACATATCGTACGACACAACAAGTACAAGGCACGTAGCCTGTGTACAGAATACATATCGTATGACACAACAAGTACAAGGCACGTAGCGTGTGTACAGGGCACATATCGTACGACACAACAAGTACAAGGCACGTAGCGTGTGTACAGAACACATATCGTACGACACAACAAGTACAAGGCACGTAGCGTGTGTACAGAGCACATATCGTACGACACAACAAGTACAAGGCACGTCGCGTATGTACAGAACACATATCGTACGACACAACAAGTACAAGGCACGTCTCGTAGGTACAGAACACATATCGTACGACACAACAAGTACAAGGCACGTAGCGTGTGTACAGGGCACATATCGTACGACACAACAGGTACAAGGCACGTTGCGTGTGTACAGGGCACATATCGTACAACACAACAAGTACAAGGCACGTAGCGTATGTACAGGGCACATATCGTACGACACAACAAGTACAAGGCACGTAGCGTGTGTACAGGGCACATACCGTACGACACAACAAGTACAAGGCACGTAGCGTGTGTACAGAACACATATCGTACGACACAACAAGTACAAGGCACGTAGCGTAGGTACAGGGCACATATCGTACGACACAACAAGTACAAGGCACGTAGCGAGGTACAGACATCTACGACACAACAAGTACAAGGCACGTCACGTAGGTACAGGGCACATACCGTACGACACAACAAGTACAAGGCACGTCGCGTAGGTACAGGGCACATACCGTACGACACAACAAGTACAAGGCACGTCGCGTAGGTACAGGGCACATACCGTACGACACAACAAGTACAAGGCACGTAGCGTGTGTACATGGCACATAACGTACGACACAACAAGTACAAGTCACGTAGCGTGTGTACAGAACACATATCGTACGACACAAGAAGTACAAGACACGTCGCGTAGGTACAGGGCACATACCGTACGACACAACAAGTACAAGGCACGTAGCGTGTGTACATGGCACATACCGTACGACACAACAAGTACAAGGCACGTCACGTGTGTACAGAGCACATACCGTACGACACAACAAGTACAAGGCAAGTCGCGTAGGTACAGAGCACATACCGTACGACACAACAAGTGCAAGGCACGTCGCGTAGGTACAGAGCACATATCGTACGACACAACAAGTACAAGGCACGTCACGTAGGTACAGAGCACATATCGTACGACACAACAAGTACAAGGCACGTCACGTATGTGCAGAGCACATATCGTACGACACAACAAGTACAAGGCACGTCACGTATGTACAGAGCACATATTGTACGACACAACAAGTACAAGGCACGTCTCGTAGGTACAGAACACATATCGTACGACACAACAAGTACAAGGCAGGTAGCGTGTGTACAGGGCACATATCGTACGACACAACAGGTACAAGGCACGTCGCGTGTGTACAGAGCACATATCGTACAACACAACAAGTACAAGGCACGTAGCGTATGTACGGGGCACATATCGTACGACACAACAAGTACAAGGCACGTAGCGTGTGTACAGGGCATATACCGTTCGACACAACAAGTACAAGGCACGTAGCGTGTGTACAGAACACATATCCTATGACACAACAAGTACAAGGCACGTAGCGTAGGTACAGGGCACATATCGTACGACTAAACAAGTACAAGGCACGTAACGTGTGTACAGGGCACATATCATATGACACAACAAGTACAAGGCACGTAGCGTAGGTACAGGGCACATATCGTACGACACAACAAGTACAAGGCACGTAGCGTAGGTACAGGGCACATATCGTACGACACAACAAGTACAAGGCACGTAGCGTGTGTACAGGGCACATATCGTACGACACAACAAGTACAAGGCACGTAGCGTGTGTACAGAACACATATCGTACGACACAAGAAGTACAAGGCACGTCGCGTAGGTACAGGGCACATACCGTACGACACAACAAGTACAAGGCACGTAGCGTGTGTACAGGGCACATACCGTACGACACAACAAGTACAAGGCACGTCACGTGTGTACAGAGCACATACCGTACGACACAACAAGTACAAGGCACGTCGCGTAGGTACAGAGCACATACCGTACGACACAACAAGTACAAGGCACGTCGCGTGGTACAGAGCACATATCGTACGACACAACAAGTACAAGGCACGTCACGTAGGTACAGAGCACATATCGTACGACACAACAAGTACAAGGCACGTCACGTATGTACAGGCACATATCGTACGACACAACAAGTACAAGGCACGTAGCGTATGTACAGAGCACATATCGTACGACACAACAAGTACAAGGCACGTAGCGTGTGTACAGGGCACATATCGTACGACACAACAAGTACAAGGCACGTAGCGTAGGTACAGGGCACATACCGTACGACACAACAAGTACAAGGCACGTAGCGTGTGTACAGGGCACATACCGTACGACACAACAAGTACAAGGCACGTAGCGTGTGTACAGAACACATATCGTACGACACAAGAAGTACAAGGCACGTCGCGTAGGTACAGGGCACATACCGTACGACACAACAAGTACAAGGCACGTAGCTTAGGTACATAACATATATCGTACGACACAACAAGTACAAGGCACGTAGCGTGTGTACAGAACACATATCGTACGACACAACAAGTACAAGGCACGTAGCGTATGTACAGAGCACATACCGTACGACACAACAAGTACAAGGCATGTAGCGTGTGTACAGAGCACATATCGTACGACACAACAAGTACAAGGCACGTCACGTAGGTACAGGGCACATATCGTACGACACAACAAGTACAAGGCACGTAGCGTATGTACAGGGCACATACCGTACGACACAACAAGTACAAGGCACGTAGCGTGTGTACAGGGCACATATCGTACGACACAACAAGTACAAGGCACGTAGCGTGTGTACAGAGCACATACCGTACGACACAACAAGTACAAGGCACGTAGCGTGTGTACAGGGCACATATAGTACGACACAACAAGTACAAGGCACGTCACGTATGAACAGAACACATATCGTACGACACAACAAGTACAAGGCACGTCGCGTAGGTTCAGAGCACATATCATACGACACAACAAGTACAAGGCACGTCGCATAGGTACAGGGCACATACCGTACGACACAACAAGTACAAGGCACTTAGCGTAGGTACAGGGCACATATCGTACGACACAACAAGTACAAGGCACGTAGTGTATGTACAGAGCACATACCGTACCACACAACAAGTACAAGGCACGTTGCGTATGTACAGAGCACATATTGTACGACACAACAAGTACAAGGCACGTCGAGTAGGTACAGAGCACATACCGTACCACACAACATTTACAAGACACGTCGCGTAGGTACAGGGCACATACCGTACGACACAACAAGTACAAGACACGTCGCGTAGGTACAGGGCACATACCGTACGACACAACAAGTACAAGGCACGTCGCGTAGGCACAGGGCACATATCGTACGACACAACAAGTACAAGGCACGTAGCGTGTGCACAAAACACATATCGTACGACACAACAAGTACAAGGCACGTCGCGTATGTACAGAGCACATACCGTACGACACAACAAGTACAAGGCACGTAGCGTGTGTACAGGGCACATATCGTACGACACAAAAAGTACAAGGCACGTAGCGTATGTACAGAGCACATACCGTACGACACAACAAGTACAAGGCACGTAGCGTATGTACAGAGCACATACCGTACGACACAACAAGTACAAGGCACGTAGCGTATGTACAGAGCAAATATCGTACGACACAACAAGTACAAGGAACGTCGCGTAGGTACAGAGCACATACCGTACGACACAACAAGTACAAGGCACGTCGCGTAGGTACAGGGCACATACCGACGACACAACAAGTACAAGGCAAGTCGCGTAGGTAGGGCACATATCGTACGACACAACAAGTACAAGGCACGTCGCGTATGTACAGAGCACATACCGTACGACACAACAAGTACAAGGCACGTCGCGTATGTAAAGAACACATATCGTACGACACAACAAGTACAAGGCACGTCTCGTAGGTACAGAACACATATCGTACGACACAACAAGTACAAGGCACGTAGCGTGTGTACAGGGCACATATCATACGACACAACAAGTACAAGGCACGTCGCGTGTGTACAGGGCACATATCGTACGACACAACAAGTACAAGGCACGTAGCGTAGGTACAGGGCACATATCGTACGACACAACAAGTACAAGGCACGTAGCGTGTGTACATGGCACATACTGTACGACACAACAAGTACAAGGCACGTAGCGTGTGTACAGAAACTATCGTACGACACAAGTACAAGACCGTCGGTAGGTACAGGGCACATACCGTACGACACAACAAGTACAAGGCACGTAGCTTAGGTACAGAGCACATACCGTACGACACAACAAATACAAGGCACGTAGCGTGTGTACAGAGCACATACCGTACGACACAACAAGTACAAGGCACGTAGCATGCGTACAGGGCACATATCGTAGGACACAACAAGTACAAGGCACGTAGCGTGTGTACATGGCACATATCGTATGACACAACAAGTACAAGGCACGTAGCGTGTGTACAGAACACATATCGTACGACACAACAAGTACAAGGCACGTCTCGTAGGTACAGAACACATATCGTACAACACAAAAAGTACAAGGCACGTAGCCTGTGTACAGGGCACATATCGTACGACACAACAGGTACAAGGCACGTCGCGTGTGTACAGGGCACATATCGTACAACACAACAAGTACAAGGCACGTAGCGTATGTTCAGGGCACATATTGTACGACACAACAAGTACAAGGCACGTAGCGTGTGTACAGGGCACATACCGTTCGACACAACAAGTACAAGGCAGGTAGCGTAGGTATAGGGCACATACCGTAAGACACAACAAGTACAAGGCACGTCGCGTAGGTACAGGGCACATACCGTACGACACAACAAGTACAAGGCACGTCGCGTAGGTACAGAGCACATACCGTACGACACAAAAAGAACAAGGCACGTCGCGTATGTACAGGGCACATATTGTGCGACACAACAAGTACAAGGCACGTCGCGTAGGTACAGAGCACATACCGTACCACACAACATTTACAAGGCACGTAGCGTATGTACAGAGCACATACCGTACGACCCAACAAGTACAAGGCACGTCACGTAGGTACAGGGCACATACCGTACGACACAAGAAGTACAAGACACGTCGCGTAGGTACAGGGCACATACCGTACGACACAACAAGTACAAGGCACGTCGCATAAGTACAGGGCACATACCGTACGACACAACAAGTACAAGGCACGTAGCGTGTGTACATGGCACATATCGTACGACACAACAAGTACAAGGCACGTTGCGTGTGTACAGAACACATATCGTACGACACGACAAGTACAAGGCACGTACCGTGTGTACAGAGCACATATCGTACGACACAACAAGTACAAGGCACGTAGCGTAGGTACAGGGCACATACCGTACGACACAACAAGTACAAGGCACGTAGCGTGTGTACAGGGCACATATCGTACGACACAACAAGTACAAGGCACGTAGCGTGTGTACATGGCACATACCGTACGACACAACAAGTACAAGGCACGTAGCGTATGTACAGAGCACATACCGTACGACACAACAAGTACAAGGCACGTAGCGTGTGTACAGAACACATATCGTACGACACAAGAAGTACAAGACACGTCGCGTAGGTACAGGGCACATACCGTACGACACAACAAGTACAAGGCACGTAGCTTAGGTACATAACACATATCGTACGACACAACAAGTACAAGGCACGTAGCGTGTGTACAGAACACATATCGTACGACACAACAAGTACAAGGCACGTCGCGTATGTACAGAGCACATACCGTACGACACAACAAGTACAAGGCACGTAGCGTGTGTACAGGGCACATATCGTACGACACAACAAGTACAAGGCACGTAGCGTGTGTACAGGGCACATATCGTACGACACAACAAGTACAAGGCACGTAGCGTGTGTACAGAACACATATCGTACGACACAACAAGTACAAGGCACGTAGCGTGTGTACAGAGCACATATCGTACGACACAACAAGTACAAGGCACGTAGCGTGTGTACAGGGCACATATCGTACGACACAACAAGTACAAGGCACGTAGCGTGTGTACAGAACACATATCGTACGACACAACAAGTACAAGGCACGTAGCGTGTGTATAGAGCACATATCGTACGACACAACAAGTACAAGGCACGTAGCGTGTACAGGGCACATATCGTACGACACAACAAGTACAAGGCACGTCGCGTATGTACAGAGCACATATCGTACGACACAACAAGTACAAGGCACGTCTCGTAGGTACAGAACACATATCGTACGACACAACAAGTACAAGGCACGTAGCGTGTGTACAGGACACATATCGTACGACACAACAAGTACAAGGCACGTAGCGTGTGTACAGGGCACATATCGTACGACACAACAAGTACAAGGCACGTAGCGTAGGTACAGGGCACATATCGTACGACACAACAAGTACAAGGCACGTAGCGTGTGTACAGGGCACATACCGTACGACACAACAAGTACAAGGCACGTAGCGTGTGTACAGGGCACATATCGTACGACACAACAAGTACAAGGCACGTAGCGTAGGTACAGGGCACATATCGTACGACACAACAAGTACAAGGCACGTAGCGTAGGTACAGGGCACATATCGTACGACACAACAAGTACAAGGCACGTAGCGTAGGTACAGGGCACATATCGTACGACACAACAAGTACAAGGCACGTAGCGTGTGTACAGGGCACATATCGTACGACACAACAAGTACAAGGCACGTCGCGTAGGTACAGGGCAATATCGTACGACACAACAAGTACAAGGCACTCCGTAGGTAAGACACATATCGTACGACACAACAAGTACAAGGCACGTCGCGTAGGTACAGGGCACATATCGTACGACACAACAAGTACAAGGCACGTCACGTAGGTACAGGGCACATATCGTACGACACAACAAGTACAAGGCACGTAGCGTGTGTACAGGGCACATATCGTACGACACAACAAGTACAAGGCACGTAGCGTGTGTACAGAACACATATCGTACGACACAACAAGTACAAGGCACGTAGCGTGTGTACAGAGCACATATCGTACGACACAACAAGTACAAGGCACGTAGCGTAGGTACAGGGCACATACCGTACGACACAACAAGTACAAGGCACGTAGCGTGTGTACAGGGCACATATCGTACGACACAACAAGTACAAGGCACGTCGCGTATGTACAGGGCACATACCGTACGACACAACAAGTACAAGGCACGTAGCGTGTGTACAGAACACATATCGTACGACACAAGAAGTACAAGACACGTCGCGTAGGTACAGGGCACATACCGTACGACACAACAAGTACAAGGCACGTAGCGTAGGTACAGAGCACATATCGTACGACACAACAAGTACAAGGCACGTAGCGTGTGTACAGAGCACATATCGTACGACACAACAAGTACAAGGCACGTAGCGTATGTATAGAGCACATACCGTACTACACAACAAGTACAAGGCACGTAGCGTGCGTACAGGGCACATACTGTACGACACAACAAGTACAAGGCACGTAGCGTGTGTACAGGGCACATATCGTACGACACAACAAGTACAAGGCACGTAGCGTGTGTACAGAACACATATCGTACGACACAACAAGTACAAGGCACGTAGCGTGTGTACAGGGCACATATCGTACGACACAACAAGTACAAGGCACGTAGCGTGTGTACAGAACACATATCGTACGACACAACAAGTACAAGGCACGTAGCGTGTGTACAGAGCACATATCGTACGACACAACAAGTACAAGGCACGTAGCGTGTGTACAGGGCACATATCGTACGACACAACAAGTACAAGGCACGTAGCGTGTGTACAGAGCACATATCGTACGACACAACAAGTACAAGGCACGTCTCGTAGGTACAGAGCACATATCGTACGACACAACAAGTACAAGGCACGTAGCGTGTGTACAGGGCACATATCGTACGACACAACAGGTACAAGGCACGTTGCGTGTGTACAGGGCACATATCGTACAACACAACAAGTACAAGGCACGT
>CM026386.1:15156361-15178414 GCA_014843695.1 Archivesica marissinica | reverse complement strand
ATCATCCGGCTAATGCATTGGTATCAATCGTTTAGATAACAATCTTAAGGAAAATGAATTAATCGGATGATTTTTGTTTTCCTTGAAAAATGCTTTATAAGCCGAAAATTACGATGTAGAGAGGTATATATATATAGGTCCATATAATATAATTATTATTATTATACCAGATTTGTATAGCACTCTTTTCATACAGAAAGTATACGTTCAAACGTCCTTAAACATTAATTTAGCATAGTATGGCATTTTTACAACATACATTCGGTCAACATTAAGGACAACAATTTGGTAAATATATAAATTATATTGATAACAATCCTATGGTTTTCTGGATGCAAGTTAACGGGTAAATAAACGGTCATTATATCATAGAGTTCGAATAACTTATTATAATTAGAGAATCTCCATTTAATCACATGTCTACTTTCTCCTACACCCTTTTTTAATTCTCGTAAATATTCTGCAGATTTTTTAGCTTTGCTCGTTTTCTCAACGTCTTGATGGATACCTAGTTTCTTTCAGTTTCCAAAGAAAACCTATTATTAAAAACACTATAGCCTTCAACGATAGTTTTATTCCGTGACTGAGTCACATGCCCACGCGATCAGTTATGAGTTTGCAATAGCCGGATAGCAAAGTGTAAATAAGTCGCGACCAAATTGATAGAAAAATGGACAATTATTTTGCCTGTTTTGGGTTTCTTTCTTGTCTTGTGTTAGGTTCTCTAGCAATGCGCTCAGTGTCTGTTTGCAGAGATGTGACAGTGAAACCAACACCAGATCCACTCATCGATGTCGAAGATCGGGTAGACGTTACATTGAACTGTACTGGTAATAGTTCCGATCTCAACTTTTATATCAAAAATCGAGTGAAATGGGCATTTATTACGAGAAACGGTTCGGAAATAGTTCTAAGTCAAGGTTTCTACCCGACAAGAGACGGTAGTGCTATGTTTTCTGGTGTTCAGTCACGATATGAGATAGACTACAGACAGGAAAGTACAGGCTACAACTTCTATATAACAATACTCGGAGTAAACCAGGCTGCCGATGGAATCTACAGATGCTCTCAAATGGATGAGGATAACACAGTTCTTGATTCCGAAGATGTCAAGCTGACAGTCGTCAACCCTGTAGAAATGGTATCTATGGAACTTTACGATACACAACAGAACGTATTAACCCAGTCTGACACACCAATCACGCAGGACCAACGACCGGTCCAGTTAATACCCGGGGACTATATGGTGAAATGTGATGCAAATGGCAGCAACCCAGAACCGATAATGTCTCTGTTTTATAATAACCAGAGCATGCAGGTCTCCGTATGGACCGAGACGGATGTATCGGTTGATCGTGCCTCATACATAGGCACATTTTCAGTGACAAACCTTACAGTCAGCGCCGAGACAACTGTCCAGGCTTTGGTTTGTTCAGCTAACATCGCTGGCGAGTATTACAAGCCACGAGCGGCGGGAATCTCTGTGTTGATTTTGCAAGTGAATATTGTGTGTGAAAATACTAGTGCTGCTATTACAGACAAACGTGAAATGTTCAAGTGTAATATATCGTCTAAGGGTAATAATGCAGCTTTGAAATGCGAGAGTGTCAGCTGGTTCCTCAGTAACTCGAGTACACGCATTGGATATGACCAGAGATGGACGGAACCAACTCGGAACTATGACATGGAATCGAAATGTCTGAAAGGAGCTGATGGTTTGAGCGTTACATTAGAACTGTTTACGATACAGCCGGAAATGTTCTTCGATGTGTATTCCGTTGTTTATGGCGTTGGACAAAATGCTCGCGAATACTATTTTGTGCTACACGATGCCACAACGGATGAACCAACTGTCGCCACACAAGAAGTCACTACTATCGTAACACCTGGTGTCACAACTGTCGTAAAGCCTGACGTCATAACTAATGTCAACAATGCTGCTACGGACATTGCTGCAACTCCAAGGTCGCTGTTGATCAACCTTGTCATGGCGGTTATTTCCAACCATCTGATATACAAGTAACAGAAATATCACAAAGAAGTACTCTTTCAAAACAACAAACGAGTAGGCCAAATCGTGATCAGTTATACTATGTCGATCATCTTATCAACGGGGAATTACCGCCTGTAACATTTGTTTTTCTTCATGTATCTGTATTACAGACATAACCATTACAATATTCCTCTGATGTATTTAAAGATGCACCAATGAGAAGGACCTGCTTGGAGCAAGGAGCCGATATATCAGGACTCTCTTTAAAACCTTCACAACATTAAAATACTGTTCAAGATCTGACTTTTAATGAGAACGATATGATAGACGCAACTGCTACAACATGGTGGATTATAGATATTCATGAAGTCATACCCATATTAGTAAGATTAATTTATTAAGCTATACTAGAAATGTAGTACTCGTAGTTTCTTTTATTCTCTATAAATACAATAATCCTCAGTATATGAGCTGGTACGGTGGTCGCCAGATCGGACATGTGGGTTTTCTCCGGGTAATCCGGTTTCCCCCCCCCCACACCAATGACCACATTTACACTTTCATCCGCGCCAACGAGAGTGGTTAATATAAGTTGATAAAACTTGCTTTCGCAATCGTTGTATAATAAATCAAGTTTAAATCAACAATACCTCACTATTTTTATGAAATTCAGCAAATTAACGAGTTACAATACGAAGTAAATGAAAACAGCATTTGTTAAATAACTTTAAATTACGTCATTTTATTTTGTTGTTGACACGGGGTACAAAATAGGACACTGGTTAAACCAACATCTTGAAATATCAATAACGTTCATATTTATTTTCTTATCTTAGTAATTCTTTCACCAGTGTAAATTATGATTTTACAATATTTTATATAATTAACGTATCTAATCTAATTTTATTTTCCATTACATATTGATTCCCAACAACATGTAGCCTACATAAACATTGAAGTTCACCACAATAAATACGGACAGCATAATAACAAAATACAAGTGTAATAGTCTGCATTTTCCCTGTAACGGTTCGTTTTCAGAGAAACAGTGAGTCCGAACATCAGGACGTGGCAACCAAGAGCATACATATATTATTGGCCTAACATCTTAAGTCATATCTTGACCGAACCCGGAAGAAGAGTCAATGAGGCCATTGAGATTTAACCTTCGCCTGTTCGGTGTCACATGCCCAGTGAATTAACCTTCTGAATCTTGAGTGGCATTAGTCAGCTAATGCACGCCAAGTGATTCGGGTCAACATTCGACATTTGAATCATGTCCATTGGATGTGATACGGTTAATTCCAATTATCTCGAAATGTCAGCATCAATTAATGCACCTGCTATTCAACTATTTCCAAGTCTAGCATAGCAACTAAATAACTGATTCCAGATGTATTCAAATGTTGCCCCGATCACCACAAAACAAACGTTATTAATATTAGTAGATAGTCACATTTGATTTTTAGGATTATTTAGTATATACATTTATATTAATTATTAATTCTCCAAAGCCATGTTAATAGTACCTATATTTTGTATTTCAGTATTTTATAATTGTTTTAGAGCAGTTTTTTAATATCCGATTAGCAAGGATATTGCAGCTTTATCCCTAACATGCTGGGATATATGAGTGTGTATAATTGTGTTCATCTCTTATATCTCCATGTTACAGACGGATCTGTAGTCTCTCTGTAGTATCTGTAAATAAAGATTACTACGACTAGTTACCTCGAAGATACGAACGACAACCTGGTTTTCATGAGGACCATTCCAATCAAACTGCCCTCATCAGAATATTAGATGAATGGAATAAAGCTATTTATATCAACGAAACACATGTCGTTGACACATTCATTTTTTGATCTATCAAAAGCGTTTGACTTTGTTAAATAATCCGTCTTGTTTTAAAAACAAAGTTAAAATACATGGATTAAACGAATCTACACCATATTGGTTGTATTCTTATCTGTATTGTATATCTCAAATAACTCCCGGTAAAATAATTTCAGGGGTGCCACAGGCTTCTCCTCTTGGGCCAATCTTGTTTCTAATATACGTCATTGATCAACCACTGGTGCTTTGCAATTTCACATTAGAGCACCGGTGCTTTGCAATTTCACATTAGAGCACCGGTGCTTTGCAATTTCACATTAGAGCACCGGTGCTTTGCAATTTCACATTAGAGCACCGGTGCTTTGCAATTTCACATTAGCAATTCCACATTAGAGCACCGGTGCTTTGCAAGTTCACATTTAGAGCACCGGTGCTTTGCGATTTCACATTAGAGCCGGTGCTTTGCAATTTCACATTAGAGCACCGGTGCTTTGCTATTTCACATTAGAGCACCGGTGCTTTGCGATTTCACATTAGAGCACCGGTGCTTTGCGATTTCACATTAGAGCACCGGTGCTTTGCAATTTCACATTAGAGCACCGGTGCTTTGCAAGTTCACATTAGAGCACCGGTGCTTTGCAAGTTCACATTAGAGCACCGATGCTTTACAATTTCACATTATTAATTTCACATTAGAGCACCGGTGCTTTGCAAGTTCACATTAGAGCACCGTTGCTTTGCAATTTCACATTAGAGCACCGGTGATTTGCAATTTCACATTAGCAATTTCACATTAGAGCACCGGTGCTTTGCAATTTCACATTAGAGCACCGTTGCTTTGCAATTTCACATTAGAGCACCGGTGCTTTGCAATTTCACATTAGCAATTTCACATTAGAGCACGGTGCTTTGCAATTTCACATTAGAGCACCGGTGCTTTGCAATTTCATATTAGAGCACCGGTGCTTTGCAATTTCACATTAGAGCACCGGTGCTTTGCAATTTCACATTAGCAATTTCACATTAGAGCACCGGTGCTTTGCAATTTCACATTAGAGCACCGGTGCTTTGCAATTTCATATTAGAGCACCGGTGCTTTGCAATTTCACATTAGAGCACCGGTGCTTTGCAATTTCACATTAGCAATTTCACATTAGAGCACCGGTGCTTTGCAATTTTAGAGCACCGGTGCATTGCAATTTCACATTAGAGCACCGGTGCTTTGCAATTTCACATTAGAGCACCGGTGCTTTGCAATTTCACATTAGCAATTTCACATTAGAGCACCGGTGCTTTGCAATTTCACATTAGAGCACCGGTGCATTGCAATTTCACATTAGAGCACCGGTGCTTTGCAATTTCACATTAGAGCACCAGTGCTTTACAATTTCACATTAGAGCACCGGTGCTTTGCAATTTCACATTAGCAATTTCACATTAGAGCACCGGTGCTTTACAATTTCACATTAGCAATTTCACATTAGAGCACCGGTGCTTTACAATTTCACATTAGCAATTTCACATTAGAGCACCGGTGCTTTGCAATTTCACATTAGAGCACCGGTGCTTTGCAATTTCACATTAGAGCACCGGTGCTTTGCAATTTCACATTAGAGCACCGGTGCTTTACAATTTCACATTAGCAATTTCACATTAGAGCACCGATGCTTTACATTTCACATTAGCAATTTCACATTAGAGCACCGGTGCTTTGCAAGTTCACATTAGAGCACCGGTGCATTGCAATTTCACATTAGAGCACCAGTGCTTTGCAATTTCACATTAGAGCACCGGTGCTTTGCAAGTTCACATTAGAGCACCGGTGCTTTGCAATTTCACATTAGAGCACCGGTGCTTTGCAATTTCACATTAGAGCACCGGTGCTTTGCAATTTCACATTAGAGCACCGGTGCTTTGCAATTTCACATTAGAGCACCGGTGCTTTGCAATTTCACATTAGAGCACCGGTGCTTTGCAATTTCACATTAGCAATTTCACATTAGAGCACCGGTGCTTTGCAAGTTCACATTAGAGCACCGGTGCTTTGCAATTTCACATTAGAGCACCGGTGCTTTGCAATTTCACATTAGCAATTTCACATTAGAGCACCGGTGCTTTGCAATTTCACATTAGAGCACCGGTGCTTTGCAATTTCACATTAGCAATTTCACATTAGAGCACCGGTGCTTTGCAATTTCACATTAGAGCACCGGTGCTTTGCAATTTCACATTAGAGCACCGGTGCATTGCAATTTCACATTAGAGCACCGGTGCTTTGCAATTTCACATTAGAGCACCAGTGCTTTACAATTTCACATTAGAGCACCGGTGCTTTGCAATTTCACATTAGCAATTTCACATTAGAGCACCGGTGCTTTACAATTTCACATTAGCAATTTCACATTAGAGCACCGGTGCTTTACAATTTCACATTAGCAATTTCACATTAGAGCACCGGTGCTTTGCAATTTCACATTAGAGCACCGGTGCTTTGCAATTTCACATTAGAGCACCGGTGCTTTGCAATTTCACATTAGAGCACCGGTGCTTTGCAATTTCACATTAGAGCACCGGTGCTTTACAATTTCACATTAGCAATTTCACATTAGAGCACCGATGCTTTACAATTTCACATTTTCACATTAGAGCACCGGTGCTTTGCAAGTTCACATTAGAGCACCGGTGCATTGCAATTTCACATTAGAGCACCAGTGCTTTGCAATTTCACATTAGAGCACCGGTGCTTTGCAAGTTCACATTAGAGCACCGGTGCTTTGCAATTTCACATTAGAGCACCGGTGCTTTGCAATTTCACATTAGAGCACTGGTGCTTTGCAATTTCAAATTAGAGCACCGGTGCTTTGCAATTTCACATTAGAGCACCGGTGCTTTGCAATTTCACATTAGCAATTTCACATTAGAGCACCGGTGCTTTGCAAGTTCACATTAGAGCACCGGTGCTTTGCAAGTTCACATTAGAGCACCGGTGCTTTGCAATTTCACATTAGAGCACCGGTGCTTTGCAATTTCACATTAGAGCACCGGTGCTTTGCAATTTCACATTAGAGCACCGGTGCTTTGCGATTTCACATTAGAGCACCGGTGCTTTGCAATTTCACATTAGAGCACCGGTGCTTTGCAAGTTCACATTAGAGCACCGGTGCTTTGCAATTTCACATTAGAGCACCGGTGCTTTGCAATTTCACATTAGAGCACCGGTGCTTTGCAATTTCACATTAGAGCACCGGTGCTTTGCAATTTCACATTAGAGCACCGGTGCTTTACAATTTCACATTAGCAATTTCACATTAGAGCACCGATGCTTTACAATTTCACATTAGCAATTTCACATTAGAGCACCGGTGCTTTGCAAGTTCACATTAGAGCACCGGTGCTTTGCAAGTTCACATTAGAGCACCGGTGCTTTGCAATTTCACATTAGAGCACCGATGCTTTAATTTCACATTAGTAATTTCACATTAGAGCACCGTTGCTTTGCAATTTCACATTAGAGCACCGGTGCTTTGCAATTTCACATTAGCAATTTCACATTAGAGCACCGGTGCTTTGCAATTTCACATTAGAGCACCGGTGCTTTGCAATTTCATATTAGAGCACCGGTGCTTGCAATTTCACATTAGAGCACCGGTGCTTTGCAATTTCACATTAGCAATTTCACATTAGAGCACCGGTGCTATGCAATTTCACATTAGAGCACCGGTGCTTTGCAATTTCACATTAGAGCACCGGTGCATTGCAATTTCACATTAGAGCACCGGTGCTTTGCAATTTCACATTAGAGCACCGGTGCTTTGCAATTTCACATTAGCAATTTCACATTAGAGCACCGGTGCTTTGCAATTTCACATTAGAGCACCGGTGCTTTGCAATTTCACATTAGAGCACCGGTGCTTTGCAATTTCACATTAGCAATTTCACATTAGAGCACCGGTGCTTTGCAATTTCACATTAGAGCACCGGTGCTTTGCAATTTCACATTAGAGCACCGGTGCATTGCAATTTCACATTAGAGCACCGGTGCTTTGCAATTTCACATTAGAGCACCAGTGCTTTACAATTTCACATTAGAGCACCGGTGCTTTGCAATTTCACATTAGCAATTTCACATTAGAGCACCGGTGCTTTACAATTTCACATTAGCAATTTCACATTAGAGCACCGGTGCTTTACAATTTCACATTAGCAATTTCACATTAGAGCACCGATGCTTTACAATTTCACATTAGCAATTTCACATTAGAGCACCGGTGCTTTGCAATTTCACATTAGAGCACCGGTGCTTTGCAATTTCACATTAGAGCACCGGTGCTTTGCAATTTCACATTAGAGCACCGGTGCTTTACAATTTCACATTAGCAATTTCACATTAGAGCACCGATGCTTTACAATTTCACATTAGCAATTTCACATTAGAGCACCGGTGCTTTGCAAGTTCACATTAGAGCACCGGTGCATTGCAATTTCACATTAGAGCACCAGTGCTTTGCAATTTCACATTAGAGCACCGGTGCTTTGCAAGTTCACATTAGAGCACCGATGCTTTACAATTTCACATTAGCAATTTCACATTAGAGCACCGGTGCTTTGCAAGTTCACATTAGAGCACCGGTGCTTTGCAAGTTCACATTAGAGCACCGGTGCTTTGCAATTTCACATTAGAGCACCGATGCTTTACAATTTCACATTAGTAATTTCACATTAGAGCACCGTTGCTTTGCAATTTCACATTAGAGCACCGGTGCTTTGCAATTTCACATTAGCAATTTCACATTAGAGCACCGGTGCTTTGCAATTTCACATTAGAGCACCGGTGCTTTGCAATTTCATATTAGAGCACCGGTGCTTTGCAATTTCACATTAGAGCACCGGTGCTTTGCAATTTCACATTAGCAATTTCACATTAGAGCACCGGTGCTATGCAATTTCACATTAGAGCACCGGTGCTTTGCAATTTCACATTAGAGCACCGGTGCATTGCAATTTCACATTAGAGCACCGGTGCTTTGCAATTTCACATTAGAGCACCGGTGCTTTGCAATTTCACATTAGCAATTTCACATTAGAGCACCGGTGCTTTGCAATTTCACATTAGAGCACCGGTGCTTTGCAATTTCACATTAGAGCACCGGTGCTTTGCAATTTCACATTAGCAATTTCACATTAGAGCACCGGTGCTTTGCAATTTCACATTAGAGCACCGGTGCTTTGCAATTTCACATTAGAGCACCGGTGCATTGCAATTTCACATTAGAGCACCGGTGCTTTGCAATTTCACATTAGAGCACCAGTGCTTTACAATTTCACATTAGAGCACCGGTGCTTTGCAATTTCACATTAGCAATTTCACATTAGAGCACCGGTGCTTTACAATTTCACATTAGCAATTTCACATTAGAGCACCGGTGCTTTACAATTTCACATTAGCAATTTCACATTAGAGCACCGATGCTTTACAATTTCACATTAGCAATTTCACATTAGAGCACCGGTGCTTTGCAATTTCACATTAGAGCACCGGTGCTTTGCAATTTCACATTAGAGCACCGGTGCTTTGCAATTTCACATTAGAGCACCGGTGCTTTACAATTTCACATTAGCAATTTCACATTAGAGCACCGATGCTTTACAATTTCACATTAGCAATTTCACATTAGAGCACCGGTGCTTTGCAAGTTCACATTAGAGCACCGGTGCATTGCAATTTCACATTAGAGCACCAGTGCTTTGCAATTTCACATTAGAGCACCGGTGCTTTGCAAGTTCACATTAGAGCACCGGTGCTTTGCAATTTCACATTAGAGCACCGGTGCTTTGCAAGTTCACATTAGAGCACCGGTGCTTTGCAATTTCACATTAGAGCACCGGTGCTTTGCAATTTCACATTAGAGCACCGGTGCTTTGCAATTTCACATTAGAGCACCGGTGCTTTGCAATTTCACATTAGCAATTTCACATTAGAGCACCGGTGCTTTGCAAGTTAACATTAGAGCACCGGTGCTTTGCAAGTTCACATTAGAGCACCGGTGCTTTGCAATTTCACATTAGAGCACCGGTGCTTTGCAATTTCACATTAGAGCACCGGTGCTTTGCGATTTCACATTAGAGCACCGGTGCTTTGCGATTTCACATTAGAGCACCGGTGCTTTGCAATTTCACATTAGAGCACCGGTGCTTTGCAAGTTCACATTAGAGCACCGGTGCTTTGCAATTTCACATTAGAGCACCGGTGCTTTGCAATTTCACATTAGAGCACCGGTGCTTTGCGATTTCACATTAGAGCACCGGTGCTTTGCGATTTCACATTAGAGCACCGGTGCTTTGCGATTTCACATTAGAGCACCGGTGCTTTGCAATTTCACATTAGAGCACCGGTGCTTTGCAAGTTCACATTAGAGTACCGGTGCTTTGCAATTTCACATTAGAGCACCGGTGCTTTGCAATTTCACATTAGAGCACCGGTGCTTTGCGATTTCACATTAGAGCACCGGTGCTTTGCAATTTCACATTAGAGCACCGGTGCTTTGCAAGTTCACATTAGAGCACTGGTGCTTTGCAATTTCACATTAGAGCACCGGTGCTTTGCAATTTCACATTAGAGCACCGGTGCTTTGCAATTTCACATTAGAGCACCGGTGCTTTGCAATTTCACATTAGCAATTTCACATTAGAGCACCGGTGCTTTACAATTTCACATTAGAACACCGGTGCTTTACAATTTCACATTAGCAATTTTACATTAGAGCACCGGTGCTTTACAATTTCACATTAGCAATTTCACATTAGAGCACCGGTGCTTTACAATTTCACATTAGCAATTTCACATTAGAGCACCGGTGCTTTACAATTTCACATTAGCAATTTCACATTAGAGCACCGATGCTTTACAATTTCACATTAGCAATTTCACATTAGAGCACCGGTGCTTTGCAATTTCATATTAGAGCACGGGTGCATTGCAATTTCACATTAGAGCACCGGTGCTTTGCAATTTCACATTAGAGCACCGGTGCTTTGCAATTTCACATTAGAGCACTGGTGCTTTGCGATTTCACATTAGAGCACCGGTGCTTTGCAATTTCACATTAGAGCACCGGTGCTTTGCAAGTTCACATTAGAGCACCGGTGCTTTGCAATTTCACATTAGAGCACCGGTGCTTTGCAATTTCACATTAGAGCACCGGTGCTTTGCAATTTCACATTAGCAATTTCACATTAGAGCACCGGTGCTTTACAATTTCACATTAGAACACCGGTGCTTTACAATTTCACATTAGCAATTTTACATTAGAGCACCGGTGCTTTACAATTTCACATTAGCAATTTCACATTAGAGCACCGGTGCTTTACAATTTCACATTAGCAATTTCACATTAGAGCACCGGTGCTTTACAATTTCACATTAGCAATTTCACATTAGAGCACCGATGCTTTACAATTTCACATTAGCAATTTCACATTAGAGCACCGGTGCTTTGCAATTTCATATTAGAGCACGGGTGCATTGCAATTTCACATTAGAGCACCGGTGCTTTGCAATTTCACATTAGAGCACCGGTGCTTTGCAATTTCACATTAGAGCACTGGTGCTTTGCAATTTCACATTAGAGCACCGGTGCTTTGCAATTTCACATTAGAGCACCGGTGCTTTACAATTTCACATTAGAGCACCGGTGCTTTGCAATTTCACATTAGCAATTTCACATTAGAGCACCGGTGCTTTACAATTTCACATTAGCAATTTCACATTAGAGCACCGGTGCTTTACAATTTCACATTAGCAATTTCACATTAGAGCACCGATGCTTTACAATTTCACATTAGCAATTTCACATTAGAGGACCGGTGCTTTGCAATTTCACATTAGAGCATCGGTGCTTTGCAATTTCACATTAGAGCACCGGTGCTTTGCAATTTGATATTAGGAATTTCACATTAGAGCACCGGTGCTTTGCAATTTGATATTAGGAATTTCACATTAGAGCACCGGTGCTTTACAATTTCACATTAGAGTCTCAATATGAAGTTTTTTTTCTGGTAATGGAAATCTAATATTATTATTGATATACACATTGCTTGTTGTGTTGATTTGTAAATAAATATCCATATAGAGAAGTAATGTATATATAATAATGTCACAAAACAAAGATGTTCATTTGTTTGCAGATTCAGAAAGAAATATTATAATATCAGACAGTAATTACTATTTCTAATTTAAGCTGTCCGATTAGCGCAGTGGTTAGCGCGCTCGCTTCTCACCAATGCAGCCTGGGTTCGACCGTCGGACCAGGAAGTATGTGAGATGGTACGGTGGTCGTCAGGTGGGTTTTCTCCGGGTACCCCGGTTTCCTCCCACACGAATGACCACATTCCCGCTTTCATCCACGCCAACGAGAGTGATAAATATAAGTTGTTAAAGCTTGTTTCGCAATCGTTGTAAAATAAATAAAGTTTAAACGATTTCTAATTTAATTCAACAATATTTTATTGCATGTGTAATACCGTTGACAATACAATACTACATACGAGCATGACTCGGATGTGAAATGAGTTAGCAGATTATGATGCACATATATACATGTGTGTAACATAGCAAATTGGTCGGGCCACAAGTTATAACCAACATTAGAAAACCTTCCCGCTATTTCTATTCATCCGCTACTTAGAATATTTCAATGTGCACACTGTCGAGTATTTGGGTAAGTGTCTATAAGAGAAAACAAGGTTTAATTCATTATTTCCTTTATTTATAAGTACATGTACTACAAATGAAAGGATGCGAAGATAACTATTACAGTCGCTTCTATTTCTTTGTTTCGAACGGATTGTAAACTCGCCGCAAGGTGAACTGTGGTTGCTGTGCGCGCTGTGGCAGTTGTACCGGTTGTAGTTTCGCGACAACTGGGTATGGCACGTGGCTCACGGAAATCTGCATCATGTCCGCAAGACCCACAGAACCTGAAATAACAATCAAATATGATCGACATAATAAATTATTATGTATATGAAGAAAATAATTGATATCACTCGTAAATAAACCCGATACGTCTATCCTTTTTAAAGTTCATGATATGTTAAATTTTATACCGAAATAGGTATCTCTTATAATGGTAACAATTAGGCATACCAACTAAATAGAATACTAGACAATAGTGGATATACTGGACCAACCAGTATAACCTGTTATACAACATAACTATTAACTATTCATGAATAAAACAAAGCGTGCTTGAGTACCGACAAAACGGGTGCACAGTGATCGATAACTCCCGACGTATGGAATATTATATACTTTTTAAACATAATTTGAACCTAGAACCCTATATTAATATAATCACCGAACAACATTTATAGAACCACACAATTTGGTTTAGAATGGCATATGTGAACCAAGCTAGAAACGAACGACTCTGCATAATGTGCAATCTCAATTTCATTGAAAACGAATACCATGTCCTTCTAATATGTCCCAAATTCAGAGAACTTGGAAATAAACATTCAAATAAATGCTTTACATCGGACCATCTAGATATACAGTTGAATAATTGATGTCATTAACCTCAACACGATTGTCATGGGAAGGGATTCATATAAGCTTTAAGCTTGTTTCTCGACCCATATCGGTTCCAATGTATACAAATTGTGTTTATATATGTATATATGTATTTGATCCGAATAAAATATGCTTAAACTAAAACGATTGTAGTAAATCTTTCAAAGTTTAATTATTTTGCTAATATAATGTAATGCAAGATCTTAATTTCGTTTGGTGTGTATTATTTAGACCTGATGCTGAACAATCTAACAAAAATAGTCTAATTTAATGTATTCTAAAAATACATTTAAATCTTGCTCTTAGATAATTAAGCCATGTTTTAAATAGTGTTGTTGTATGTGTATACATTAACCACGAGAGTGTATTACTTACGGACAATAGTTCGGCTGATTGGCTGAAAATGATTAAAACCAGAACACGTGTGTAAAACGATGAAAGACTTCTAAGGTTTGTAGATGTTGACCCAAAATAAATAAACCAACCTAAACGCTGTCACCACGCTTCCTTTTGGTTAGTTTTGTGGGAGGAAACCGGGATGAACCCCTTGTTTCATTGGTGAGAAGCGAGCATGCTAGCCACTGCGCTAATCGGACAGCCTGGTTTAATTTGATTAGTTTATACACATTTGTTTTACTTTGATTGTGAAGCAACATTTTACAACGTTAGATATAGGCCTAGTGTTGGACACATGGGCAATTGAAGTCTCTATAGAAAATAGAGCAACATAAAGTCCCAAGTTAGACAAAAACAACTTATTTTCATAATTAAACACAACATATCAAGAATCTGTAAATTGATAAAATTCAACTCTTCAAAGTCTTGTGTTGAAACGTACGCTGATCACTCCATTTAGCTTTTCTGTTTCCTTTAGCATACATGATAGTAGGGAATTTAGCTACGTTCTCGTATCCGCATACACATCGGTCACGACCAGGTTTCGGTTTGTCAATGACCTGTATCCAGCCCTCGTCGTGTCGGCAGTCACCTCTATGTCGGGAACTGACAGTCCAGTGTCGGGAATCGTCATCACTGAAAATCAAAAATGTGCAAGTCAATTTCTGACTGATATCTACAAGGCCTTATATATCATTTATGGAATTTAGTACATCCGTTCCTGCGTTGTGTAGGCTAAGCATCTTATACAAACTCAAACCCGCAGTCAAGACCACCTCGCGAATAATGACCACCAAACCGATAGAGCCGAATGCATATGTGAACACGGGGAACACACGGGGAACACACGGGGAACAGGGAACACACGGGGAACATATTAACCGCATGTCATGCACCTATTTGCAACGACCGATTTTCTGATACAAATGATTCTGGCTTGTTTCTTATACAGCTTGAACATCACATCTACTAAACAGATATTATGTTGACAATGTATCGCATACATACAAGTTAGTTTATACAAATTTATTTTAGCTCGATTGCGAAACAAGTTCTTTCAACTTATATTAATCACTCTCGAGACCTCATTCCTGATGGAAGCCATCGCCACGAAGGAGAGAGAAGAGGCGATGTGGAATTTAAATGCCTTGCCTAATGGCACAATCGTAACGGCTCCAGTGGGGCTCGAACTCCGGATCTTTCGCACCTGAAGCGAACGCGCATCCACTGCGCTATCACGACTTCCATTCAACGACTTCCTAAACAGCTCGCATAATACTGTCTAGGTAACAACATTAGCTTTTTAGAAATAAACGAGCTTCCATTTGGTATCACTTTATGTTTAGTGTAATCATATTGTATTGCATTCATTCTATATATAAAATGTACAATACAAGACAAATGAAGTAAGCATAATATACGATTCGTGGCATTGTTTGTACAAGGATTGTCAATATATGTTGAAGCAAATGGGTTGGGCCACACGTTTTAACAACATTAGTTACTGTCATCCCCAATATACTACAATGTAACTAACAAAATGGCTGAATACAAGATTTGTACAAATAATTTAATTAATTTCATGAATACTAAAAAATTAGGATAATGAAGAAAGTAGCCAGCAAAATATATAATATGTTGTTGCCGTAATGGTCAAAGAGAGCTATCATGGATGATTTATTGTTGCAGATAATTCATTTCTCGATACTTGGAGCCCTGGAGAATGGCTAGTAAAACTGCCACTATAAGAATACCATTTTAAATCATCGGCCATTTGCAATCTAGTTACGTAGGGAATTCCCATGTTACGTAGGGAATCCCCATGTTACGTAGAAGGAAGTCTGGAATACGATTGGTCGATCTCTCTATGCAGTATTGAATTAACCAATCCGTGCTTACCCTCGTTTCCAGATATTCATGGCTGGCTGGTTCGATCCCCCGTCTGACACTAATAAAACTAACAGTCTTTCAGATGAGACTTTAAACCTAGGTCTCGTGTCGGTGCTTTACAACGTGCACGTAAAAGAACCAGAGGAGACTCAGGAATGGGTCACTGTCTGTATCATTGCACTATCCTCCAAACATCTAAAATGACTAATCTCTTCAGGAGGCGTCGCTCATATGGGCAACCGGTAGCGACGATAAATAAGCGTAAATCACACGGGGTGTATGCAGATTACTACTGCAACTTCAGACTACCCGGTATCAGATATATCACAGATAACCTACTGTTTGACTAACTAATCGAAAGTAGAATTGAATCGCGTCTGTGTGAAATAAACAACGGAAGTATTGAATGTTCAGTGACGTCGATATTGAATAATTGTTGTTATCTGTGATGTTTCTGAAGTTGGAGGGCGAAATTAAGCAGGAAAGACAATTAATGATCGGACCAAGGGTATTTCTTAGGAATGGCATACTTCACACGACGTGCATGCATACAGTTCGTTAAACATGTGTTTGATTTAATATGTTTCTCTCTCATCAATTGACGAAGGAGGTATGTATACACGTCCTTTTAAAACACGTATATTATACATATATCAGAATAAGGCCACTTAAACAAATTGGGGAAGTCGTGATAGCGCGTTCGCTTCAGGTGCGAAAGGCCCTGAGTTCGAGCCCCGCTGGAGCCGTTACGATTGTACCCTTAGGCAAAGCATTTAAATTCTACATTGCCCCTTCTCTCTAGCTCCCTCATGGCGATGGATTCCACCAGGAATGAGGTCTCGAGCATGATTAATATAAGTTATAAGAACTTGTTTCACAATCGAGCTCAAATACATTTGTATAAACTAAACACCTTGTGGGCGGTTCCTGTGCTTCAGACCGCTGTGGCGTTGCGACAATAATCTGTGAAGGTATATTAATTGTCGGTGACTAAAGATTATTTAGTGTGTTTATTTAATTAGCGTCAACTGAATACACTTGTAATACAATAAATGAATAAACAAGCGAAACAAAAACCCGCAGAATTAATGACATTTACGAGACTGTATACTCATCAGTTGTCATAGTTCATGTTTTTACTCTTGTCAGTCATTCTGTGAATAATTGTAGCCATAGTTCATGTCTTTACTCTTGTCAGTCATTCTGTGAATCAGTGTTGTCATATGGGTGTATATTTTGAACTATACATCCAGCAGTAGAGTGGTGGAACCTAAGCTCGGCGTAAATCCCACATATAATGACCAGTATAAAATGTTAATTGCACTTGCCGTATATTATTATTTTCCTAAGTCGTGAAAACAACTTTCAAAACACTCGTGTTGACAGTTTTAGCTTCATCACGTGACCTTGGTGCTCAATACAGATATTGCAACGCTGTCGGTCAGCACCCGTTTATATGGGGAACTGAAGACTTCAGGGCACCTATGCACGGCGTACTTGTTATTTTTTATTTATCCACCATACTTTGTTGAATATCTTATTTTGATATAGTACATCATTGAATAAAAACACTTATTGGTCTTATTCAGAAATGGTATAGAAACTATTTTTCGGGTTAGGTGTAGATCTTTTAAATTCGGATAGCTATCCGAATTGCTCATACACCGTAACAGTTTCGGTGGAAATATTCTCCCAATGATTTGCTTGTTTATATTCGTATGCTGGACCAGTCACGTGACCGTTGCATTAGCCTACCGATACACGTAACGGAATGCTATTGAACCATGCTTCAGCTCTGTCGGCAAAATTAGCCTAGAACTATATCAATATTTTAAATACGGATGGAAATGGAAAATACGCCGAGCATAGGAATACGCCGAGCATAGGTTCCACCACTCTACAGTTTTTATAGATAACATAATGGCAATCCTACCATGACCACAGGCACTCTGCGTGGACCTAGGCCACACAAAAGGAGAACATAACCCTCCGGACCCCCCCCCCCCACCTGAGGAGATTTCCCCCATATATCTACACAAATGGAATGTTGGCATCGAAATGACCGTACACCAACATGAATGTGTCTAATATACAAATAATACACACACAGTCAAACCTGTCTTAGCAGCCAGCCAAGGGAGTCAGAGAAAGTGGCTGCTTAGCATAGGTGGCTGCTTAATAGAGGTCAAATATATAATAAAACTACCGATTGGGAATCTGGAAATTGGCTGCTTAATACAGGTTGGCTGCTTAATGGAGGTGACCTCTAACACATGTTTGACTGTATTTATGATAATACCCCCGTGTACTATAGTACTATAGTATAATTATTATAGTACAGGGGGTATTATCACCTGTTAACTTGCTAGGGAATTTATGGAGGCGAAATTACCATGCAACCTTAGGCAATTCGATGTTGCTAAATAATGTGGTTTACTGTTGCAGCTACGACCTCAAATTCGACATTACTTTTCTTGCGAACTCAAATACGACCCGCTTGTATTCGCACTCAAATACGAATCAACGTACAACGTCAAATATTACATTGTTTGTATTTCGGCTTAAATGCGACATTACAACTGCAAATATGATATATTTCTGGTACGAACTACGAATACACCCCGTTGTCTTACGACCTCAAATACGACGTACCGACATTTAACAAATTAAATACGACATAGTTTTACTACGCACTCATAATACGACCACACGTGCCTTTTGAGTCCGTTTTCAAAACCTTACGATATCAAGTCGTGTATCCCCTTGTACTACGACATCGATTTCAACCCGTTGTCTTACGACGTCAGATTTGACTCAACAAATCTTTCAAACTCTACTTGTCGTATGGCAATTTCAGATACAAGTAATACCCGTTGTCTAATGATAGCAAATATAATTCAGCCCGTTCGTCTTCCTACATCAAATGTGAGCCAGCTTGTCTCCGCCCACAACTGCACACTTTATATTTAAAAGATGGCCGTGCATGGTTCAATACAAACCAACAGACAACTGCTATACAATAGCTGCATGCTAGCTCGTCCGCTTGCGAACTATTTACCGTAGCATACGGTACGTTACTACCGGATAACCCATATTATAACACGGAAGTTCGCACTCACCCGTCAAAACTAAAGTCATCTCCCGGAAACGGTGTCCCGTCTACTGGTATATCAATATAAGTTGACTGGCGGAGATTTCTGGGATTGAAGAAACTCGTCAAATTTTGAGATATACCGCCTTCAAACACAAACTCTGCTACCTCATCGCCGTCGTCATACAACTCGACACGCACCTGCAAGTAGACGAACCGTGATTTCTGGCCATTATTGGTAGATAAACTGTTATAGTATTCGTCTATGTAAGTATATAAGTAGGATTACATATCAAACAGCATTACAAACGGATCTGTAGTCCAGTTGTAACACGCTGGACTGGTAATCCAAGGATCGCAGGTTCGATCCCCCCGTCTGACCCTAATAAAATTAACAGTCTTTCAGATGGGACGTTATTAAACCGAGATCTCGTGTCGGTGGTTTACACCTTGCACGTAAAAGAACCAGAGGATACTCTGGAATGGGTCTCTCTCTGTATCATTGCACTATCCTCCAAAAATCTAAAATGACTAATCTCTTCGGGAGGCGTCGCTCATATGGGCAACCGGTAGCGACGATAAAGAAACGTAAAAAAACCCCACACGGATAGAACCACCGATCTTCCGAAAGCCAGCTGGGTTGTTTTCTCATATGAAATAATTCGACACTCCCAGTGTGATTCGAACATGCAGCGATGATGGGCACGGTATTTGAAGTCAATGACCGTAACGGCTCGGCCACGCGTTTGCTTGGTATCAAATTGAAGTGTATATATGTATATAATGGAATACTATCGGCAGGCGAGTCATTGGTCCAATGGTTAACAAGTTGGACTGCGAATCCAGGGATCGCAGGTTCGGTCCATTGTCTGACCCTAATAATATGAACAGTCTTTCAGATTGGACTATAGATCGATGTTTCATGTATCGGTGCGGTTGTATCTCACTTTCCCCACTTTTTGATTTTTGGCCAGTGCAGACTGTCTCACTTTCCCCACTTTCAATGTTCACACCTTTCATTTACCTGTAAGTAAGGTATACTGTGAAACTGAAATAACTGAACCACGTTTGTTAATATACTGACTTAAGACATAAGTATTTTAAAAGATATTACTATACCTGGCCTACGTTACAAAAATTGACAAACCTTTTAACAGCCGAATCAAAAGAATTATTATTAAAACTGTCCACATGTATTTACTTTGCTGCAAATTTACTAAGAAAGTAACTTCATTACACATTTAAAATTATTTGTATTTGTTAAGCACTTCTCTGAAAATCCATGACTGTCTACTCATATATATTGTGTATTTGCTATAAGCATATGACTATGTTTTATGCAATAAATTATTGTTGTTGTTGTTGTTTTCTAATATGTTAGCTAGCTGATTAGAGACAGTTAAAGACACTTAAAGTGATCTGATTAATATGTAGTCAGTTAAAGATACCAATTAATTAACACAAAAATGTGTTTGAAGATGACAATTGTTCACTTAATGAAGTCAAACAATGTAATAATCATACCATGACTTAAAGCATATAAATATAACCATAACATTCAACTACATCACACATTCAAAATGGCAAACGCACAGGTTGGAGTTCGCTTTATAGAAAATATTCGTGGCAGTCAGACCCTGATACACAACGATTACTTGTTCAGCCTGAAGAATAACAAGGGAGATCGTAGCTATTGGAAGTGCGTGAACAAAGATTGTACGGCGAAAATCAACTTAAAGGATGATATTCCAACTAAGGTAAACTTTGAAAGGGTGTTACTTTCACTACTCACAGTGCGTGTGGAGAAAAGTTCAAGCGTGTGGACTTGCGACTGAGTTTCGCGATAATGATGCCTTCCGCACGTTAGCTCGTAGAGCCGGTGTGTTGCCACTTGTACCGATGCCATTGGTGGAGGATGTTTAGTTCCATGCCCTGGAAAGCAACGACGATGACTCAACGCCTGTTGTCAGGTTCAAAGACTATGTCACTGAGCAATGGGTAGAAGGTGACATGCCGATGTGGAACCACTACGACAACGATGGGCCACGTACTACAAATCATGTTGAAGGTTGGCACAACAAGGTCAACGGACTTCTCACCCACCCGCACCCCAACGTCTACAAAGTCATGGAACTATTCCAGAAAAAGCGGCGACCAAAGAAGCGGCTGTACCGGGTCATCGAGGAGAGATTGGGCCACCTGAAGCAGAGGCTCGAGTCTGGGGAAGTAGATGTCATGGAGTACGCCGACGCAGCATCACATCTCACCAAGCTAGGACCATGAACAATATTGTGTATGACCAACAATTTGAGGATTTTGTCTGCTGAACACTCATTATTTCTCCATGAAAATAAATGTGACATTTATATGTGCTACTAAGTCGCTAAATGTGCTTATTAAATAATATATGGTGAAGGAACACAAAACAATAAGCATGTGTATCCTCTTTATTGGTCAAATGTATGTAATAAAAGTTTATTAAAACACAATCCTATGTTACTTTTATCAATTTAAAACACCATTCAATTTGTGGTTACAAACTTTTCGCAGTACAGAATACCAAATTTGGTCAATTATCACCAATTAAGTCCATTGTTAACCATAACAAAGACGTCTCACTTTCCCCACTTACAAAATCCCTACTTCTTTACCTGGAATCTATAAAGTGGGGAAAGTGAGAACACCAGACGTGTGAAAGAACCAGCAATGCGTCTGGACTTGGAGCGTATATTGGACTATAGATCGATGTATCATGTATCGGTGCTATACACCAGACATGTGGAAGAACCGGCAATGCTTCTGTACTTGGAGCGTAGATTGGACTATAGATCGATGTTTCATGTATCGGTGCTATACACCAGACATGTGAAAGAACCAGCAATGCTTCTGGTATTGGAGCGTTTTCTGTATATTGCACTATCCTTGAAAACACAAAATAAATTGTATACGTTTGGACACAGCTACCGATTTTAAAACCAGGGGGCGCCGATAACTGAAAGCATATAGAGTGGATGCAAGTAACGAACGACTGTCACACTGGACATGGGGGCACGTTATTTCGTAGGTAGTGTTGTCTCAACAGTACTAGTGTCGAATGATAATTTGATATTTGTAAATATATGCATTCGATCATATTATTATTGTGTGATTTACGTTTATTTATCGTCGCTACCGGTTTTACCCATATGAGCGAACGTGTGGTTCTATCCGTGCCTGGAAGTCTGCTCAGAGGGGCACCGGGTATTCCTCCACCACATACTAGTTGGAGAGTTACCA